>CM024766.1:52451544-52866544 GCA_014218235.1 Colocasia esculenta
GCCAGCCGCTTCACACCGCACCAGGCGCACCCCTGATCTGGGCGCCCTGCAAACCGCCTCCATGCTTCACCTGTACATCGCCCATCGCATCTGGCCAGCACACATGACCCAGCCATACCACACCTCCATCGCTGCCCAGCCACCATCGCCTTGCCCAGCATATCGCCTGTGCGCCGTGCTCTGCACAAGATGCCAGCTCAGCCGCCTGCGTTTCCCGCCACAGCACCATGCGCCCTCCTCAGCCAGCTCAGCAGAGACCCAGCCGCCCTGCGCCTTCTCCCTGCATCGCCGCCCACAGCGCCAGGCGCGCACAGCGCCAAACCGCCTCCATCAGCCGCGCACCTGCAAGACCTCAAACCGCCTGGCCGCACCCCACCTAGCCGCTTGGCCCAGCCCAGCCGCCTCCCTGCAAGACCTCAAATAGCCATCAGCACGAGAGCGCCATCGCTATGCCTCCGGGCTTCAGCATCTCACACCGCCGCCTTCCAGAGCCAGCGCACACCATGCCCCATCAGCCGCGCGCCTGCGCCCTCCGCCGTGAGGTGCCCAGCTGCTGCGCACAACTCTTCATCTTCCCAGCTCTGGACACCAAATCGCCTCTGCACATCTGGGCACTGGCCGCCCAGCAGAGCTCCCCTGCACACCTCATCTGGCCTTCTAGCAGCTTCTGATGGAAAGAAATGGGCAGGGTTAGGATAATATCGGATTTAAAAAAAATAGTTAAAAATTGGAATGGGTTGTGGCATCATGTGCTTAAAAAGATTATTAAAATGTTTTGTTTAATGGGAGTGGATGGGATATGTGTGGTATGATGGTGAGATGAGATTAAAAATATGTAATGGTCATATGAGGGAGGGGGTATGTGTCATGATTACATTGGGTGAATTAATTGTTTATTTTTTATTTTTTTATACACTAATATTTACAAGAATTAAAAGATATTTAAAGTGATAAAAAAATTATTTATATACAGTGTAAAGAAACATAAACTATTCAAAATTTATTGATTTTTATTAAATGAGACTTTAACCATGTGTTCAACTCGAGAATTTAACTAATATGTTTAAACTTTTATTTTTGGACGAAATGAAAATTAAAATCAAATTGCACATTATTTATGGACAAAGACTGTCTAAAGTTAACTGAATGTATGAACTTTAACACGAAAAATTAAGTAGTTATCAAGATGCACATGTGTAAATTCACAATCCGTCGGTCTCAAACCCTCGGAAAAATACTTAACATGATAGCATGCAGCGAACAATGCATTTAACTACATATGGGCTTACAAGATTTTAAGATAAAATTTATCATTTAAATCAAGCTGGAATGGTAACAAGAGTAAATCACAAGTTTCATGTATGATCACTTCATTAAGAAAGCAATTAGAATAATATTCATGTAATTAAGGATTTTTCAATGGGTGAAACACTTTTAAGCCATTAAATAGACATTATGTAATGAACAGACCCAAAACATGCAATATCTTGTAAAGGTAGTGTCGACACAACCCATGCTGGTGTCGACACCAGGCTTCAAACACAAAGCAAAAACATGAAAAACTGGTCAAGTAGTGTCGACACAGGATCTGGTAGTGTCGACACTAGAGACAGCTCCCAGAACACCTTCTGGGCAATCTGGGACAGTGTGTCGACACTAGCCCAAGTAGTGTCGACACTAGTAGCCTTCCAGAACACCTTTTGGACAAAACTGGTCAGGTGGTGTCGACACTAGATCAGGTAGTGTCGACACTAGAGACCTTCCCAGAACACTTTCTGGGCTGTGCTGGGACAGTGTGTCGACACTACCTCAAGTAGTGTCGACACTAGTGGCCCTTCCAGAACAAAACACATGGTCAGGTGTAACCAGAAAACACGTCTCATGCAGAAATTCACTTACACCTCATATAACTCTCTAAAGAATGACATTTAGACAAAACGTTCAACACAAACGATAAAGAGGACAACTAGTATAAGAACTTTGATGTTGAGAGTTTGATCTAATTCGGTCTCGAATCCCAAGAAAACATATGAAGAACAGGAAGTCAAGTGTAGCCCGAAATCCCAGTATCATGCAGTGACTCTCTTCCCACGCCTGTAACTCTTTAACCAAAGACTTTTGGACAAAACGTCCAACATAAAAGATGATCCTGACGTCAAGTAGAAAAACTTTCATGAAGTAAGTTTAGTCAAATTCAGTCTTGAATCGTGGGCATGATATGAAGAACGGAAAAAGCCCTAACAGTGCACGACTTTGGGAAAATGCTTATAACTCAAAATATACTCATTAGAATTCGATGAAACCAGTGGGAAACGAAAGTTAACTTGATGCTCTACACATTGGTATAGGATATATTAAGGTTTGGCCCGAGCAAACCTACCTTATGGGTTGAAGAAGTCTCATTTTTCCAGAAAACCCGTGTTCAGACCACTTGGAGGAGAACACTTACTGCTCCGTGTATACTGCATGGAATTTGAATATTCCACTTGGGTTAGAACGTAGACTCGACTGTCTTTCCATGGGTATAGGCCTTGCAAGGTTTGGTTTAGGTTTGACTCACCTTTGGTCGACTTCAAGATGATGGTCTATGAAGGTCGCAGCATACACAACGGGGAAGAAGAACGGCTTGGTGTGGATGATCTCCTGCTCCCCAGCCACCAAGAACTTCTCCCCACGACCCCAGCAAGTTCTAAAACTCATTCCTAGGGTTTGGTGAAGAGTATTTAAGCAACCATGGTGTTTTAGGAGTCCTACTATGACTAGGAAAGCTAGGTTGCAGTTTTGACAGAGTAGTTTCCTATCTAGGGAGGGTTTCTTCCTCCCAAAGAGTGTGTGAGGCTTTAGGAAACCTCCCACCATAGTTAGGCACGAATTTGGGTTGCCAAGAATGCATGATTGCATCCCAATCCAACTCAAATTACCTCTTCCTAATTTTAGCCTAATTAAAGTTACGAATTTCCCTGCATTTTCTAGTTTTCTTTCATTATTGGGCCAAATGATGTCCATTGACCCAATTATGATATTGGGTCATTAATATATAATGTTGGGAGTCCCTCCCACACTTTTATTTAAATTTTTGATTCTGTCGTATTTCTGTGTTAACGGTTTTCCGACTTGTTTCCTAATTTGGATAATCGGTCACCTTAACTCTTAAACCTAGACCAAACGATTTTTATTGACCCAATTTTATTGATGGGTCATTAGATGATATTATTTGAAGTCTGTTTATGATTTTTATTTAATTTTCTGACTCATCCAAGTACGTGTGATAATGATTTTTTGACTTATTCATGAATTACGAGAATAAGTCGCGAAACACTTTGAACTTGGCTAATACAATTTTTCTTGGCACAACTTTCTTTGTGAAACATTTAGTAACAATGTTTGGGGCTGACTTATAATTTTTACGGAATTTTCTTACGTGTTTTAGCACATACGATAATGATACGTATGTTAAAATACTATGATATTATGGAAATTATTTATTTCCATTTATTTTGAATTTTTATGTAATTAAAATTTCCGGGGTGCTACAAAGAGCCCGTTGTCTCTAAGCTTTTGTTTACGTTAGACTGCATGTCACTGTAGAACAGTCTTTAGCTTTCCATGCACGCAACAGGAGAAAGGATCTTCTCTGATATCCGTTATCTTCCATGTTGTCCAACATTGTATGGAGGTGCGCTGTCAGAGACCTGCACGCATTAAATGCTAAAACAATAGACAGCTAGGCTGTCTCTTGTTGTCAGTCAAAGTTAGATTGATTTTATATCAAAAAGGAAGTTCCATTCTGTTCTTCTAAAAGGATGTTTACAGTGTAAGCATGGAAATGGAAGATATCGTTTTGCATGTACTGCAGTGATACGTTCAGTCATAATAAATGCATGGTTTTCAGAAATATATACGTGAAGACTTTGACTTTTCAACGAACTCAGAAATGAGTTCAAGTATCAAATCGTTATAATTAATGGAATCGTTACATGCATGACTTATGAAATCGTTATGCAACGGAGTCGTTAACTATGTAAATCGTTGTGCACTTATAAGCAAACCGATGCACATACAAATCGTTATAATGACAAATCGTTATGACTCTATAAGCAAATCATTATGAGCAAGTTGTCAGAGACAAAATGATGTGAGCAAATCATTGTTTGCTGTATCGAATCATTACGGCGACTAAGTCGTTATGTGACTAAGCGAATCGTTACAGTGACAGAGTCGTTGTGTAACTTATCGAATGGTTGCAAGGATCAAATCGTTATGACGGTATAGGCAAATCGTTGTTTCACTTAAGAAATCGATGTGAGAGCAAATCGTTGTTCTTACTTAAGAAATCATTGTGAGAGCAAATCATTGTTTTCACTTAAGAAATCGATGTGAGAGCAAATCGTTGTTCTCACTTAAGAAATCGTTGTGAGGGCAAATCGTTGTTCTCACTTAAGAAATCGATGTGAGAGCAAATCGTTGTTCTCACTTAAGAAATCGATGCGAAGACCAAATCATTGTGAGAGCAAATCGTTGTTCTCATTTAAGAAATCGTTGTGAGAGCAAATCATTGTTCTCACTTAAGAAATCGATGTGAGAGCAAATCGTTGTTCTCACTTAAGAAGTCAATGCGAAGACCAAATCGTTGTGAGAGCAAATCGTTATGAACCAAGTCGTTATGCTTTCTTAGCGAATCGTTATGGAAGCAAATCGTTGCGATCTTGAAATCGTCCAAACACTTATGAAATCGTTATGAAAGTAAGGAAATCGTTACGAATCTATGTGAATCATTATGATAGAGGAGGAAGTCGTTACAACATACAGAAAATCGATGTGTACTTAGAGAAATTTCATGCTTTGAACTAACATTGCCACAGAGTAAATAATACTTACCCATTTAGCTTGATATTTCTTATTTCATTTCCTATACTCAAATCTCATAGAAAATATGTTAGATTAAACTTTATTATAGTTTTGTTAATCACCAAAATAAATATGTAATTAATTTAAATTACATGGGGATAAACTGATCATCAACTCTATCTGCCTGTGGACATCTCATGGTAGTAAATACCCTCTCAATCTGATGTACCCAATGCTCCGCTGTATCCGGATTTGGACCTCCTAAGTACGTACGTGGCTGCAAACACAGGAACCTCTCCACTAACACCGTGGACTCCTCCACACTTGCGGACCTCACTGGTGCAACTAGAGGCACAGGTACTACAGGTGGTACCTCTACTCCATATGGTGGTGCTAGGGGTTCTGACACTACCTCCTCCTAGACCGGTGGTACTCCCGCTGGCTGAACCAGTGGCTGCTGATCTAGCCGTGTCCGAATCTAAGTGATATTGTCTCATAATCTCTCTATCATTTGATGTGTAGTCTCCTCTGGATCACCACCACCACCTCCCCAATCTCTTCTATCAGCCATTTATAAACCTACACACGCAACATTCCATCCACACAACACACAAGCATATCATTACAAAAACTGGGCCAACTACCAGCAGTAGACTTATAGTAAGGAACATACTATGTACATTTCCTGTTTCTTCATATTTACACAGACCTTGCTTTGATACCAATTGTGACAGTCCTCGCTATTCAGGCCCATTAATCCGATAACATGCCCGACACGACTCCGCCTCCCGCGATCGGGCCGAAGCCTCGCAAGGGATATCAACCACACATATCCGTGAAAATATAAAGAAACATATTGAACACATATAAGATACAATTTCTCACATATATTCACATGAAATGTACATACTCAGCTCCATAACATAGTCATTAGACAAGTACAACAACCCGGGACAAACCCCCAAGGCTCCACAAGTAAAAACATTACTATGCTGGTGGTGAGGGCCCGACTCCACTATGATGCCGACCGGAACTAGAAGAGCGACAAGAACCCTCCTACTCTCCTTCACCTAGAAGAAGAAAGAGTGAGCCTCACAAGTCATTGGCTCAGTAGGATAACTCCCCCAAAGCTGATAAACACAATGAACAACAGATATAACATGCAAAGCTGTAAAGCATTTAAATATATGAACACCTACACATGATGCTACAGCTGCAAATAAATAAATGGCAAACCACAAACACGTGTACAAGCTATAGAAGGGCACGCCACACACGAGTCATGAGGACTGGTTTGTGACACCAGCGACAGACCAAGACAAACAACACAAGTCCTCCTCTTAATCTTACAGCCACGAACGAAAGGTCCAGTTGTCGCTCCACCTCAACAAGATAAGAACTTGGAGACAACTAACACCACACCAATAGACTGCACAGCTGTAGGCCCAAGCCTAACACCTTTAGGGACTCTGGCCGAGAACCCTAAAGTGATGCACTGGAAACAGGACTAACTGGGGAGTAGTACCTCTACTGGTGTCCATTCCCCAACCACATGCGCGCTACAAGTGACCGCACACCCACAAACACATGTCGCTGCCCCTTTCCGTCTTTCCCTCAGCCGAACGTAAAACACAAACACAGGAATGAGGGAGTCTAGGAAGACAACTCAGACCTTGATAGTACTCACTGTACCGGACAAATCTCAAGCACCCGGTGCTGAGGACCTGACTAGAGAGGTAACCTCAGAAGGCGTTATAACCCGACTTGCTACGCACACATTTCCATGCAAAACCTTTCGTTAACATTCACGGTATAGGCCGACACAACCCATATAGACCCTACATCACATTGACAACACAACCCATGCAATGTGGGATAGAAACCAGGTAGTCTGGCCACAGAACACCAGAGCTCAGGTGGCCACATTTCAAAACGTGTCCAACACAGTGGACATCTTGTAACCTGAATTGTGACGGGTCGACCCGTCACCTTACAGTCTGAATCACGACCTCTGGTTCCGTAGCCTTTTAGGTGACAGAACCAAGACCCAAACCTTGTTCCGGAAATCACACCAACCATACATGCTGTTTAAGTAGGGAAATAAGCATATAAATGAAACCTTATCATGCTCTCATGATTCTTGAGTCAAAACTTATAAACCCTTATCCACATGTCTCATACAAGCTGAAAGGAAGGAAAGTCCCCCTACCGACTGGTGAAATGCAAAACCAATGATATCCCGCGTTCCCCACACTCCGAAGCACCTCCTCATGCCAGAACCACGCCGAACGGATGCTAGAACAGCCACAATCGCCCAAAATCCCCTTCAGAATCTCAGCAGAAGTTCTCCTTGCTGAATAGTGCAACTGCACTATTTGGCCAAGGGTAGAAGCCCAAAACACACAAGGTTTAAATCACGTTGTGTCTTCCCTCCGCGTTTAGAAATGCGTTAGACCTCGACGACGTGTTTAAACCTTGACGTCCCTGCATGCGCCACGCGGCGCGCATGCAACGACGCTCATGTAACGGCGGTGCCAAATCGTGTCAGTGATGGTAGACGCGTTCATCTAAGAGATGTGTCATCTGTGTTCGACACGTTCTTAGTGAACCCAACAGAGGCCTATTTGGGCTGGAATGCCCAACCCTCTAGCCTCCCACTTGCTACAACAAACCTGTAAAAACACATGTAGACCCACATGGTCTACCAATGGGCCATACATTGACCCACAAACCTGGTATACTACGATCCGAACCTACCAGTTATTACAAACCCGATGCCTTCAAGCCAATCGGATGCATGAACGTAATAAACACAAGCGACACGTTCACACCAATCAATACCAACACGTCAGTCGGAAGAGAAACATGACGGACAAGTCTATTGCGTTCTCACCAAAACACGACGGTTCAACCCGTCGCCTTATCAGGCAGACAGCTGAACCCCCATATTCCTCCAGAAAACCATGTTAACAACATTTAAACCACCATTTAAGCTTCTAAAATGAAAGCTAAACCAAAGCACACCACTAACACATGAATTGCCAAGCTCCAAAGAATTTAAATCAAACTAAAATATAAAGGAAGTCTCCCTACCAACTCGAAGAACACAAATCTCGCAAAGAACGCCACACTGTCGGTGTATCCACGCTCCGGGCACCCTCCTCGCGTGGAACTCGTGCCGGACCAGCCACCTGGAAGTCGAAACACCAGAAAACGCCGCAACACCTCCTCCCCTTGGCCGGACAGAGCTTCCTCTGCTCTATCTAGCCTGACAGGAAGGTAATAAATGTGAGTCTAAATCATGACGGAGGTAGTCGTCGCATTTAAAAGCACTTAAACCCAAGGATCTGACCATCACCAATCAAAACCCCACGCGCCATGCGTCACAAAGGCAGTTTCAAGAACGCGACATAGGCACCCATCGCGTTACTAATCGCGACGTACCAAACTGACACGTTCAAGAACAACACAACAGTCGATCCAGAAACCGATATGAAGAACACAATGTGGGACTCCGTCGCGTTAATAACGCGATGACCTACCCGGTCACCTTCTTAACCAGAAAACCTATGGGCTGTTTGGGCTAAAACCTCTAGCCCACAACACCCACACCATGCATGGTAATCTCAACCAAGGCTCAATGATCCCACATTGGCCATGAGCACCACACCAGAACCATTAAACCTGATCTGAACGTCATGACGCTACACTAAGATTAAAAGACTAAGACACTGTGCTGAACATATGATGTGTAAGTGTTCTTCAGAGCAGGGAATTGGTGTAAGAGTGATCAGAGTGTGATGTAGAAGTGTGTGTGGTAGGAGTGACAACACAGTGCGTGTGTGTTAAGATGTGTGAAAGCAATTAATCACAAGGACACCATATTTTTAAGGTGGTTCGGATCTCCAAATCAAATATCCTACATCCACCTCTCCCTTTTGAGAGAGCACATACACTAAATCATAAAACCACACACTATTCTGGATCTAGATCAAATTGATTTGATCCGATACACACACACAATTCACACACACACATAAGATTAGGTATAACCATATGTGTCCTCAAATTTAGAGGACAACGCAATGGGATAACCAAATGTCTCTGCTTCAATATCTATGGGTCTTCCTTAGCGAATTTGAATGATCACTGTGGCCTAGATCTCCTTGATGATGGATCTTGGACAATTTGATCATGATCCAAAAGAAGTTCCTTCGACTAGATCTTCTAATCTTTTGATTGCTTAAACGGAACACATTGGGAAGGACGTCTTCAGTTCTAAGAAGAAGCCTCTAATTTAGATACTCACCTCTTCTCTTTGTCGTCCTCCCTGGAAATCGTCTTATCCTTTGGGCTCTGGAAGAATTCTTCTTCGTATCTGCTCTAGTGATTGTTCTAGGCTCTACTCATGCTCTACTTTCACTGCTGGACTCTTTTGCATGGAGATCACCTTTTTCGTCTCTTCATGATGGACTATTTAAAGAAGCTTCTTAAGCTTCTAGGTTTCCATGCACATACAAGGTTCCCATCTCACAATTCGCATGTGTGCATGACTATCCGTACACTTACTGTAACGTCGCGTGCTTTTCGGATCCATGCGGATCATGTGTGTGTTGGTTGTGTAGGCCGTTGTGAGGCCAATGTGAGTTGGTTGTGTGGAATGTGTGGTGTGTTCCTTTGTGTTTACACGGACTGTGGTTTGGTATCCCTTGCGAGGCTTCAGCCCGTTCGCGGGAGGCGGACTCAGATCAAGTACGTTATTGGTTTAACGGGCTTGGCCGAGGCGTTCCGTCACAGTTGGTATCAGAGCAAGGTCCGTGTTAATATAAGGGAATTAGAAGGATACATAGCCTTACTTCGGTCTTTGAACACTGCTGGCAGGGACCCTGGTTTTTGATAATTTGTTGTATGATTTTGCTTGGTGTTTTGTTTATGTAGAAATCTCTGAAATGGCTGATAGAAGAGATTGGGGTGGTGGAGGAGATGATCCGGAGGAAAGCACCCAGCGTATGATTGAGAGAATTTGGGAAAGCCTCACAAATATTCGGGCAAGGATGGATCAGCAGGCGCCAGTACCACCGGTAGCAGTGCCACCTGGGGATGGAGAGGCTATACCTGTTGCTCCAGTTCCGCCAAGAGTGGAAGTGCCTTTTGCAGCACCTGTGCCACCACCACCACCAGTGCTGATAGCAGAGGAACCAGTGATGCAGGTGGAGAAATTTCTGAGATTGCAGCCACCTACTTATTCAGGAGGGCCGAATCCAGATACAGCAGAGCACTGGGTTCATGAAATTGAAAGAGTTTTTGCGACTATGAGGTGTCCGGCAGCGGATAGAGTGGTGTTAGCTGCTTATCAGTTGAGGGGTTTTGCATTGGAATGGTGGCGACTGAAGATGCAGACCACCTTTGCAGGCAGAACAGAGGAGGCTATCACTTGGTCGAAATTTCTCGATGTATTTAATGATACATTCTTTCCGATCCAAGTGCAGCAAGTAAAAAGAGAGCAGTTTCGGACACTCCAGGAAGGTAATTCCTTAGTTTTGGAATATCAGATGAGATTTATGGAACTTAGCCGTTATGCGCCATATGTGGTTTCAAATAATAATATGATGGTTGAGTATTTCATCAGAGGCTTGAGAGTGGAATTGCAGGATGCGATAGTACCTCTCATGTGCAAGACAATGGAAGAGGCAGCTCAGAGAGCAGCTACACTGGAGAGGTCTATTCGGACTCGTCAGGTGGGGGAGTCAGGTTCAGGTAGTTTCCGGCTACCGCAGCAGTCAGTGGGTGCAAGTAAAGGTAAAGCACCAGCAGGACCCTCTTCATCAGGCTTTGGAAAATGGGGAAAGAAATTAAAGCAAGCATTTAAAGGCAGAGGAAGAGGATGGGGAGGTCGTTCGCAGTTTCAGCAGGGCCGAGGTAGGCCTGAGGTGGAGGAGTCGCAGCAGAGTACTGCCAGGCAGCCTATTACTCCACCAGGGTATCGGTGTTATAATTGTAATCAGTCGGGACATTTGATCCGCAATTGTCCCTATCCGAGAGAATATGGATATGGAAGAGGTGTGCAGTAGCAGCAGCAGCCTCAGCAGTTTCAGCAGCCACAGTCAGGTCGTGGCAGAGGAGTACCGTAGCAGCGAGGAAGAGGTCGGGTTATGGCTATCACCCGAGCCCAGGCGGAGGCATCGAATATGATAGAAGGTACTTTATCTCTTTATGAATATTCAGCAAGAGTTTTATTTGATTCAGGTGCCTCTCATTCTTTTATTTCCGAAGAATTTCTGGATTGTATAGCTCATCCTTTAGAAGAGAAGTCTTGTGAGTTAGTAGTGGAGGTTCCTTCAGATGAGTTTCTACTCACTTCGAGCTATATAGATGAAGCTCCTGTTATGATTGAAGGGAACCAGATGCCGGGTCGATTGTATGCCCTGCGGTTGTCAGATTATGATATTATTCTGGGTATGGATTGGCTTGAAATGTATGGAGCAATGTTAGATTGCAGAAAGAAAAGGATCAGATTTTGTCATCCTAATGGTGCAGTATTTGAATATCAAGGTATGCCTTTTTATACCTCCAAGTTTCTAATTTATGCAATTAAAGCTAGAAAGTTAATAAATGATGGATGTGTAGCTTATTTAGCCTCGGTAAGTCTGGTAGAAGCCAGTCAGCCAGTAGAAGCAGTTCCCGTGGTTAGGGAATTTGCTGATGTTTTTCCTGAGGATTTGCCTGGTTTAGCTCCACATAGAGAGGTGGACTTTACTATTGAGTTGCTGCCAGGTACCATGCCGATTTCTAAAGCTCCATATCGGATAGCACCAGCAGAACTTAAAGAATTGAAAAAGCAGTTAGAAGAATTGTTGCAGAAGGGTTTTATTAGACCGAGTCATTCCCCGTGAGGAGCGCCGATTTTATTTGTGAAAAATAAAGATGGAAGTTTTCGGATGTGTATTGATTATAGAAAGTTGAATGATGTGACCATTAAGAATAAGTACCCGTTGTCGAGGATAGATGATCTGTTTGATCAGTTGCAATCAGCAAAGGTGTTTTCTAAAATTGATTTGAGGTCCGGGTACCATCAATTGAGAATTAAAGAGGAAGATATAGATAAGACAGCTTTTAGAACCAGATATGGTCACTATGAGTTTGTGGTTATGCCTTTTGGGTTGACTAATGCTCCTGCAGGTTTTATGGATCTGATGAATAGAATTTTTCATCCATATTTAGATCAATTCATTGTGGTCTTTATTGATGATATTCTAATTTATTCAGCATCTGAAGAGGAGCATGCAGCTCATTTGAGGTTTACTCTGCAATTGCTAAGAGATAACCAGTTGTTTGCCAAATTCAGTAAGTGTGAATTCTGGTTGAAGGAAATTCAGTTTTTGGGTCATGTTATCTCAGCTAAAGGAATAGCAGTGGACCCGAGCAAAGTGGAAGCTGTGTCAAGATGGGGAGTGCCTAAGACAATAACCGAGATTAGAAGTTTTCTGGGATTAGTAGGTTACTATAGGCACTTCATTCAAGACTTTTCTAAGATTGCAGCACCTATGACTAGATTGACCAGGAAAGGGGTGCCTTTTGTGTGGTCTGGTGAATGTCAGAGAAGTTTTATGGAATTGAAGAAAAGATTCACATCAGCACCTATATTGACATTACCGGCAGGGAGTGGTGGTTTTGTGCTGTATACTGATGCTTCAAGGAGAGGACTTGGCGCAGTGCTTATGCAGCATGGTAAAGTGATAGCTTATGCGTCCAGGCAATTGAAGCCATCAGAGGAGAATTACCCCACTCATGATTTGGAATTAGCTGCAGTTGTATTTGCTTTGAAAATGTGGAGGCATTATTTGTATGGCGAGAGATTTGAGATCTTTATTGATCATAAAAGTTTGAAATATATCTTCTCGCAGAAAGATTTGAACCTTCGCCAGCGCAGATGGATTGAGTATTTGAAGGATTATGATTTCAGTTTGGCTTACCATTCGGGTAAGGCCAATGTTGTAGCTGATGCCTTAAGAAGAAAGGCATATATGAATCTGATGATGATTAAAGAATGGAAGTTGTATGAAGAAGTAGCAGAGAATTCCTTGTATGTGCCCAGTAGTTAGCGACGGGCAATTCTAGCTGCTAGCGCTGTAGAGCCGTCTTTGTATTGGCAGATCATTGAAGCTCAGAGAGCAGATGCAGGTTTAGCTGAGATTGTGAAAATGGAAGGGGTTTTTATTGATGATAATTGTGTGGTCAAGCTCCGATGCAGGTTGTTTGTTCCTGCAGAAAGAGAGGTAAAGCAGCGAGTATTGGAAGAGGCTCATAAATCTAGGTACACTATCCATCCGGGTAGTACTAAAATGTACCATGATTTAAGAAAGCATTTCTGGTGGCCTCATATGAAGAAAGAAATAGCGGAGTTTGTTGCAAGGTGTGCTATCTGTCAGCAGATTAAAGCAGAGCATCAGAAGCCTGGAGGTCTATTGCAACCGTTACCCATTCCACAGTGGAAATGTGATGATATTGCTATGGACTTTGTGGCAGGTTTACCAAGGACGAGTTCAGGGCATAATGGAATATGGGTATTTATTGACAGATTGACGAAAGTGTGTAGATTAGTGGCAGTAAGTATGTCTTGGACAGTGGACAGATTGGCAAATATTTATGTTGAAAGAATTGTTCCACTGCATGGTATTCCGAAGACTATTGTGTCAGATAGAGATCCAAGATTTACTTCTGGTTTTTGGAGAAGTCTGCAAAGAGTAATTGGTTCTGAGTTGAGGTATAGCTCCGCTTATCATCCCCAAACAGATGGTCAGACAGAGAGGACTATTCAGACAATTGAAGATATGTTGCGAGCTTGTTGTTTAGTTTGGGGAGGTAGCTGGGAGCATCATTTGTGAATGGTTGAGTTTGCTTACAATAATAGCTATCATACCAGTCTTGGGATGGCACCGTATGAAGCTTTATATGGAAGGCCATGTAGAACCCCATTAAACTGGCATGAAATGGGAGAAAGGCAGTTAGTGGGTCCTGAATTGATTCAGCAAACCACTGAAGTAGTAAAGCTTATTAAAGAAAATTTGCAAGCAGCTCAAAGTAGGCAAAAGAGTTATGCAGATGTTCGAAGGAGACCACTTCAGTTTGAGGTGGGAGATCTTGTTTTACTGAGAGTTTCTCCAAGTAAAGGAATCATGAGGTTTGGCAAGTCTGGAAAGTTGAGTCCAAGGTATGTGGGACCTTTCCAGGTGATTGAAAGAATTGGGGAAGCAGCTTATAGGCTGGATTTGCCAGCTGATTTTGCAGATGTGCATGATATTTTCCATGTCTCCATGTTGAGAAAGTGTATTGAAGATCCAGCTCAAATAATTAGATATCAAGGTGGTGACCTAAGGCCGGATATGACTATACCTGAGTATCCGGTGCAGATCACAGATCGAAAGATGAAGAAGCTAAGAAATAAAGAAATTGAGTTGGTTAAAGTGAGATGGAAAATAGGTTGGGTGGTGAGGATACCTGGGAGTTAGCCGAGGAAATGGCTAAAGGGTATCCCTATCTGTTTGCATGAGCTTTTGTATTTTCTTTTTAGATGATAGTGCTTGTAAAGGTATGTATGTATAAGTTGTTTAACTTTGAATTGTGTTATGAATTTCGAGGTCGAAATTTCTTTTTAGATGATAGTAATGTAACGTCGCGTGCTTTTCGGATCCATGCGGATCATGTGTGTGTTGGTTGTGTAGGCCGTTGTGAGGCCAATGTGAGTTGGTTGTGTGGAATGTGTGGTGTGTTCCTTTGTGTTTACACGGACTGTGGTTTGGTATCCCTTGCGAGGCTTCAGCCCGTTCGCGGGAGGTGGACTCGGATCAAGTACGTTATTGGTTTAACGGGCTTGGCCGAGGCGTTCCGTCACACTTACCATGTCATCCATGCATGTGTGAGCCACATGCTCCAGACAATAACTATGTGGGACTTGGTCCAACTCGGTTGAACCATATGTGCTTCGAATAAACTGGCCTTCAACTCAAGTCCAACCGGTAACAAGTCAACTTGTAGACATAAGAAGTCAACTTTGCTGCAGCAAACAAAATAGCTAATCGATTTCTCATCAACCAATCGATGTGACAAGAAATAATCGATTATTTTCATTGCAATCAGAATGCAAAAGGCATTAAACAAAACATCATATTAGTAGACAGCACAAGTCGACATCCATCCTTCAAGTGTCGACATTTTGCATAGCAAATAAGAAGACAAGTCACAACAAGTCAACTTTTGGTTTTCACAAGTCGACTTTTTCCATGCAAAAAACCACAAGTCGACTTATGTATTGAACAAGTCGACTTTTTTGATAGTGCAAATATTCCAAAATGATTGAGTCATCATCAAAACAAGAGATTGTTTAAGGTGCATATACCTCAACTCGCAATATTCTCCCCCTTTTTGATAATGACAAAATTCCATAAACAATCTCCCCCTTTTTGACTCATCAAAAAGATTAAACAAAAATAATGGATGAACACAATGAGCCACAACATTGTTATGTAACCAGATAGAGCCAACAATCACATTTCATGAAACATCATAGTACATGGTCATTACATTGCTTCATAAAAACTACCCATTCTTATACAAAAAGTGCAGTGTAGTATGAACTCAGACGGCAGAGAGAAATGATTTTGAGGTCTCACAAAAAAAAGTCCAAACTAGAGTTGAATAGTAGATAGGAAGGTAAGCACATGCTGCCTTGAGGCGAAGGTATGTATGAAGAAGCATGCTGACTTTGAAATGGGGAAAGTCGATATTATTCAGTGACGAGAAGATACATGGTTATGAATACTCAATGTATGCTGACATGATTTAAATTTTAGCAACCTCATTAACTAGTATAATTGAAAGAAGAATTATTGACTTTGTGTCCAAGAATTTACAATGGCTTAAAAATAATACTCACTTTACCTCAAGATGAAGTAACTCTTAGATAATGAATACCATGTGATAAAGTAACCATACAACCAAGAATTAAAAGTGCATCTCAACTATCACGTATTATTCTTGAGTGGTGACCAGAAAAAGGAGATCAATTTAGACCAACTCAAGCAATATGTATAAAGTGATCATCAAAATGTCAACTTAATGATTTTTTAGAAAGAGATCATTGACATTTTTTTTGAACAAATTATTTGGATGGTTGCATTAATAATTTTGTTAAATTCATACTTTTAAGTGCAAGGAGTCACATTTACTAGATGCAAGACTCTCTCTAATTACTTATTGGTCAACCCTCATTATTTTTATTATTGAGATACTCAAGTTCACATCTTTTTGCGCAAGTTAAATCACTGATTAGGTAATTAGTTACTCAATGTGACTGAGTATTGCTCTGTCTGTGGTCAGTCTAATTTGACATCTTCATTTGATTTTCATACATTTTGCATTTTTTATCTCAAGCTGATTAATTGCTCCTTCTTTAGACATCTTATTGGCATTTTTGGACACATTTTAACATATTACTTTGAATTGTTCTAACTTAGCCTAGTTTCTTGAATCACACAATTCAGGAATGAACAAGAGTGTAAGATGCCTTTCAGTTTGGTTTTAAATTAGTTTATCTTTCATGATATTAAGAGTCTAAAAGTGCTCACTAAACATAGAGTGCATCAGTGTTATTATGGATAAACCATGAAACATTAGACATAATTCAAAGAATTTTCATGAAAATTATAACCAGTTAAAAATTATGATAATTTACTAAAAAATAAATCACGAAGCATTTATTTGAGTCATAGCCATATTATTTGAAGAGTGAAATAGTAAGAAGAAACAAAGGTGAGAGGTGGAGCAATGGAGATTAACAGTAGATAAGAATGCTTCTCCTCACAAGCAACTCCCCCTTAGAATATGAATTCCATAGAACACGATCCTATGGATTTATTGAAGGGACAAAGAAACAATTTATTGATAGAGTCAATTGAATGGAGCTGAAATGGATCAAGTCAAAGATGTTTGAACATACATAAGCCAAGTTCTCTCCTAAGAGAAGTGAATCTATTTTCTGGGAAAGACTTAGTAAATATGTCAGCAATTTGTTTTTCAGTTTCAATGAAATGAAGTTTTAAGATTTTTACCAACCTCATCTCTGAGAAAGTGATGTCGTATTTCAATGTGTTTGGTTCTAGAATGTTGGATTAGATTTTTAGACAGATTTATTGAACTGGTGTTATCACATAAAATTGGAATGCAACCTAACGTCTGATTATAATCTAGGAGCTTGTGTTTCACCCAAAGTACTTGAGTGCCACAACTACCAGCCACAACATACTCACCTTTTGTTGTAGACAAAGCTACTAAGTGTTACTTTTTGGAAACCCAAGAAATTAGGCATCCACCTAGATATAAACATAATCCACTAGTGCTCTTTTTGTCTAATTTACAACCAGCATAATCTACATCACTATATGCATTTAAGTCTAAACTACAACTGGTAGGATACCAAAGTCATTTACTAGCAAGATATTTAAAACTGCGCTTTACCGCTAACATGTGATTATCTTTGGGATTCTCTAGAAATTTTGCACACATGCACATACTAAACTAAATATCATGTCTGGAAGTTGTGAGATATAGTGGAGAGCCAATCATACCGCTATAGGTCTTGGCAACTACTGACTTACCACTTGAATTCTCTTCCAACCTTACACTTGTTGCCATATGTGTGGTTGAAGGTTTGAGGTGCTGAAAACTATATTTTTTCAATAGTTCTCATTTTTTTTTATCTTATGAACATCCCTTCAATTTTTTGTGAAACATCTAGTCCCAAGAAAAATTGCAACTCACCCATGAAACTCATTTCAAATTCAGTCTGCATATGATTGGCAAATTCAGTGCAAAGTGCATTGTTTGTAGACCCCAAAGATGATGTCATCTACATAAATCTGAATAGCTATAATATGATCATTCACAATTTTTGTAAACAATGTTTGATCTACATTGCCCCTTAAGTACCCTTTATTTAGTAAAAATGAGCTCAAGCGGACAAGCTCTTGGAGCTTGCTTAAGACCATAAAGAGCTTTATTTAGTTTGAAAACATGATTAGAAATTTTTTATTTTCAAATCTAGGGGGTTGTTCAACAAAAATATTTTCTTTTATGAAACCATTTAAAAAAGCATTCTTGACATCCATTTGAAAAACTTTAAACTTAAATGATGCAGCAAGAGCAAGAAATATTCTAACTACTTCTAGCCTAACTACTAGGGTATATGAATTTTCAAAATCAATCCCAAACTCCTGATTGTACCCCTTAGCAACTAGTCTAGTTTTATTTCTAACAACTTTAACATTTTCATTCAATTTATTTTGGAAGACCCACCTAGTTCCAATCATAGATTGGTCACTAGGTTTTGGTATTAATTCTCAAACTTGATTTCTCTCAAAGTGATGAAACCCTTCATGCATGGAATTTATCCAATTCTCAACACTTAGAGCTTCATCAACAGATTTAGGTTCAATTTGGGAAATTAGTGCCAGTAAGTCCTCATTTATTACAATCTGAAATGATGACCTACTTTATGTTACCAATGATGTTCTCAATAGGATGTTCTTTTAAAAATCTCAATTCAAATGTTACCCCACTTGATTCATGTGATTCAGGAACAATATTATATGGTCTACTTGAGCTTGGATCTTGGGATTGTAGCATACCAGATATGTCATTTTAATTTTCCTCAAGATTTGGGGAAGAGTTTACAATGAAATCATCCTCTTCATCAGGCTTGGGACCCCTACAAGAAATAGATTCAAGCATTTTTTTTTCTTCAGAATTTTCATAAAAAATTACATGTGGAGACTCTTCCACAGTTTTATTCTTAAGAATATAGACTCTATATGCTCTGAAATTTTTTGAGTATCCTAGAAAAATAGTTGCAAACTTTTTGCATCAAATTTATCAAGATTTTCTTTGTTATTATTATGTACAAAATATTTGCAACCAAAGACATCGAAATAAGAGAAATTGGGTTTTTTATTTTTCAAAAGCTCATACGAAGTTTTTCTAATTTGTGGTCTGATCAGGGCTTTGTTTAGAATGTAATTTGTTGTATTCACAGCCTCAGCCCAGAAGGTTTTGGGCAAATTACTTTGTAATAGCATAGATCTAGCCATTTCTACAAGTGTCCAATTTTTCCTTTATATAACCCCATTCTATTTAGGAGTTCTTGGAGAGAAAAACTTGTGAAAAATGCTCATTTCAACATACAAGTTAGAAAAAGTTTTGCTATCAAACTCACCCCCGTGATCCATCAAGATACACTTTATTTTGTGTGTAGTTCCCATTACAGTAGATTGACAAATATTTTTGAATTCTTGACAAGCATCATTTTTATGAGATAAAAATATAACCTAAGTAAATCTAGTAAAATCATCAATGATGACAAACCCATATCGTTTACAGCTAAGACTTAGAATCCTAGTTGGCTTAAATAGATCTATGTGAAGAAATTCAAATGGCCTAGACGTAAGTACATCATTAAAGATTTTAAAAGATTTTTTTGTTTGTTTTTCAAATCCCACAAACTTGATTATTATGTTTTGAAAAAATATCAGGAAGTCCTTTAACAAGATTTAAGTCTTATGAGTTTGTTTATTATATTGAAGCTTGCATGACCTAATCTCCTATGACAAATCCTTGCATGTTTATTTTTATTGGCAACCAAACAAAGATTCTTATCAAAAATTCTATCAAGATCCACCATGTAAATATTATTTTCTCTTTTTTCAAAAAAATATTTTTCCAGATGAAGAGTCAATTATTTTACATGAAGTTGACTCAAAAATGACTTTGTGACCCTTGTCACACAATTGACTCATACTAAGCAAATTGTAATCTAAGCCATCAACAAGTAAGACATTATCTATTGAGTTTGAGGAGGAGTTACCAATATTTCCATATCCAATTATTTTCCCTTTATTTTTACCTCCAAATGTGACTTGACCTCCCTTCTTTTCAATTAAACTTGAGAATCTTGTTCTATCTTTTTAGTCAAGTGCCAAGAACACCCACTATCTAGATACCACAGGTTTGAATTGGGTGTCCATCTTCCCTACACATATCATATCACAGAAGAAAAGATTTTGGTACCCAAACATTGTTGGGACCATCAAATTGACTAAGCAATGAAAGTAACTCTTTCCTTATCCACATATGACTTGTTTTTGGTTTTTGGTGTATTTCTGGAGTGACTTCCTTTATTGGTTTGACAAATTCAAGGTTGGAAAAATAAATTCCGGTATTCTTTCTTTTATGAATTAGGGAATGATACCATTTGGTATATTCATTTTTCTGTTGAAATTTGGGCTAGAAATGGTGTTGTGGTCTAGATGATTTTGAACAAAAGTCTTGAGAGTTAAACCAAACATTATTGTATTGATGAGGGCCATAGTACCATTTATTCCAAAAATTAATCAAATTAGATTGTGTTGGTACCCTGGACCTCTAGTTGTTTTGATGAGAATGTACTTTCACATTTTCATAAATTTTTTTAATTTTTTTATTTTGTTTTGTTTGAACTGTTCTTTTATTTTCATGAGTTGAAGAATTTGACTTCTTGAAGACAAAAGTCGACCTGTGGAAATCACGAGTTGATTTTTTTGGACTTTTCTGACCAATTTTATTGGAAGTTGAAGCCTTTTTTCAGATTATTATTTTTGCTTTGGTTTTTGATTGTTTTGGTTTAGTCTTTTGACAAATTTTTATTTTGTTTGACAAATTTAACAGAATTTATGTTTTTCCTATTTTTGTTGTTTGAATTGTTGCTCTTCATAAATTTTATCAATGGAATCTTTGAAGATTTTGTCTTCTTCTCATTTGAAAAACTTTTAATGGATTCTTCTGACTTAAATCTCAAACCATGTTTATTTACATTTATTTTCAATCCTCACAGGGCATCCATGTTTTCCTTATCATTTGTGAATTTGTTTTATTATTCCAGCCTTCAAGAAGAGGCAGAAAAAATCACCTGTCACAACAGGTCTTCCCTTCAACAAGGGGGAACAAACCACCTACCCATAACAGGTCTTCCCTTCAACAAGGGGAACAAAACACCTACCCACAACAGGTCTTCCCTTCGCACAGGAAGAGGAACACTTAGAAAAAGAGTGGGAGTAAATGGCCCTTAGATCAAGCTTATACAACAAAACCTTGCTTGATCTGAGGCGTGAACTGAGAGAGAAAGGAATGGAGCTATGATGCTACTCTCTCAGAAACAATAAGCTCTCAAAGAAAAAATAGAAGTGAATGCTCCAAGAGAGCTCAGAGCAAAATGGACTTGGAGTGAGGGCACGATGCTCTTCTAATCTGAATGGTGGTGAAGATCCCTGTGTGTACACTTGTGTATCTCTGTCTACTTGTTCTTCACAGCCATCGTCTTCTTATAGGCATTCCTACTTTCTTCAGATGTAACCGTTTAGATATCTGTGTCTCTCATTTCTTGATCCTCATTTCCATGCAGGTCGCAGCAAGTCTTACATTGTAGAAACATATGACTACCGGAAACCTGCAGGCATTAAATGCTAAGAGAGAGAGATGTCTTTAGTGATAGTCAACGTTCTGAGTAGGTGCAGAAAGATGTTATGCAGAAATAGATAGGTCCATTATGTCACCATATAAAGCATAAAAAGACTAGTTAAAAAGATAGCAAACCATAAAGCACTTTCTGCAAGGGACTTGTGTCCCATGACTAACCAAGCCACAGACAAATATCTTAGAACACTTACATGAGAAGATGTGCTCCAAACGGCGAAAAATATCAAATTCACACATTCAAACACTAAGGGTATTTAAAACATGTCTGTGAAACCTTTAATCATTTTATCAAAGATGTTTTCAGAAAGTTCTTTGATCAGAAGATATGCAATATGATCAATATGATTTCACCAAGGAAAATAGCTTGATAAAGATAATAGATTTTTATTTGAAACAACATTTGATATGATAAACCCAGTCGATGTTCATACAGGCAATCGATATCTAAAGCAATCGATGTTTAAGTACAAGGCAATCAATATCTAAAGCAATTGATGTTTAAGTACAAGGCAATCGATGTTTATGCAAGACAATCGATGTTTTATAAAGACAATCGATGTTTCAATTTGACTGGCTACTTCGACTGGTCAATATATAACGTAGTCGGTCAAAATGGAACTTCAAATATGACGAGGTGTAACTTCGTATATGACGAAGTGTAACTTTGTATAAAAAAGATCAAAATGTTGTCGGTCGAATTGAAGTTTCGTATATGACTTCAGATATGATGAAGTTTACTTCGTATATAGCTTCGTATATGACGAAGTGAACTTCGACTGTTCAAGATAAAAACATGCATGACGAAGTAAACTTCAGATATGACGAAGTAGACTATGGATATCGGATATGACGAAGTAAACTTCTGATATGACGAAGTTAGCTTTGACTGATCAAGAAGAAAGACATGCAAGACTTTGGATGATGAAATTTAAAGCTATGGATGACGAGACTTGACTTCGATTGAAACTATGAAAAGGTTGTAAGTGATGTAAATCATGAACTTATGAATGAAAACTTTTTAAATGACAACAAAAGCTTATAAGAAATGTGAACACCATCTAGTGGACTTAGAAATTCTTGGAATACTTACAATGGTGATCCTTGAAGTATTATTTATTTCTTTTGAGTTTTCAGTTTAACAGACTTAACCAAAATGATATTAAGTTAAAACACATAAAATATTTTGAAATGTAAAAATATTCTGATAAATTTTGTTATCACCAAAGTATATAGTCATGGAGATAAAGGAGTCAACAACTTGATCTTCATTGCTTTTAGCTATGAAGTATAAATCCTCTTGTTTAGATTCTGAGGAGACACCACTATCCTTCTCACCCAGTTTTCATCAGACCATGCTGCCAACATGGCCTTAGCCCTCTTCTTTATGAAAACATTCTTGTATTTCTTGCAGACTTCCTTTTTGACCTCAGGACACTCACCTCGCACATGTCCTAGTTTCCTACAGCCATATCAAATAATAACATCATCAGTTTTCTTTTCACCTTTATTCAAATTACTGTTTGAAAAAGTAAAGTACTTTATGCTAGAAAAGTGTTTATTCTTTCCTTCATATGTTCCACTTCTTGATTTTAGAAATTTTCTAGTCATGAGGGAAATCCCATCCTCATCAGATTCAGATGACTCAAATTCATCTTTTTCTTTTATCTTTTCTTTACTACTAGATGAGACCTTAAGTGCAACTGGTTTGATTTTTAGCATATGTACTTTTGTTCTTTTTAATTTGATTTCATATGTCATTAAAAACCTTATGAGCTCATTCAAAAAGATCTTGGATAAGTTCTTAGAATCCTCGACAACAATAGCTTTTGTGTGCCAAACAGGTGATAAGAAGCACAATTTTTTTCTTACCAACTCAGCATCTACATACTCCTTACCTAAAGCCTTCAATCCATTGACAATGACCATGAACGTAGCAAATATTTCAGAAATTGATTCATTAGTTCTCAGGATAAAAAAGCTCATAATCAGAAACAAGTATGTTAGCCTTAGTTTCTCTAATTTGTGATATTCCTTCATAGATTAATTCAAGTTTATCCCACATTTCTTTCGCGGATTGACACATGGATACCCTTGAATATTCCTTAGGATGCACAACACAATGCAACATGTTCATGGTGCTATAGTTTAATGTAGCTCTTCTGATTTGCTCCCCTAGTCCAGTTATCTTCATTCTCAGTGGTTTCATATGAACCTTTTTCAACAATTTTCCATATCTTATAATTTTGAGCTCTCAAAAAAACTTGCATGTGATTTTTCCAATACGTGTAATCAATGACATCATAAAATGGTGGTCTATTAATGAAAATGAAACCTATAGATTCCATTGAATCAAACCAGGAAATGATAAGCAAATTGAATGAATCAAGTGGATAAACCAACATATTAACTAGCATCAATTTAAATCAGAACTAGAGTGACATCTTTTGATACCAACTATAGGATTGATGTATTGAGCAAGTAGAGATCTAGAGGGGGAGTGAATAGATATCTTCACTATTTAAAATTCACTTATCCAATTTAAGAGACGTGTGGAAGCTAAGATTAAATGAGTAAGACACTGTCAAAATAGATGATGTGCAAGCATTCTTCGGAGTAGGGAATTGGTGTATGACTGATGAGAGAGTGATGTAGAAGTGTGTGTGCTAGCAGTGACAACACCGTGCATGTGTGTTAAGATGTATGAAAGCAACCAACCACAAGAACACCAGATTCTTAAGGTGGTAAAGATCTCCAAATCAGAGATCCTACATCTACCTCTCCCTTTTGAGAGAACACACACTGAATCACAGAACCACACACTGTTCTAGATCTAGATCAAATTGATCTGATTTGATACACACACACATAAGATTGGGGATAACCATATGTGTCCTCGATTTTAGAGGACAACATAGATAACCAGATGTCTCTGCTTTAATAGCTCTGGATCTTCCTTAGCGAATCTGAATGATCACTGTAGCCTGGATCTCCTTGATGATGGATCTTGGACAATTTAATCATGATCTGAAGAAGTGCCTTCGACTGGATCCTCTAGTCTTTTGATCTCTTTTATTGGATGCACTAGAAAGGACATCTTCGGCTCCAGGAAGAAGTCTCTACTTCAGATACTCACCTCTTCTCTTTGCCGTTCTCCTTAGAAATCGTCTTCTCCTTGGAGCTCTAGGAGAATGCTTCTACATAAATGCTCCAGTGACTATTCTCGCCTCTACTCGTGCTCTACTCTCGCTGTTGGACTCTTTTGTATGCAGATCACCTTTTTCGTGTCTTCAAGATGGACTATTTAAAGAAGCTTTTTAAGCTTCTAGGTTTCTGTGCATGTACGAGGTTTCCACCTCTCAATTCATATGTGTGCATGACTGTCCGTACACTTGCCATGTCATCCATGCATGTGTGAGCCACATGCTCTAGACAACAACTGAGTAGGACTTGGTCCAACTCAATCAAACCATGCATGCTTCAGCTAAACTGGCGAACCGGTAACAAGTCGACTTGTACACACAAGAAGTCGACTTTCTTGCAGCAAACAAAATAGCCAACTGATTTCTCATTTACTAATCGATATGAAGAGAAATAATCAATTACTTTCTTTGCAATCAGAATGCAAAAAGCATTAGACAAAAAATTATATAAGCAAACAACACAAGTCGACATGCATCCTTCAAGTGTCAACATTTTTCAAAGCAACTAAGCAGACAAGTCACAACATGTCGACTTTTTCTCATGTAGAAAATAATAAGTCGGCTTTTGTATTGAAAAAGTTGACTTTTTTGACAGTGCAGAATATTCTAAAATGATTTAAAGGATTGAGTCATCATCAAAATAAGAGATTGTTTGAGGTGCATGTACCTCAACTCACAACATCTATAAATATGGGGAGAGGTAAAGAACACAAATCTATAATCTTTTGCTTGCTTGGAGTTTGTGCTCTCACAACGAATCACCCAACTCTAGATCCAGTTTTGGAGCTCTTGCTAGTTATGCGTGCCCTGTAAGTCAATTCACATTAGTTATGGCACTTACAATCTTGTACTAATCTCTTTTGGCAATTATATTAATGGTATTTTCTCACTATATATTACATGCATGTGATGATATATATATGATGTGATGTCCATGGATCTGTGCAATGAGAATTATATCATGATGAGATCATGATAATGAGATCAATTCTCTTTAAACACTGATCCTTGATATTCTTGGTCAAATGTTACTCAAGAAGGACATCGAGATAACTGGATAGACTAGTGTACTCAATACCCGTCCATATGATGGAGGTAGCTGGTCTCATAACTACTTGTGTGGAGACATTAGGGATTTGGTGCAAGGGCTCATTGGTCAATGAGTTCATTGAATGATCTACTCTCGGAATGTTGTATGGTTGATGATACCTGATTGTCAGACAGTGATTCTGAGGTCCCAGTTGTGTACCTGGTCCTTAGACTTGAGACACCAAGGATGCCTTGTTTGAGTACTCTATTCTTTAATGCCGGACTTATAAGTCATGGAGTTTCAAATCTAGTACAGTCTGTTATTGGGAATGGTAGCCAACCTTACAAAGGAAAATGTGTGTCAACAAAGGATCACCCACTCTCGGTATCATAAGAGGAATCTCCCATGTGTTCTTACTCGGACAAATCATTGGATAGGGTCAATCGGATTGAGAGACAAGAAGTTCTTTGGGAGAATCTTATAAGAGTGAGAACTGGATGGATTTCGTATAAACCTGATAGTACCATGCCATATATACAGTCTCTAGGATATTACTTGGATGGGGACTATAGATACACGGTAACTGAGGGCAGAAAGTTTTAATGGATTTGATCCCCTTATATCGTCTGGGGACTATGGTGTAGTGGCTTAGTACGTCCATAGTCGATGAGTTGAGTGAATCATTATGGAGATAATGATTCACTAAGTCAGATGGAGTTCTGAGTCAGAAGGGTTTTGATGGGTGTTACTCACAGCCAACTCGGTGTTGGGCCTAGAGGGTCACACACAAAAGGTGGTTGACGCGATAAAGAGTTATCCAATAGGCTCCTTTTCTAAGAAAGGATAGAGTTAAGACAATCCGTTGCCATGACGGTCCTAGTGATGAGAACCACTGTCGCCAGGATGGTCCTAGTGACATGGTAGAATGTCTCCAGGACATCCTAGAGACATGTTTGACTGCCCCCAAGAGGGTCTTGGCGGCAATGACCATTTTGCCAATTATGACAGGCGACAGTTTGTCTTGCCATCAATGCAAGTATGGCTGCATGTACTTTGGGACGTACCTCACACGTCCGCACGACGTGAGGGTCATGCTGAGGGTTGAAAACGGACCCTCTATATAGATAGAGGGTGTGGAAGAACCTTATAAGTTGAGGGCTCTCCCATCACCCTCTCTCTCTCTTCTTCTTCCACTCTCCTCTCCTCCACACCACCCTCTCCATCTTGTAGCCCCTCTCTTGAGGAAGAGAGGAGAAGCAGGAGGTGCTTCCTCCTTGCTTTAGTTGTTGCTTCCTTTGATGCTGCCATTGCTGTTGCTTGGCTACTGCTGCTACTACTACCCCTGCTTGTTGCTGCTTGCGAAGCAGCACTAGCTGCTGCTGCTGCTACATCTTGCTACTGCCATTGTTGCTGTCGCAGGGCTACTAGAGGGGAGAAGTAGAGGAGGTGCTTCTTGGATCAGCCCCGACGAAGAGGAGACGCTGATATGTGGAGGAGGAGTCGTCCCTAGTCGTTGTCGTGTGGACTCCGCTAGAGGGAGGTCACGAGAGTTCCATCATCCGACAAGCTAGGTTCTGCACTTTAGGGGTTCTAAGAGCACCCCTTGGTAAGATAGTCTTACCCTTAGATGGTTTGCATGAGAGTCATGCACCCGAACATCATTCCGATTCGATAACAAATTGTGGGAATTGTGGTTTAAAATTTAAATATATCATTTCCATAGCGCGTGTGATGCCCACCACATATTCCTACAGTGGTATCAGAGCCACGTTCATGGGATGATGTCTGGTTTTACATCCATGTGATTTAGAATCAGATTTACATGTTTATGTCGCGGTTACAGTATGGGCGACATAGACTATTGTTGTTGGAATAGTTCTAGGGATAGTGTCTGTGGTCATCCAGTGTCTGTGGTCATCCATATCTGATCACAGTCATTCTTGATGCTTGAATAAAGGTTTTATGTTTCTATTGCACTGTCTTATGATAGACGACAATCATAACTGTCACTGAGAGTGTCCTAGCGATAGCATGCACTATCAGCAAGAGTATCCTGGTGATAGGATTTGTTGTCGCCAGAAGATGTTCCTGGCATCTATACTGTTGTCGACAGTAGTCCTGATGACTAGTTAACAGTCACTAGGAAATGTTCCTAGTGACATAGATTGTTGTCTCCAGTCCTTAGCGACAACAGTAATTGTGGCTAACACAGTCAGGGTAGATAGAACCTTCTCATTCTGCGACGGAGTCTGTGTTAGAGACCATGATGCTAGGGTTAAGAGTTA
Source organism: Colocasia esculenta (assembly GCA_014218235.1). Classification (NCBI taxonomy): domain Eukaryota; kingdom Viridiplantae; phylum Streptophyta; class Magnoliopsida; order Alismatales; family Araceae; genus Colocasia; species Colocasia esculenta. Next base: position 52,479,468 of record CM024766.1, read on the forward strand.
ATCCAAGTTTTAGATTAAGTGTTAAAGTTTTTATTAATTAAAATATTTAGTTAATTTCTAGTAGCTTACATATATGCAAATCATGTGTATGATGTGGGCAGATGATCATGGACTTATGTGTGATGCTTGTGTGTGTGTGGATGGTGATTCAATGGGGCCTGTGAGCCTCCCCCTCTCTCTCTCATTAAAATCATTGTGTACTTCTACCTCCCCCCAATTATGTAATTCCCTTGATATGATCAAGGTTTCTTAATTGATTAGAATGTACATTTTTGGGCCTGCATATCTATAGTCATTTATAATTATTGTAACTATTTGAAATGGCTCTCGAAGGCACGGCGAAAGCATGGAAGCACCGGCGGGACTAATGAGGAAGAAGATGATGATCACCGTGCATGGGATGAGCCAAGGACAGACATAGGGCTTTGTGATCAAGTCTTTTGGCTCAGGCTTGATCACACTAGTTTTTGGTCTATGATCATCTATTGTGGTTATTTATGTATATATGATATATATTCATTTATGCACCTACTAGGTACATATTTGCATGCGATGTAAATATATGCTAAATATATGTGTGGGATGCATATTATTTAGTTATGAGACCTATCAAAATCAGAAACCTCTTTGTTCTTAATATCTTAAGTTGATAAGCATGAGGCAATAAGATTGTCCCACGTGACCTTCCATCATTATAAGGCAAACATTTTTTTCTTGATATGGATTGAGTTGGCGGAGTCCCTTCGGGCTCACCTATATTGGGACTAGATATCTAGCCTACAACATGGAGATTTCACCGATGGCTTTAAGACATGCTATGCTTGGCAGAGTCCCTCTAGGGCATATCGTCGAATCAAGTCCGTCTTGTAATGATGGTGTTGACTTAACTAAATATCATAGTTGACGGAGTGCCTCTGGGCCATGATGATTTGGAGGCCAAATATGACAGGAATCACAAGGAGTTGTGATTGGCAAGAGTTGCTTACCCTTTAGGCTAGGTGTGATTGGTCGAGTCCCTCGAGGTCATGGGAATATGTCAATTGAATCCCGATCCCTACTAGAAATTTGCCAGAAACTTTTGATTCACATGCTCGAGGGCGTCATGTGTCTCGCGATAAAATAGTGGGAGCATGTTAATATAAAAGTCCATGTCTTAATTTTTTGTAAAATCTAAAAGTCTACATATTATTAATTTTCTGCTACATCTTTATTTTTCATAAGTATGTCGCTTTCAAACCCACTCAGTGGCATACTAGATGACAACCGTCTCATTGGTCCAAACTATGAGGATTGGCTCCAAAATTTGAGAATTGTTCACACATCGAAGAAAATCACATATGTCCTCGATGAGATTGTGCCTAAGCTAGGGGAAGGGGCTAGCGAGGAAGATGTTTCTCTCTATAAAAAGTATAAGGAAGACTCAACTCTTGCTCTGTGTTACATGTTGGCCTCTATGACTCTTGAGTTGTAGAGGCAACATGAGAAGATGGATGCACAATCCATTATTCCAGCACCTCTGCGAATTGTTTGAAGAGGAGGGATGGACTCAGCGATATGAGATATCAAAGAGTCTATTCCGTGCTAGGATGACTGAGGGGGCATCGGTTCAGAACCATGTCCTAAAGATGATTGAGTGAATTGAGAAGCTCATGGGCCTAGAGTTGTCCTAGAGGATGACCTGTGCGTGGATCTTATACTTAAATCCCTTTCGGATTCCTTTTCTCCGTTCATAATGAATTTCAATATGAACAAGGTTGAGGACACCCTTCCTGAGCTACGTAATATGTTGAGGGAGGCTGAGGGTGCCATCAAGAAAGAGAAGTCAGTTCTCTATATTGGCGAGACCAACAAGCTGTGGTGGGCTCTTCAGGTTATCTTTCATCATGAATTGTTCAGCTTTATTCTGGAATATTAGAGGCCTCTTAAACTTGGCCTCTAAAAGATCTCTCAAGCATTACATTAAGAAGTATAATTTGCAAATTGTTACTATTTTCGAACCTAAAATGCCTCTCTCAAGGGCCGCTAGGCTGTGTTGTTACCTCAAAATGGATGATTATGCTGGTAATGCGGGTGAAGACTCCAAAATTTGGATGTTCTGGTCCAACTCAGTTTCTCTGCGGGTTTGTGGCAGCTCAGATCAGTTTATCTCATCTTATATTTTAAAAGGTGACCGACCGTGCTGTATGTTTACTGTCGTTTATGCTGCGTGTGATATGAGCCTTCGCCGTGTTCTTTTTGATGACCTCCTGGATTTGGGCAGTAATCCTTTGCCTTGGTTGGTGGGGGGCGATTTTAACTGTGTTCCCATCCCATCTGAGAAGGAAGGTGAAGCTATTCCTAGTCACATGTCTATGATTGATTTCAACTCTTTCTCTTCGGCTGCTGGCCTTTTGGACGCTGGGTTTAGTGGTCAGAGTTTTACTTGGTCGAACAACAGAGTTGGCCACGCAGCTATAAAGGCAAGGCTGGATCGAATTCTTATTACTCCCCTTTGGAATTTGTCTTTCCCTGGGTTTTGTGTTAAGCATCTGCCTAGAGGACCCTCTGACCATGCTCCCCTTCTTATGAGACTTGTTAACCTGTCACCTTTTCCTCCCAGGTTTGTTTTTCAAAAGATGTGGGTTACACATGAAACTTTTCTCCAACATGTCTCGGACGTCTGGCACCATGTTAGCGCAACGTCCTCAAACCCTTTCATCAGACTGCAAAATAAGTTAAAAGTAGTCAAACTTATGTTGAGGGCCTGGAATACTACTGTCTTTGGCAAGGTGGAGGATAATGTTCGTCAGGCTGAAGCTCGGGTGGAGGAGATTCAATGTTGTTTTGATGTTGACCCTTCTGTCGACAACAGATCTAACTTTAATTGTGCCAATGCCGATCTTTGTCATGCCCTTCACCGTCAGGAGGTCTTTTGGGCTCAAAAGGCTAGAGTCCAGTGGTTAAATAATGGGGATAAGAATACCGCTTTCTACCATGCTGTGGTTCTTGGTAAAAGAAGAAGAAATTTTATTCACCGCCTGAAAGTTGATGATGCTTGGTGTGAAGATCAAAAAATGCTTTCTTCTAAGGCTGTTAACTTCTTTCAAGCATTTCTTACCTCTAAAAGTCATGTTCTGGATCCCTCATTGCTTCAAAATATTCCTTTGCTGATTAAATGATGAATGCTAGATGATTAAGCTAATAAATGAGGATGAGGAAGCTCAGACCTGTGTGGGATATTAATGAGGATTCTCCTGGACCTGATGGATTCACAGGATTTTTTTCAGGGCTTGCTGGGATATTATCTCTAAGGATGTCATTGCAGCTGTGAAAGGGTTTTTTTCGGGGTATCCTCTTCCAAGGAGAATATGCTCCTCTTTGATTGCTATTATTCCCAAGGTCCCCCACCCCTCCTCTTTTGCAGATTTCAGGCCGATAAGTATTCGTAACTTCTGCTATAAAGATGCCTCGAAGATTATCTGTGGGCGTCTCACTGATATTCTACCATTGATCATTTCTGAGGAGCAGGGTGCCTTTGTGAAAGGTAGGAATATTATGGACAATATTTCTCTCTTGAACCAGATTTTTCGGGATCTTGGCCGGAAGGTTAGGGGTCATAATGTCATTTTCAAGCTGGACATGATGAAGGCATATGATAGAGTTGAATAGGACTTCATGTTTTCTGTGCTCTGCAAGTTTGGATTCTCCAATCGCTTTATCTCTTACATTGGTATGTTGGTCTCCAACTGTTGGTTCTTTGTTCTCTTCAATGGTTCTACTGTGGGTTATTTCAAATCCTCGAGAGGTCTTCGTCAAGGGGACCCTTTAGCCCCAGCACTTTTTTTTATTATGGAAGAGGCTCTCAGCAGGGGGTTACGAAATCTTCAGTCCGCCACTACATTTCTGCCGTTTTCTAGTCCTAGGAATTGTCCGCATATTTCTCACCTTCTCTTTGCTGATGACACTCTAGAGTTTCTTAATGGTCAAACTTCGAATATCCTTAAGCTATAGAATTTCTTAAGGACTTATGAATCAAGCTCTAATCAGAAAATCAATGTTAAGAAGAGTACCTTTCTTTTATCTAACAAGGCACCACCTACCTTAGCTCACAGAATTTCCAACATTACTAGGATTAAGCAGCATCTCGGTACTGTTCGTTACCTTGGTGTTCCCATAACATGTGGAAGATCTAGAGTGGCAGATTATAAGTATCTTATTGACAAGATTAATCTAAAGCTGAGCACTTGGAAGTCTAAGTTTTTGTCTTAAGCAGGAAGGGTGATTCTTATCAATTCGGTGCTTAATTCTATTCCTATCTATACTGCTGCTGCTACTTCTATTCCCAAGACAGTGATCACTTATATCGAAAAAGCATGTGCTAATTTCTTTTGGAGTGGGACGGATGGTATTCATCGGAGGCATTAGGTTTCTTGGGAGACTATCCATCGACCCATGGCTGAAGGTGGTCTGTAGATTAAGAGTTTATGGCATATTCAATTAGCCTTGGCTTCTAAGCAAATCTGGAACATCTACCATGGATCTTCTATGTGGTCTTCTTATGCCAGAGTTAGATTTAAGGTGAATGGTGGTGCTCCCTTCAGATTCTCCATCCCACATGGTATGTCAAAAATTATGTTTAGAATTGCTCATCAAAACGTTATTAATAACTCAAGATGGATAATTGGCGATGGAAATACTGTGGACTTTCTTACTGATGTTTGGCTTGGCCAGTCCTGTCTCAGTGACCTGTTAACTGCCCCTTACATTGGTCCTCCTATCACTTTCCGCTAGGTACTTTGCAACATTGATCACCGCATTCGCAGACTCCTTCCTAGTTCTACATTCCTTAAGGATATCCAACTCGTTCACCATAATGATATTTGTGTTTGGACAGCCTCGTCCGATGGTCTTTTACCACCTCATCTGCTTACAGAATATTATCTTTGCATGGTGTGAAGAGAATGCCCCTCATGCGGCTGTGGCACTCTGCTTTCTACAAGCGTGCTGCTATGTTCTGTTGGAAGATCTTATACAGAGGTATCCCGGTGGATTCTCGTATTTCTGATCTTGGGGTTGCTATTGTCTCCAGGTGCTCTTGTTGTAGTGTTCCTTCCCATGAAGATTTGAACCATTTATTCATCTCCAGTGAGATGGCTTCTCAACTTTGGAGGTGGGCTGCTCCTATCCTTAACGTCCACTTGAGCTGTCATGACAATATTACCAGCCGACTATGGAAAATTATGTGACACTATTATCCTTCCACACCCCATGGTTTTATTTCCCTTTATGCTACAATGCTCCTTCTGTGGGAAATTTGGCGTGCAAGATGCTTCATGCGTTGTGAGGGCAAGAGGTCTTCCGTTCAAAGAATTATTCATAATATTCGTTACATGCTTTCTATATCCCTTGATTCCACTATGTTCAAGGCGGGCTCTTCTGATCATTACCTGAATAATGTGTACTCCCTTGGTTTCTCTCCAAAAATCAAACCTATTACTTTCAAGCTTATCAGATGGATTCCGCCTATTGCGGGTCTGGTTCTAAATGTTGACGATGCAAGTATAGGGAATCCGGGTCTTTGTGGGGGAGGTGGATGTATTAGGGACAACAAGGGTTCCTTGATGCTGGCTTTTGCCCACTTCTATGGGTATGGTTCTAGCTTGGTTGCTGAAGTTCGTTCCCTGTGTGATGGTATCCATATGGCTGTTGAGCGTGGTTTGCATCTTTCGGAGGTCAGAACTGATTCTGCAATGTTGATCACTTCCCTCATCAACAACAAATCTCCTACTTGGGATTGCCTGCACTGGTAGCGGGAGTCTCAGTCTTTTCTGCTTCAGTCCAATATCAAAATTTCTCATACCTTTAGGCAAGCGAATCAGTTGGCAGATGCCTTGGCCAATTTGGGTTGTGCATCTTCTACAAATGTGCTTTTCTTTTCCACTTCTTCCTTACCTTGTACTTGTAAAGGTCCTCTGACCTTCGATCGGTCTGGGGTTCCTACCATCATACTTGCTCATTAGGGGTTCGCCCCCAGGCTTTATGTTGTATGATCATTTATTTATAATCTAGGCCCAGGTGGATCACACTGGTGGAGTGGTTTCATTCTATTCCTGGGAATGGGGTGCACTCTCCTAGTTCGCTGACTCTGAGGACCTTCTTGCTTTTAAAAAAAAAAAAAACAAGAAAAGGAATGACAAAAAGACCCTTAAGAAGGGCAAAGGCAAAGGCAAGCCGCCAGGCAAGGCAAAGGTTTCCAAGAAAGAGCCAACAAAGGACAAAGGACAGTGCTTCCACTACTGTAGAAATGGGCATTGGAATAGGAACTGTGAGGATTACCTTGCAGAAAAGGTAAAACAGAAGCTAGGTGTACATATCTACAATATGTTGCAGGTCCTAACAAAGCATAGAAAGTTGGAAAGGGGTGAGGTGGACCTAAGGATGGGAAATGGCGAAAAGATTATTGTTGTTGTCGTTGGGGAGATCACCTTATGAGCGCCTGGTGGAGTATTTTTTGTTTTAGAAACATGATATTTTGTCCCCTCTATTATTAAGAACATTATCTCCATTTCATGTATGACAAGGATGGGATACAAATTCCTTTTTGAGAACAATGATTGTTCTATATTCCTTAATGATGAGATCATTCTAAAGGGGTCTTTGACAAATGGTTTGTATTTAATATATGTTACTCCATATGTCATGAACATATATAGTGTCTCTAAGAGGAAAAGAGATGAGGTGAATGATACATACCTTTGGCATTGTAGGTTAGGTCATATCCATGAAGGAAAAATTCAAAGGCTACTAAAGGATGGACTCTTAGGTCCATTTAATTATGAATCATATGCAACCTGTGAATCTTGCCTTCAGGGAAAGTTGACCAACTATCCTTTTAGTGGAACTGGAGAGAGAGCCTCTGAGTTGCTAGAACACATACATACTGATGTATGTGAACCTAAGTCCACACATGCTAGAGGTGGATTCTCCTACTTCATTACATTCACTGTTGATCTCTCAAGATTTGGGCATGTGTACTTAATGAAGTACAAGTTCGAAGTTTTTGAGAAATTCAGAGAATACAAGAATGAAGTGGAGAAGCAAACTAGAAAGAGTATCAAGACTCTTCGATCAGATCAGAGAGGAGAATGCTTGAGTACAGAGTTCACCCAATTCTTCAAGGACCATGGGATATTATCCCAATGGACTCCTCCTCATACACCTCAGCTTAATGGTGTATCGAAAAGGAGGAACCGCAAGCTGTTAGACATGGTAAGGTCCATGGTGAGTTTTGTCGATCTCCCCATCTCATTTTGGGGATATGCCCTGGAGACCGCAACTTACCTTCTGAACAGAGTTCCAACTAAGGTGGTAGTGTTTACTTCATATGAGATATGGAAAGAGAAGAAGCTCGATATTAAGGTTGTTAAGATTTGGGGATGCCCTATCCACGTTAAGAGACACGATCCTAATAAGTTGGAATCAAAGACGAAAAGGTGAATATTCGTGGGATACCCCAAGGAAACTTGTGGGTATTATTTCTATCACCCTGAAGTCCAGAAGGTATTTATTTCCAAGAGAGTAATGTTTTTTTAAGAAGGAACACCTTCTTGGTGGAAATAGTAGGAGCGTGATAGAATTGTGCGAGGTTGGAGAATCAAACTCAAGCATCATTTTGCAGGTAGAATCTATTCAGTCACCCATCACACAAGATCCAACTTTGCGTAGGTCAAGTAGAGTCTCTATCCCTCCTGAGAGATATGTGGGACATATCAAGGGATAGGACTGACTCTGAGGACATGGTTCCTCAGATCTACAAGGAGGCTATTATGTGCATAGACTCCAGGAAGTGGCGAAAGGCCATGAATTCTGAAATGGACTCCATGTACTCCAACAAGGTTTGGAACCTAGTTGATCCACCTAAGGTATTGTACCCATTGGATGAACGTGGATCTTCAAGAAAACGATTGGAGTAGATGGGAGGGTAGAGACCTATAAAGCAAGGCTTATGGCTAAAGGATATCGTCAAAGGCAAGGTGTTAACTATGATGAAACTTCTCGCCCATTGCCATGCTGAAATCCATCAGAATCATAATGGCCACTGCAGCACACAACGATTATGAAATCTGGCAGATGGATGTAAAAACTGCATTCCTCAATGGCAACCTTGAGGAAGAGGTGTATATGATACAACATGAGGTTTCACATTATTTCACATTGGGACACATTAGCACATCACTTTCACATGATCACTTGGCACATTCACATAAAGTTCACATCTTTACACATTATTTTGCCGTGACACATAGTTCGAACCACCATAAATAAGGACACATCACACACATCACACATACCCATCACCTAGGCAATATAGTGACGAATCTTGGTAACTATGCAGAACTGGGAGAAGACCTCTCCACCTTAACCAGTGGCACTTGTCCACCTCCAGGATTTCATCTTGATGCCCACAAGATATCACATACACATTGAGCCTTCCCATAAGGACTTTTCTACAGTACAGCTCCACAACCTTCTATGGTAGCAGTGTCAATTTCGGCACAACATGCACTTAATCACATTATTCCCGTTAATCACATGTTTAACACCATTTTACATGCACTTAATGGTCCATTTACATGTTCACGATTCAAACTCATATATTTCAGGTCACATAACTTATCATGTCTGTCTAACAGTATTAAAACATGCTTAACAGTGCCTAAACATTATACTAATCAACAGAATTTATCGTTTCGTGATTAATCATGCTTAATATGACTTTTAATGACTTACAATTGGAAATAGTATTCATGGATGTCAGAACATGCTCAAATTTTAAACATAAACCCTTTGCACAAAATATATCATATGGTTAATTTTTCAGAATTTTCACGTCAGTACATATATTTTTAATATTTAACAGAGATTTCATATAATTTAACAAGATAATTCAATTAAACATGGTAGACAGTGAACTGATGGTTCTAATAGTCTTGAAACATACACACAGTAATCCTAAATTCATGGAAAATCTCTGTGGCAATAACTCACATCATACATATTTACTATGAATTTAAATCTGTCATAACATACAAAATTACTCATCACAGAAATTCTATAATTTGTAAATATGATCAGAAATTTAACAGGATTTCATGGTTTGATCTACTAAACATATCTGACAAGGCAAAATTTTATAAACATGTGCATACATTCAAAAACCCTCGAAAGATCACATCACATGTGTTGAAAACAATGTTATGGAAAATCAGAAGAACTTGACGGCAAGGGGCTTGCCGTTAAGATGGGTTAACGGCATGATTGACTGCCGTCAACTCAAGAACTTGATGGCAAGGGTGTTGCCATCAACCTCTTGTCTGCAGAAAGTGCAGACCGAACACAGAAAAACAGAGAATTTGGGGGTCCAGGACACAAGATAAAAATCCAGAAAAATCCTAAAACTCTAGGTGATAGGTCTAGGGATGAAACCCCTAAGTTACTTGCCTCTCTAAAAACCCATGAAGATCAAATTTGGTGATGAAGCCCTCCTTGGCTAAGCCAAAGAGGCAACCTTCCATGCTTCGATTCGACCTCCACGCTCTTGCAGATAATTCCCCGGCATTAGGAGAGCTTCTCCACCTTTAGAAGAGTCTCCCCTTTGCAGTAGATCGTCAGTGCAACCTATGGATCACTGGATCAACCCTCTCAAACTCTCTCTTTTCTCTTCCCAAAACCTAAAAACCTTTTCTAAGCCAAAGTCCTCTCTTTGCAGAGATAACTTAATTTTATAGTCGATTGGGGTCGTGGGAATCCTAGGAAAGAAGAGTCCTGACCATTGTAGGGTTTCCTTATATGTCTCCCAGAGAAATCCGGAAAGTTTCAGATTCAGAATCCCAAACACAGCCGGAGAAGTTAATGGCCACTTTGCTGCCATCAATAAGAAATAAACTTCAATCGATGTTGTTGTCTAGATCCTCTGGCCACACTGTAAATGACACACATTCTGCCGTCAACTAGTCCTTAAGGTCAATTGATGTTGACGTTAAGAAGAATTTCGTGCAGAAAATTAAAACATAACAACAGTCACAAAATACACAGAAATTTAGGGCCTTACACCCTCTCCCCCTAAAAGTAAACTTCATCCCCGAAGTTAGAACAAAAGTACTAACCGAACAGATGGGGATACTGCTTCTTCATGGCCTCCTCAAGCTCCCATGTAGCCTCCTCTCGTGAGAAGTTCTTCCACAACACCTTCACGAAAGCTATAGCCTTTTTCTTGAGTTGTTGAACCTTACGATCTAGGATGGCCACTGGTCGCTCCACGTATGACAAATCTGGCTGAAGTTCCACTGGCTCGTGGCTGATAGCATGTCACAGATTTCGCAATTATCTTCTGAGCATAGACACGTGCAATACAGGGTGCACACTTGCTAGCGCTGGGGGTAAAGCTAGCTCGTACACCACACTGCCCATCCGCCTGAGAATTCAAACGGGCCAATGAACCTCGGACTCAGTTTGCCATGTCTGTCAAACCTGACCACGCCTCGTGTAGGTGAAACCTTAGGAAAACATGCTCGCCAATCTCAAACTCTAAGTCCTTCCTTCTATTGTCGACGTGGCTCTTCTGCCTATCCTGCGCTGCAATCAACCTCTGCCTTATAAGATGGATCTTATCTGAAGTTTCTTGTACCAACTCAGGTCCAACCAACTGCCTTTCTCTAGTCTCCTCCCAACACAAAGAACACCGTCCTCATAACGAGCAATACTTGCCTTGCCCACCATCTTCTGAAGTGTGGGATCTGTTCCTTGCTGCTTAATCACCTCATCTAACACAGTAGATTGAATGGACAACTGTGCCATGAACGTCTGACATAACAGTGCCTCTAGCTCAGTCATAGCACACGCTGCATCCTCTAGCATCTTCTATTCTTGCTGAAGTAAAGACCTCTTCCTTCTGAGAGCATCTGCCACAACATTCGCCTTCACTGGATAGTACTGAATCTCGAAGTCATAGTCCTTAAGAAACTCAATCCACCTTCTCTACCACATGTTCAACTCCTAAGAGAATAGGTACCTCAAGCTTTTGTGGTCTGTGAACACCTCGAACCTGACACCATAGAGGTAGTGTCTCCAGATCTTTAGTCCATGGACCACAACTTCCAACTCCAAGTCATGGGTCGGATAGTTACACTCATGCTCCTTTAGTTGGCGAGAAGCATAGGCAACCACCTTACTGTAGACACCCATTTTCGGCCTATAAGTTGAGCATATTTCTTGTCCATATCATTAATGTCCCAAATTGATCATCACTTTGGAGTCCTTCTCTGACCCATCATGAGCTCATTCACCTTCAATGTCAAGCCCATTCTCAAGCCCATGGCCAAACACCACTTGAAACATCAAAACTGTGCAATCTGCCCAATCTTCTGAACATGCCTTCACTTTGAGAGCTCCGAACGTCCTCATTTCTAATCCAAATTTGACATATCATACTATCATTTTATAGCCCTCTGAGTCTAGAATCCAACGCAACAAACGGCGCATCCATCTGATATCTTTGGAGAGAGTTATGGCCCTTTTCGTGGGACCTACGCGCACTGCCCCTAGTGACGCGGCCTGCTGCATGGGCGCGACATGAATGCGGCCCCACGATCCGACGCGACAGCGCCATGCACGTAAACACGTTTTTACGTGATTTTCGGCCTCTCCTTCCATCCTAGAGCCTATCTAAATTCCCTATGAGTTGGATTACGACCCAAACCTCCTATCCTCATCCCTAGGGAGCCCCCAAGCCCATCCAAACTCTAGATAGACTCTCAAACTCCCCCACAACTTGGACTCTCTCTCTAACTCGGGATTGGACTCTATCTCTCACTTGAACACATCCTAGGACTCTCTAGGGGATAGAGGAAGGCTACCACTACGAGGAGAGGTCCCTGGAGGCTCTGCTCACTAGGTCCCATCGTCCTTAAGGCAGAGGAGAAGCTGTTCTTCCCGTTTTCCTTCTTTCTCTCTCCTCTTTCTCTCTCATATCGCCTCCAGGACCAGCAGTACTTGCACGGCTTGTGGAGATCGAACCAGGAAAGATCTCTTCGAGGATTCTTCATCAAAGTTTCTCCCCACAGAGCCCTCTTTAACCTCGAAGTGGAATCACATGGATTGGTGGCTTGTGCGAAAAGTTACAGCAGATTATTCTTCACTTTCTCTCTCATATTGAGATCTGCACATGCGGGATTATCGTCTCTTCCACAGCCCAAACCAGGCCAGATCTCTTCAAGATGTCTTCATGAAAGATGTTCAAGACGTCCTCCTCTACGACCTCCAACTGGAATGACATCAAACGGGGCAGTATCTGTTTAGTTTTGATTTTTACTTTATTTTCCACGTTTTTACACATGTATGCATGAGTTAGGATTCCTCCTTCTCCTCTTCCATGATTTCTCCCCATGCATATTCCTCCCCACGTTTTCCTACTACCCAAGGGGTTTAAAAACCACCCCCCAGGTCCGTTCCCTCCATGCTCCACGTCTTTCTTTCATTTAAGAATAGCTACTACACTTAACATAGTCTGACAGGGTTTTATTTCTTGTTTTCGTTGTTTTGGCAGGCACCCAAGCGAAGATCCACGAGCGGCTCTCATCCTCCAGCCGGCTGGAGGACGGGAAGGAGGTCCCATCCATCATCTCCCGCACAGAAGAGAACGCGACGGTGTAGAGTGACGCGACAAGAGACGCGTCAGCTAAGGGTGATGCGATATCAGCACCGTCGCGGCAACCATGACGACCGCGACATAATGTACACCCCCGTTCTCTCTCCTTTTCCTAGAGTAGTTAGCCCAAACATTTCTCTTCTCATTAGGCAGCTATCTAGGTGGCGATCACATCCTATTTTCCATGCTATCATATTTGGTATTCATGTTTGTGTTGAGGGGGGTACAATCCCTGTGATTACACCTTTTGGCGATCACGGTGGGACCTCCAGTGCCACCCTCGTAGATCTAGTTTGCTTGCTTGCTATGTTTTCCCCTTTACTTCCTCTTGTGGTGCCCTGTTAGTTTGATGTTCCCTGTTTTATCCATTTTTGGCGCTCGGTTTGTGTCGCGGTGCATTGCGGTGACGCGATAGTATCGCGTCGCCTGTAACGACCGCGATAACAGGTGTGTGTTTCCTCTTTGCTTATTTGACATCTCCTGATCCTGTGAGTTCATTCATGTCTGTATCATGTTTTTCTAACATGCTTGCCCTGTTGGGTTGAATGCATATTCATATCATTTCTCTCCTATTTTGATGATGACAAGAGGTAATTTTAAAGCAATTCAATTGAAACATGTCAAAAACATCATACCTGAAATTAATGTTCAAAAAGCATATTTCAAATCACATTTATCATTGATGTTCATGATAAATCATTTAACTAATGATATATGTGTTTTATTTTCAGGTACAAACATTTTTATGCAAAGGATGTGTCGACACACCCATCAATGGTGTCGACATAACAACACAGATTCAAAGGCAAAATGTGTGAAAATATTGAGACTGTGTCGACACGAGTCAAGAGTGTGTCGACACGAGTTGCAGTTTTTCAGGAATCAGTCCAACCAGGTCGACACACTCACAGAGTAGGTCGACACTGAACAGAATTATTTGCAGAATTGGGACAGCAGGTCGACACACTCTCAGGGCAGGTCGACACTAGACCCAGTTTCCAGAACAGCCAGTTTGAAGAACAGCAGGTTCCCAGAACAGCCTTTTCATAATTCAGACAGTGTGTCGACACCACCACCAGGGCAGGTCGACACACTACGGGAAGATTTCATCTTAAAGTTGATGGGTGCCACGTGTCAGCCCAGGCCGATGGGAATCAACCTAGGATCGTGTGCCCTTATGACTAAAAGGTACCTTTGGACTCTTTTGGGTATAAAAGGACCTCTATTGGCCCTCCATCCACGCAAGAAGTGACCCAACTCTCTTAGAGCCTCCAGAAAACTCTTGGCGGCCAAAAAGAGCTCGTGTCTCCTTCCTCTGCTCTCCAAGTGCTTCCAGAAGACCAATTTCCACCAATTCAAGGTGTGGGAATTGGAATTTGATTCCTGAAGACTCCTCTGAAGCATTCCAAGGAGGCAGATCCTGTAGAAGACTTCTTTGGTGAAGAATTCGAGGAAGATCCAACTTCTCAGATTGCAGAGTATCGACTTGGACTTCAAGCTTCACAAGTTTCTTCCCAATTCAAGCTTCTACAAGGGAGTACACTGAAGAACGAAGCCTTTCAATACAATTTATCTTTTCTTCTGTTCTTCTGAGATATCTTTTGAGATTATGCAAGTGCTTCTGCATAACTCTGTTTAGAGTTCTCAAATTTCGACTAGATCTGTTGCTAGAGGATCTTAGTCTTAAGTTGGTGTCTAGCAAGTTTTAGTGTGAGCATTGTGCTCAGGTTGTTGTGAGCCGTCGAGCTCGGTTTGAGTTGTCAAGCTCAAGGTTGGTTTGAGCAGTCTTGCTCTGTGTTTCTAGAGTAGTCTTTCTCTAGAGGTTGTGTGAGTTGTATGCTCTGAAGTGTTGGAGTTGTTAGGCTCCTTTGGGTGTGTAGCCCAGTTGTGTTAGTGAAGCCTCATGGGTTGTGAGGGGTGGATGTAGGAATCACTTGGGTGAATTCCGAACCACCTAAAAAATCCTTGTGCATTTGTCTTCTGTGGTTTGATTGATTCATTCGCTAGATGTTTGCATAGGATCTGTTTTTAATTCACTTAATCAACTTGCTTCACATCTAAGTTTTTCAACTCACTCAAATCTAATCAGATCTGTAGTTTTCACTGATAACATTGCCTCTGATTCTAAATAGTTTTCAAATTACTTAAGCTTCCGCAAAAGTGGCTAAGATCTATTCATCCCCCCCCTTCTAGATCTTTTCCACACATTCATTTCGATCCTTCAATTGGTATCAGAGCGGGTTTACATCGATCTGATTTGAACTGAGCAGTTTTTGTTTTGAGTATTGAGTGTTTGATTGTTTGCTTGTTTGTTTGCTTGCTTGTTTAACTCTTTCTCTGTGCATTTACTTAAGTGTCATGGACTCAAAGGGTTTCATAGCTGAGGGCCATTCCATAAATAGGCCACCATTCTTTAATGGTTTGGACTATTCTTATTGGAAGAATAGAATGCAAGTGTTTCTAAGGGCCAAGAACTATGAGATCTGGAAAGTTGTAGAGGTGGGTCCCTATGAGAACCAGGGAGAAGAAGATACCTGGACTAGGGAACAAATAAGGAAAGCAACATTGAATTATAGTGCCATGAACATGATTCAATGTGTTGTCCATCCCAAGGAGTATTCGAGAATCTCAATGTGCAAATCTGCCAACGAGATGTGGGATAAACTCGAATTACTCTATGAGGGAACATCTCAGGTCAAGGAGACCAAGGCAAACATTTTAGTTTCAGAATATGAACTCTTTATGATGAAATCTAATGAATCTATTTCTGAAATGTTTGCCAGATTCATGGTGATAGTCAATGGACTCAAGGCTTTGGGTAAGGAGTATACTGATGCAGACTTGGTAAGAAAAATTTTGCATTCACTTTCTTCAATTTGGCATACCAAGGCCACTGTTATTGAAGATTCAAAAGATTTGTCCAAAATTTCTTTGGATGAATTGATTAGATCTTTAATGACATATGCAATAAACTTAAAAAGAAATGAGAACACATCATTAAGACCAAGCCTATGGCACTCAAAGCCTCTTCAAGCAACAAAGATAAAAATCAGGATAAGACAAGTTCTGAAGAATCTGAGTCGAATGAGGATGAGATTGCCCTCATGACCAGACAATTCAGGAAATTTTTGAAATATAGGAAAGGGAAAATGACTGGGAAAAAGAAATTTCCCTCAGGTAAGAAGAACACTTCCTCTTCCAATTTCAATAAGAATCATAAACCTGATGAAAATGTTATCTGTTACAGGTGCAACAAGCCAGGACACATGAAGGGAGAGTGTCCTGAGAACAAGAAGGAAAAGCACAAGAGATTCCAGAAATATAAGAAGCCAAAGGCCATGGTAGCCACTTGGTCTGATGAAGATACAAGTGAGGAAGAAGAAGAGAAGAAGTCCTCAAGCTCAGAGAGTGAGGAAGTCTGCTTCATGGCCAACAGTACAGATGAAAAGGTAAATACTTCCTTTGAAGACTATACTGTTGAAGATTGGCAGGATGTGTATGCAGAACTGGTTGAAAGATATTCTGAAATGAGAAAAGAAAACAAACACATCAAAAAGAAAATTGAAAATATTTACCATAACCAATCTTCAAACCATAGAATTTCTGAACTGGAAACTGAAGTAATAGACTTGCTTGAAGAAAAAGAAAATCTCCTGAACCTAATTGATAATTTAAAACTTGCCTCTCAAAAGGCCTCCCAAGAATTCAGAAACTTAACTGAAAAGCTGGAAATTGAAAAACAAGAAAAACAACAGAAAATTGAAGAAATTGAAGCTCTTAAAAAACAGCTAAAGGAAAGGGAGGAGGTTATCCAAACCTTCACAAAAGGCCAAGATAACCTAGAGGCATTGCTAGGATCCAACATGACAACCACATCTCATGGATTAGGATTCAACAAAAAGAAACCAACAAAAGACAAATCCAGTGAGAAAAAGTAAAAAACACCACTAATTAATTTTGTCAAGGGTCCTAATCTGGAAAACACTGAAATCCAACAAACAGCAAACAAAACCTCAAATAAAACACCAAACAAAGCAAAAAATCAAAAACAAAAGAAGACTATCAGGTCGACACAGTCCCCTGACAGGTCGACACTAGTCCACAAGAAGAAGACTTCTGTGGCTGATGTGTCGACACCAGTACAGGAGAGGTCGACCTGCTCAACACCAAAAACCATAAACAACTCAACCAAAAATTCAAATAAAAATCTGAAAAATAAGAAAAAGGGAAAAGAAATAATCCATGAAAAACCTTGGACCTCCAAGACAACACTTCAAGAAAATTCGACTAATCCTTGGAACCAATGGTATGAAAATCCCTGTTGGTATTATCCTCAATACCCTTATCCAAATTTCTGGATGTACCAACACAATCCATGGATTCCACCTCCTCCTTTGAACTTAAATTTTCAAATGAAAAACTCCCCTCCTACCAAAAACAAAGATCTTGGTGCTTTCATTCCTAAAAGAAAGAACAAACAAAAAAAGGCTAAAAACACCAAAGTAACAAAACAAAAATCTAAAACAAATCAAATTTGGGTGAGAAAGGATTTGATGTCTTTATTAAATCATTCTGATGGTCCCAACTCTATTTGGGTACCAAAATCTTCTCTCCATTGATCTTTGTGCAGGAAGGTCGTGCACCCAACACCAATGTTTGGTTTCTTGATAGTGGGTGTTCACGACACATGACTGGAGATAGAGCCAAATTTTCCTGTCTAATTGAAAAGGAGGGAGGGTCAGTCACCTTTGGAGGTAAAAAAAAAGGAAAGATCATTGGATCTAGGAAGGTTGGTCAAACTTCTTCAAACTCAGTAGATAATGTTTTGTTAGTTGATGGACTTGATTATAATTTGCTCAGTATCAGCCAACTATGTGACAAAGGTCACAAAGTTGTGTTTGAATCTGATTTTTGCAAGATAATTGATACATCAACTGATAAAATCAAATTCTTTGGAAAAAGAGAAAACAATGTCTACATGATCAACCTTAATAAAAACTTTTCTGAAAATCTTTGTTTTGTTGCAAATAAAGATGAAATTGCATGGACTTGACACAAAAGACTTGGCCATGCAAGTTTCAGAACTTTGAATAAGCTGTTAAGATTGAATCTGGTTAAAGGTCTTCCTGAATCTTTTTCTAGTGTTGAAGGTCAAATTTGTGGGATCTGTGCTAAAGGAAAACAAACTAGGAAATCCTTTAAAGCCTTCAATGAAGTACTCACATCTAAGCCACTAGAACTTCTTCACATGGACCTCTTTGGGCCAACAAGAGTTCTAAGCTTAAGTGGCAAGAGATATGGGTTTGTAATCATTGATGACTTTACTAGATTTACCTGGGTTATTTTTCTATCCCACAAAAGTGATGCATGCCTTGAATTCAGGAATTTCTGTACCACTATCTTAACAACTTATCCATTTAAAATTAAAAACATTTTAACTGATCATGGGGATGAATTTGATAACACATCCTTTTCTGATCTATGTGCTGAATTTCAAATCTTTCACAAGTTTTCTTCATCTAGAACTCCAGAACAAAATGGAGTTGTGGAAAGAAAGAATAGAACTCTTGTGGAAATGGCTAGATCCATGCTCTTAGGAAGTAATCTGCCCAAATCCTTCTGGGCTGAAGCTGTTAACACAGCCAATCACATCCTAAACAGAGCTTTGGTCAGACCAAAGATCAAAAAAACCCCCTATGAATTGTTTAAAAACAAAAAGCCAACTGTTGCTTACTTCAAAACTTTTGGGTGTAAGTGTTTTGTACACAATAACAACAAAGAAAACCTTGACAAGTTTGATGCTAAGAGTCAGGAAGCTATCTTCCTTGGCTATTCTGAAGTGTCAAGGGCTTTCAAAGTGTACATATTAAAAACCAAAACTGTTGAAGAATCACCACATGTTATTTTTGATGAAAATTCCTTTTCCACTAATGATTCTAAATCTTGTAGGGAAAAACAAGACAATGAAGAGGATGACCTCATTGTGGATTCTTCACCAACCGTTGAGGAGATTAACAACATTGAAGAGAACCTGAACAACAACTCACCATCTTCAAGTGGTTCAGGTAATATTGCTCCTGAAGTGAGCACTTCTCAACAGGTAATTTCTGAACCTCGTTTTCTAAGAGATCACCCATTAGACAGTGTAGTTGGCAACTTAAATGATAGAGTTAGGACCAGATCATCTTTTTTGCAAAACACTGAAGAAGACTCACTAGCTCTAATTTCCAAAATTGAACCCAAGTCAATTGATGAAGCCTTATCCAATTATGATTGGATTAAGGCTATGCATGATGAACTTCATCAATTTGAAAGAAATCAAGTGTGGGAATTAGTGTCTAGACCTAGTGACCAAACAGTGATTGGCACTAGATGGGTTTTCAGAAATAAATTGAATGAAGCTGGTCAAGTAATAAGAAATAAAGTTAGGCTAGTTGCAAAGGGGTATAACCAAGAATTTGGAATTGACTTTGAAGAATCTTATGCCCCTGTAGCTAGACTAGAAGCTGTGAGAATTTTCCTTGCTTTTGCATCCTCCATGAAATTCAAAGTCTTTCAAATGGATGTCAAAAGTGCATTTCTAAATGGATATATAAAGGAAAATATTTTTGTTAAACAACCTCCTGGATTTGAAAATGAAAAATATACTAACCATGTTTTCAAGCTTAATAAGGCACTCTATGGTCTTAAACAAGCTCCAAGAGCTTAGTATGATCGTTTGAGTTCCTTTTTACTTGAAAAAGGATATTCTAGAGGTAATGTTGATCAAACATTGTTCACAAAAATAGTAAAAAATCAAATAATTGTTGTCCAAATTTATGTTGATGACATAATATTTGGATCAACTAATAAAGGCCTTTGCACTGAATTTTCAAATCAAATGAAGAATGAATTTGAAATGAGCTTAATGGGAGATTTAACATTCTTTTTGGGATTGCAGGTTAACCAAACCAATGAAGGAATCTTCATCAGTCAAACCAAATATGTCAAGGAGCTACTGAAAAGGTTTGACTTTCAGAACCTTAAACACTCAAGCACACCCATTGCAATAAATGCTAAGCTAGAAGAAGACCCATCTGGTAAGTCAATAGATCCAAAGACCTACAGAGGTATGATTGGCTCTCTGCTCTACCTTACTACTTCTAGACCTGACATTCAGTTTTGTGTGTGCTTATGTGCTAGATTCCAATCTAATCCTAAAGAAAGTCATATGCTTGCTGTGAAAAGAATTTTTAAATATCTTGTTGGAACATGTGACTTAGGAATTTGGTATCCTGCTGGTTGCAAGTTAGAATTGTTTGCCTATTGTGATGCTGATTATGCTGGGTGTAAGTTAGATAGAAAAAGCACAAGTGGCTTGTGTGTATTTCTAGGTGGGTGCCTTATTTCTTGAGCCTCTAAGAAGCAACATTCAGTTGCTCTGTCAACTGCAGAAGCTGAATACGTTGCAGCAGGTAGATGTGGAACTCAGATTCTCTGGGTGAAACATCAACTTCTTGATTATAACCAAGATTTAGGGTGTGTACCCATCCTATGTGATAACACAAGTGCAATCAACCTTTCTAAAAACCCCATTCAGCACTCTAGAACAAAACACATTGAAATTAGGCATCATTTCTTGAGAGATGAGGTTGCAAAGAAGTCTTTTGAACTCCACTTCATTGAAACTGAAAAACAAATTGCAGACATATTCACAAAACCCCTTCCTGAAAATAGATTTTCATCTTTAAGGAGAGAACTTGGTCTTTGCAGGTGTCCACCTTCTTGATTTCTCTCTAGGTTTGGGTTGAGTGTTATGCATTGTCTAAGGGGGAGTTCGTTGCATTTCATAGCTCTTTGCTTCCCTCATTCACATTGTTCATATCTCTCTCACTTTCAATTCTAATTCTTTTTTCTTACAATAAATTCTCCAACTCTTATTGTGTTGACACTTCAAGGTATATCAAATAGTGACTTGGAGAAGGACAGGTTATACTTGTCTGGAACCTTTCACTATGCATGAGAACATATCTCCGCCAAGTACTAAGAAGTTAATATGCAATAGTTGAGGGGGAGCTTTTATTGTTCAAAGAGAATTTCTTTTCTGATTTCAAAACTTGCACAGTTTTAACTTCCATTTCCTTTTGGCAATGAATTCTTCAACTCTTATTGCATTGAAGTTACTTGGTATATCAAATGGTGATTTGAAGAAGGACAAGTTAGGCTTGTCTGGACACTTTCACTATGCGTGAGAGCTTATCTCCGCCAAGTATCAAGAAATGAATATGCAATTGTTGAGGAGAAGTTCTTGTTGTCCAAGAAGAAAATTTCTTTCTGATTTCAAATTGCATATTGCATATCTTTATTTTGATGAAAACTGGTTGAAATCATCATCTCAGGGGGAGCTAGAAAATTCACAAGTCATCTTTTTGCAAAATTCAAAACCCTTCTTGCATTTCATCAATTCCTTGCATGATGTCCTCATTCTAAAGTCTAGAGTCACAAAATGAACCTTGAGTGATTTATTATATTTTTATTAATCAACTTTCAACTATGTCTCTCAATCCACAGAAATTCAGATCTCTTCCTAGACTAAATAACAATTTGTGCCTTGAACTTAAAACATTTCCTTATTTGCAACTGATGACTGGATGTATTTGAATTCTATCTCACAAACTCTCCAAAATCTTGTAAAATCCAACAGAGCAATGGCATCTGTGCTGAGAAACTGCACACCTTCACAATGAATGAAGTGCCATGTATGTCATGAGGCATTATTGCTAACTCTGTTCAAAGGGGATCAAAATTGAAAATAAATTCAAAACTAAGCAAAAATGTGCTATGCTTTTTGATGATGACTGAGTAACTAGAAATATTGGCGTCTACAAAACGTATATTTTCATGTCAAAAGGTCATCATTTACCCCTTTGAGACTTGACAATGACTAAATCTTAAGTATCCAGGGACTATGGTGTGTAAAAAGCACTAGTACTTGAGTGAAAGAGATTTATATCATTTGATAGTTTGTTAAAAGAACAAAAATATGAAAATCATTGGAGATTTGTTTAGAAAGAATCATCTTCTTCCTTCATCAAGTTGTTCTTTAAGTTTGTGTTTTACTTTCAACACAATTGTATTTGGTCTAGATGACATCTTTAATTCTTGAAAATTGAGAAACATGGTAGTTTTTGGTTGATTGTTAGATACATTATATCCCTCAATTTATCATCTTGTTGACTCAAGTCTTGGAATGCTAATATCCTGTTGGGAAATTGCTTGAAAAACTTGATTTGTGATGAATTCTTGCAAAATATAACAAATGAATTTTTTTAAGCCCCTTAAAAATCCTTAAATGATAATTCCTCTCATTCTTTATCATTCTAAAGATGTCCCCAAATTTCTCAAAAATTTCCTCTTAAAATTCAAATTTTCATCAAGGCCGTGTCGACACACATTGTGACCCGTGTCGACACACACTCTGGGTCAGGTCGACACACCCTCTTCATGTGTCGACACACCCCTTGCCAGAATCCTTTTTAGACCATTAGGGTTTATGATTACCCCTTGTTGTTCCTGTGGGACAATGTACCTCTGAAACCGCTTTTGGGCATCAGGTCGACCCGACGGCCCTCTTTCTCATTGTTTTCGGCAAGAATCTCCACCATTTTCTCTCTAAATCACATCCACTCTTCAATCCCCTCTCAAATCTTCCATCTCCTCTCTGAATTCCACTCTCCTCTGCACCATGGTCAGGAAATTGGGTCCCCGCCGTGGCGCAAGGTCCAGTGCCTCTTCAAGGCCGATTCCGGTAGACAGTGCCGTTGCCCAGTCAGAAAGAAGGTCTAAGCGAAGGAATGATCCTGCTGAGCAACCAGGATCCTCTTCAGCACTTCAAAGGGCAGCCAAGAGAGGTAGACCATCATCTTCAGGAAGAGGTAGTTCTCCTCCAAACCCTAGAACAGACATTCCGGGCGATTCTTCTGAGAACCCTGAGGAATCCTCTTCCTCCTCTTCTGAGTCTCAAGAGGATATTCCCTCAGAGTCAGTCAGTGCAGCAAAATTAATTTTGAAGCCCAGAATTCTAGACCTTTCAGACATTCAACTAGCAATTCTTTTCCAGAAATTCAGACCTATTTTTCCTTTCAATCTTGTTGTCCTTTATTTCTGAGTTTCAAGTCTGTATCCAAGACTAGTTAGGAATTTTACAAGAACCTCACCTGCACAGATAAGGGTATGAATCAAAGGTCAAGGGAATAGCCATAGATATGCCAACTGAAATAGCTGCCTCCATTTTCAAAGTGCCAGATGAAGGGGCAGACTATCATGAGTTTGAATTTAATCTTCATGAAGCCTATTCCATCTTGACAGGCCTTCCTGCAGATGAATCAGATCCCAAACAGACCTATGTAACAGGTTCAATGCCAACTCATTTCCACCTGTGTTAAGGGTCATCCACCACATTTTGACCACAATAATTACCCCTCAAGGTGGTGGAAGGGATAGGTTGACAGACATCCAGAGGTTCATCCTTTACTGCATGGTTAAAGACATAAAAATCAACCTCCATGTGATTCTCTATCAAATCATTTCTGAAACAACAAGGAAAGACCTAAAGAGATCACTTCCTTATGGAGCACATCTGACCTCAGTGTTCAAGCACTTTGGTGTGCCCTTGGAGAATGAGAAGTCCCAGTCTATTCCCAAGTCAAATATCTACACCCTTAAGAATATCTAGAAGTTTATGGGATTTAGATTGGAGGGCAATCAAATTAGAAGAGGGCCAGCTATGGTTGAGGCTCCTCAAGCTCAAGAGGAACAGCCTCAAGATCAAGGGGAACAGCCCCAACCTCAGGAGGACCAGCCTCAGGTTCAAGGGGATCAGCCCCAAGCACAAGAGGAACAGCCTCCAGCTGAAGGGGACCAGCCCCTAGGTCAAGAGGATCAGCCTCCTGTGCATGAGGATCAGCCTCAAGTTCCTACTGAAGGTAACATTCCTTTTCATGCCCCTCTCTCACCTCAGCTTCCTCATTTTTCTCCACAACCCTCATTCCAACCATCCACATCTTCTGGTGGGCCTCCTGTTCCACCAGAATTGATCTCCTTCCTCAATGACAAATTTGAATCCTTGAACTCCTCAATTCAATCCATGTCGACATCATTTGAGCTGAGGATTCAAAGACTGGAAAACACAGTATTTGCCAAGTTCATAGAACAGAAAGCTGCTTCAGACTATGCAGCTCAAAGGTTCAATAGATTGATTAGAACACTGGCAGATGCCTCACTACAGCTAAAAGAGCATCAAGACAAGTTGGAGACAGTTCTTAAGGGAATATTGGCAAATTCCCAAGCAGATGTCTTCAACACCAAGCAAACATTGCATGAGATTTCCAGCACCAGATTGTCATTTGCTCATTTTGTGGATGATTTGGAAAGTATGAGGAACTTCAATGAGCACATTGACAGGCAGATTACAGATTTGACCAAGGAATTCAAGATAATGCAAAGACCTGGTTGGTCAGCTGGCTCATCATCTTCCTCACAACACAGTGCAGCTGATCTAACCAGACTTCAAGCCACCTTGCTAGAAAATTCAGATCGAATGGAACACTTTTTGAGCACAAAAATGATAACCATTCAAGATCAAATCAAGACTAGCTTGAACTTCATGGAGAAGAGACTATCTGACATAGAGACCATTCTTCTTCCCATTCCTCCTCCTCCTCCATCTTCTACTTAATGTAATTTCTCTTTTGATGATGTCAAAGGGGGAGAAGAAAGAAAGATAGAACAAATGTTTGTAATCTTTTGGAATGATTGTAATGGTTCTCTTGTTGAATGAAATGAAAAGTGTTGCTTGGCTTGAATGATTCTCTCAATTGTGTATTTAATGTGATTGAAAATCTTTTTGTGAATGTGATTGAATGATTACTTGTCAAGTTGCTTGACTTCTATGTACAAAAATTCTCATTTCAAGTAACATTGTGTTCCACAAGTACATCATCATCTGTTACTAAAACATATCAAAAGGTCTTTGACAAGTTTAAACAAAAAGAAAATAAAAATGTGAATCAAAAAAAATTGCTTAAAATCTCATTTCATCAAAACCTCATTGTAATATGGATTTATTGTTGCCATCATCAAAAAGGGAGAGATTGTTGGGTTGAATGCATATTCATATCATTTCTCTCCTATTTTGATGATGACAAGAGGTAATTTTAATGCAATTCAATTGAAACATGTAAAAAACATCATACCTGAAATCAATGTTCAAAAAGCATATTTCAAATCACATTTATCATTGATGTTCATGATAAATCATTTAACTAATGATATATGTGTTTATTTTCAGGTACAAACATTTTTATGCAAAGATGTGTCGACACACCCATCAATGGTGTCGACACAACAACACAGATTCAAAGGCAAAATGTGTAAAAATGTTGAGACTGTGTCGACACGAGTCAAGAGTGTGTCGACACGAGTTGCAGTTTTTCAGGAATCAGTCCACCCAGGTCGACACACTCACAAGCAGGTCGACACTGGATCCCGTTCACAGAACAGACTATTTGCAGAATTGGGACAGCAGGTCGACACACTCTCAGGGCAGGTCGACACTAGACCCAGTTCCCAGAACAGCCAGTTTGAAGAATTGGGACAGCAGGTCGACACGGGACCTTCTTCCCAGAACAGCCTTTTCATAATTCGGACAGTGTGTCGACACCACCACCAGGGCAGGTCGACACACTACGGGAAGATTTCATCTTAAAGTTGATGGGTGCCACGTGTCAGCCCAGGCCGATGGGAATCAACCTAGGATCGTGTGCCCTTATGCCTAAAAGGTACCTTTGGACTCCTTTGGGTATAAAAGGACCTCTATTGGCCCTCCATCCACGCAAGAAGTGACCCAACTCTCTTAGAGCCTCCAGAAAACTCTTGGCGGCCAAAAAGAGCTCGTGTCTCCTTCCTCTGCTCTCCAAGTGCTTCTAGAAGACCAATTTCCACCAATTCAAGGTGTGGGAATTGGAATTTGATTCCTGAAGACTCCTCTGAAGCATTCCAAGGAGGCAGATCCTGTAGAAGACTTCTTTGGTGAAGAATTCGAGGAAGATCCAACTTCTCAGATTGCAGAGTATCGACTTGGACTTCAAGCTTCACAAGTTTCTTCCCAATTCAAGCTTCTACAAGGGAGTACACTGAAGAACGAAGCCTTTCAATACAATTTATCTTTTCTTCTGTTCTTCTGAGATATCTTTGAGATTATGCAAGTGCTTCTGCATAACTCTCTTTAGAGTTCTCAAATTTCGACTAGATCTGTTGCTAGAGGATCTTAGTCTTAAGTTGGTGTCTAGCAAGTTTTAGTGTGAGCATTGTGCTCAGGTTGTTGTGAGCCGTCGAGCTCGGTTTGAGTTGTCAAGCTCAAGGTTGGTTTGAGCAGTCTTGCTCTGTGTTTCTAGAGTAGTCTTTCTCTAGAGGTTGTGTGAGTTGTATGCTCCGAAGTGTTGGAGTTGTTAGGCTCCTTTGGGTGTGTAGCCCAGTTGTGTTAGTGAAGCCTCACGGGTTGTGAGGGGTGGATGTAGGAATCACTTGGGTGATTTCCGAACCACCTAAAAAATCCTTGTGCATTTGTCTTCTGTGGTTTGATTGATTCATCCGCTAGATGTTTGCATAGGATCCGTTTTTAATTCACTTAATCAACTTGCTTCACATCTAAGTTTTTCAACTCACTCAAATCTAATCAGATCTGTAGTTTTCACTGATAACATTGCCTCTGATTCTAAATAGTTTTTCAAATTACTTAAGCTTCCGCAAAAGTGGCTAAGATCTATTCATCCCCCCCCTTCTAGATCTTTTCCACACATTCATTTCGATCCTTCATGCCTGTGTTTCTGTCTCATAGAATCCTGTTAGGGTTCGGATTTTCCGTTTTATTTCCATTGTAAGTTTTCGGCTCTAGTCGCAGTAGTGCGCGGGGACGCTACAGGGTCGCGTCAGCTCCAGGCGTCGCGTTACTAGGTATGCTTTGTATGTTAATGTCTTGATCCATGTGTTGGTTTCTGGGTGCTTCATGACCTCTGCTAGATTGATCTTGTGATTTCATGCTCATATCATACGCTAGGTTAGTCTGTATGCTTTGTATATGCGACTGACTGCTGTTTTGGGGCTCTGTTCGTATCGCGGCAGACCGCTCTGTCGCGATAGGGTCGTGGTGTATCCGGCCGCCGCGACTATACCCGAGACCCTGTTGGTCACCCTGCTTGGTCATTGTTCACCCTTGCATACATTTTAGGCACTTAGGCCATTTGCATACCTATTCATCCCAGTTATTCAGGTCCCCTTTGGTTGAGTGAGCCCTCTCACCTACGAGCACTCGTAGGCTGACTCGGGCCCACTTCCAAGGACCTCCGTAAGTCCTCGTGACCGTACGCACGTTGCGGTTCACCGGGCGGTTGTACCCGTTGCACCCTTAGTTCGAGCCATCTCCCGTGTGAGTTGTGTATCCCCTTAGTATCACCGGAGTACTTGAGTTCATACCCATTAGGGTCTTCTTTAGCCGAGTGTATTTCAATTAAATCAATCCATTAAAAGGCTAAGTGATAATCCTAATGCTTATCATATCAACTTGGGTGTTTGCTTGAGAACTCCCTTCTCGTCCCCTTCTTGTGTGATTGTAATTGTTGTTGTATCCTTATTTGTATTTTAGTGTATCCTTTTTAATTCCCTTCATTTTATCATCCTCTCATGGCTCCTTTCCACTTCACCTATCCTCTAACCTCTCCTCCTCAGGTAGACCCCTTGTCTCATGAGTCTATTCCAAATTCGGCCCAGCCCAAGGCCCATCGGGCCGATGAGAGTGCCCATTCCCGATCTATTCCTTCGCCATCTTCTTCTAATGAGGCCGCTGAATTGGAGCGCCTCCTTCTTGAAATGGGCCCTGACCAGGCCCGAGAATTGTTGTCCACCTTTGCTCTACGGTCTTCTTCCACGATGGGCCCACCAGGCCCACGTCATCCTGCTCATTTTAGATCATCTCACATTGTCACTCCTGGATCGGGACATCCTTTTGCCCAGCCCACATCATTACAGCCAGCCCATTTTGCTCAATCTAGCCCGGACCTTGACTCTCGACTCCGCTCTCATTCCCAAACGGGCCCTCGCTATCCACTATCCACTTCGGCTCAGGACTTCCAATCCGAGTTCGAATCCATGAAGCGAGAGCTCGGTGACCTGCGGAGGCAGTTAAAGCCTAAACCTTCCTTCAATGATACTCTTCCTGATTTCTGTAGTCTCCGGATCCCTCCACCTTCTTAGCTCTCTGTTTATCGCAAATTCAATGGGGCTGGAGACCCTTACATCCATCTGAAGGATTTTCTCTATGAGTCGGTGTTCTATCAACATGATCGCCGCTTACTGGCTTATCTTTTTAGGCGGTCATTAGATGGGCCAACTTTGGAGTGGTTTTATTCCTTGCCTCCCGATGAAGTTGAGAATTTTGAAATTGTCAAGGCCAGATTCGTGCAGCAATATCAAGATCGGGCCGGGCCCGCGTATTCAATGGCCGATCTAGTGGTTGAGCAGATGAAGCCTGATGAAGAATTCACAACTTATGCTGACCGGTGGCGTCAGATGTCCGCGCATGTCCAGATGCACATCCCAGAAGAGGAGAAAATCAAGCTTATCATTGCTAATGCAACGCCCATGTACCGCCACATCTTGGCTATGAACAATATCACATCCATGCAACAATTATACAGCCGTGCTCGCTTTGTTAAAACCCAACTCTTTGACTCCCCCATGCCATCCATGTTTGAGGCCCAACACCGAATTCTTCATTTCAAGGCCCCACTTATGAGGGAGTCCAAACCCATGCCAAAGTTGATACCATCCACCACCCCACACCTACCCACTCCACTAACCACCATGCACCTCCACCTTCATATAGCCAACTCGCCCCGCTTCCACAAGAACAACCACCTCGCCCGTGCCACCGCACCACACCATCCAATACTCATCCATCCCGACATCCACTTGGCCCAAAGCGAGCCCATTATCATCTGTTACCGGAATCCCTCTCTGATGTCTTCACAGCCCTGATGTCCATTAATGCATTGCAACTCCCTCCAGAAAAGCCAAGCTGGGACATGACAGTGGACCGATCAGAATATTGCCCGTATCATCGTCATCCGGGGCATACAGTCGCAAACTACTGCGAATTCCGGGATGTGATCTATAGTCTAGAGCACAAGATAGATTGGGCTGAAATGCACAGACTCATCCTGCATTGTCAAGATAAGAGCAAAGCACAAGGCCAGAGGCAGCAATCCTCTCCACCACAGGCAGCGGAACAGCCGCCCAAGCAACTAGCAGCACGACGAAGACAGCCAACACAAGCATCAAGGCAGTCGTCGTCTCCACCAGTTCAAGGTTGACGGCACCTCTTCACTTATCCTCCAAGTGCACCACCCGCTCCGTCACAACCTCAACAACCCCCTTCCACCGACCCTTTCTCAGGCTATCACCACCACACCTACCGCATCGCACCCTGATGACAAGCTGTTAGCTCGACCCATTGTGTCGGTGCGCTGTCAGTCATCTCCACTAATGCCGCAAACCACTAATCCCTCCACTCCTGCCAACCCTCCATCTTTACCCCTCGCCATCATCTCCACCCCACTGCCATTTGCACCTGAGCAAGCCATTACCCCCACACCAAGGCTCGAGCAAGCTCCACTCACCTCTGAGTCCAAGCAAGAGTTTCCTACTCCCAAGAATAAGGCTGCTTCAGCCTCTGAGTTGGAGGAAGAGCTCTCACTGCACGAACCTGTCCTTGCCACCATCCCATCACCTCACACTAAGCCCTCCGCATCTGACGAACCCGCCATAGCCACCATACATCCCATTACCACATCCCAATGGAGCGGGTGTGCATCACCAGCAGCATGCCTTGAAATTACTTCCCCTATGCAAGATGGACTGAGAGAAGGTAGCCAAGTTTCGGTCATGTGTTTCGACCCTTACAACTACATTAGTCGCATGCCGGTCTGTGTCCTTATCTCAGGCACATTCGGAAAGGATGATCCTTCATCTCCTCAGAAGGGGACTATCGAAAAGAGTTTCCAGGCCTTAGTGCCAGCCAAGTCTAAAGCGGGGACGGTAGCCATTACGTTGCTTATTGGAAATGCTACCATTAATGCCATCATCACTCCTCGCTCAGTTATTTTGCATATGGCTGGTCAAGAGAAGGGGTTATCTACAAATGTTGTGCTATCTCACGCGGCTTCTATGGCCATCATGAATCAGCTGTCACTCAAGGGGCAAGAAGTCACGCTGCCCAAAGCATCCAAAGCCCTCCTTGCCATGTTTCAACCTGACCAGGGGCACATTGCTATGTCACCAAGAACACTCAAGGTTTTTCCAAGAGTCCTTTGCAATTTGCCTCAGCCTGTCAATCAGTTGGTCGTGCTAGTGCACCCATCACACTCCAGAAGCCTCCCCTCTTCAACTGTCAAGGAGTTGGTTTTCATGCCAGATTGTCAGGCCAAGATGCCAAATCTCAAGTTGCTGGTACCACGCATCAAATTCCCATGGATCTGCACTGTCCCCTGTCAAGGGAACCCTCTCAGCAAAGGACCTATTTATGGCATTCCCCCATGGGTGTCTATAAAGGTTGATATGCAAATGATAGCCAGGGGCAAGTGCACACGACAGTCATGATGACTATAATTGATGAGAGAGCCATGTGGCTGCGGAGAAGAGCGAGGCCATCTGCTGCCTGGTCCCGCTATTTAAGAAGACATGTCAAGAAGAAACCGTCGTATCTGGCTATGAGAGCAAAGAAGCTGTGGCGTCACAAGAAGAAATCTGCCAAGAAGCAAAGGAGGTTGCAATCAAGATTCAAGTTCTTCAAGAAAAATGTCGATCTCTCTATCTTGTCATCCTCTGACCTTGATCTTTCAATGCTACTCATCCTGGTCAATCTAGTTCCCAGAGGAGGCGCCCAATCTCTCAATCCTGGACTGGTGCCGCATTATTCCCCTCCTACTCCTTTAGGGTCTTTGGACCCTCAC
The DNA here is from genome assembly GCA_014218235.1 of Colocasia esculenta. NCBI lineage: Eukaryota > Viridiplantae > Streptophyta > Magnoliopsida > Alismatales > Araceae > Colocasia > Colocasia esculenta. The sequence continues at coordinate 52,510,197 of CM024766.1, forward strand.
TTATCTCTTCCTCCTGAGCCACCTGATCACCCTCAGGGTACCCAGTCTCTCTCTCCATATCCACCTGGGTCACCTAACTTCCTTCCTAGTGCTCAGGGTTCCCCTTTTCCTCTTCCACCAGAGCCTCCTAATTATAGGTTAGGTCCACACTCTCCAGGAGCATCTGATTCCCCTCCTTCCACTTCTCCTTCTGATCCTCTAGATCCTCCACCCTCCATTCTACAGTTCCTTCCTCTAACCCTCCTGATCTCGGGTCCGACCCGATTCCTCCCTCACTACCTATTCGGGGTCCCGACCCTTTCTCTCACTGTTCCAGAGATTTCAGTCCTCACTAACATTTTTTTCTTCCTTTGTAAATCCTTCTTGTTTGAGGGTTCTTATCCCTCATCTTCATGTAGCGTCATGTCTCCCTCTTGTTTGTGTTGAGTTGGCTCCATTCTTGTCGACCCCTACTTTTCACAGTTTCCTGTAAATGAGCTAATTAAAAGCAACCAAAATCAAAGTTCAAAGACTAATGCAGGTTGTTCTTTCAATAAAGGGGTCGCAATGCGCACCAAATAACCATGCAAATATTTCTTTAAACACCAAACATCAAAGAGAGTCGTCTCAATTCACAACAAGAGTGGTCGAGTCAGTCTTAGGTTTACTTTGCTTCTACAGCACTCAAGCTAGAGATTACTCCGCGCTAGGAGTCTGACATCCCTTCCCCTGTCATTAAAGGTCACCTTAAGCAAGGATCATCACACACTCACATGGCAACCTTGGTCGGTTCCTCTAGAAAACACCGTTGCTACTTAGGCCATACCTAGGAGGTGCAATAGTTGTTCTCTTCTTTACTCGGTCGAAGTGCAGGGGCAAAAGGGCTATTTAGGCAAGGCAACCAACCTAAGCACATCTCGATGAGAGGAAATCTCAAATAGGGACGGTCAATCAAGCCTGCAAAAGAAAAAAAAAAGAGAAATAAAAAGAGAAGAAGGACAAATAAACAAAAAATTTTGAGGAATAGGGGCATGGCAAAGAGTGGCAGTACAGTTCCCCGCGGGACGCCCTTGAGCCCGGTCGTACTCATGCCCCAAACAAGAAACAGGCACAATAAAGTGACCTAAAGTCCCTCCTCAACAGATTGAACCTCCAAGAGGTATGCCTTGGAAGGAAGCTAAGCATAATTTGTCCTTTAAAACCTGCACTAGACTTATCCCCAAACTTTCTTCTCTTTATCTCTATAAGGCTGGGTCGTCTCCCAGGTATGGCCTTTGTAGTGGCACCGTGAGCCAGGGGCAACCATCTATAGGACGCCACCATCTTAATGCACATCTGACCTTTTGGTGGTCTTTAATGAAAGGGGAATGAATGGGGACCCCTTGCCAGTAGTTTGATCTTGCTTTAGTGCTGTAGTAGCAAGGGAGAGTACCTTCCGTCTCATGTATCTTTTTAGGAAGGGCTAGCGTCGACTTTAGGCGTTATTAAAAAATCCAAAAAAAATCTCAAAAAAAATGAAATATTGTCAAAAATCCAAAAAAATCAAATATTGCCAAAAATCCAAAAAAATCAAATATTTCCAAAAATCCAAAAAATAAATGTTTTCAAATTAAAAATAACAAAAATGAACAGATCTAATCATACATGCTAAGTGTGCAGGTACATTGACTCTCAAGCATTGCTCGCTCAGATCTCTACATTTCTTCATTACTTTTGTCTGAGTCTTGATCACATCATCTTTACGATCTGTCTCTCCTCCTCAGTTCCACCCATGATTTGAATTTCAAGCTCATTATCCCACCAAGTCCTTCCCAAGTCCCATACATATTCTCCCTCAATGGCTCCATGAGAGGACTCTCTATGTGTGAACCTGAATGTTATTCAGTGTTTTGTTTCAATCATGTGGATGACTGAGTTGTTTATGCTTGTTGTTGTTAGCTTGTTTAGTACTTTGTTTATTGCTTCATTTACACACACAACAACAAAAAAATCAGAAAAAGTAAAACCAAAAAATGGCGAGTTCTGCGCTCCACAGGTAAGTTCAGGTAGGTATCCCTATCCCTTCTCCCTTGCATTACTATATGGTACGTATGCTACTATATTATCTCAAGGACCGGCTGGTTTTCAATGTGTTCTGGGATTTGAGTTCCCCTTCAACAAAAACAGTGATAATCTAGGTGCACATTGTCAATCGCTGGATAGACCGTTAAGTTAAGTAAGTACGGGGACGATAGATTCAGGCCTACACTGTGGTTGCAGGTAGTCTCTTGACCCATTCTTATTCGGATTAACAATATTATCCTTGAGTATTTTCTATTTTCTCCTTTCTTTGCATATTGATTTGATGATTTCTTTTTATTTTAGCCCAGCATGCATCATGTAGGACTTTGAGCTTCATGCCTCATGTTTTTTCAGAGGTTGTTTCCCTGGTGGTGATCAATCAAGCTTAGGTTTCTTGAACAAGAAATCATATTCCACTCACAATTTGAAGGTCTTCTTTGAACTAGTCCCTTGGTCTAGTTGGCCAGTATGACTTCTGTCTGGAATTTACTCCCTCCATTCATCCAAATCAACTTAAATATTCCCCCTGATCCGTCTTGGTTGCGAACCGCTCCCAGGCTTTGAGTCATCGTGACCTACCTGGCACGCACATGTCCTCCCAAGATGAAACCTGCAGGCCAATCGGCTAGGGTACCTCTTAATCAAGAGGTTGATCATCCTTCTTTTGCTTTCCTTTTTGTGGTTCCAGATAGGAGCCGTCCGTGCTCGCTCTTCCTTGAGGTTAGTTTGGAGTCTTCCAGAGAATTTCTATCTCTTATTGGTTGTGACGGGTGTCTCTTTACCTTGATGCCCACTTTTCAGTCCACTCCGCTTCATCCTCGCTCCATTCTATTTCATTACACTTCGCTCTCTTTCTGCTTCGCTCCCTTGCAAAGCGGGCATCAAGGAGGGGCAATCTATAGACACCCGTTTTCGGCCTATAAGTTGAGCATATTTCTTGTCCATATCATTAATGTCCCAAATTGATCATCACTTTGGAGTCCTTCTCTGACCCATCATGAGCCCATTCACCTTCAATGTCAAGCCCATTCTCAAGCCCATGGCCAAACACCACTTGAAACATCAAAACTGTGCAATCTGCCCAATCTTCTGAACATGCCTTCACTTTGAGAGCTCCTAACATCCTCATTTCTAATCCAAATTTGACATATCATACTATCATTTTGTAGCCCTCTGATTCTAGAATCCAACGCAACAAACGGCGCATCAATCCGATATCTGTGGAGAGAGTTATGGCCCTTTTTGTGGGACCTACGCGCACTGCCCCTAGTGACGCGGCCTGCTGCATGGACGCGACATGAACGCGGCCCCACGATCCGACGCGACAGCGCCATGCACGTAAACACGTTTTTACGTGATTTTCGACCTCTCTTTCCATCCTAGAGCCTATCTAAAGTCCCTATGAGTTGGATTACGACCCAAACCTCCTATCCTCATCCCTAGGGAGCCCCCAAGCCCATCCAAACTCTAGATAGACTCTCAAACTCCCCCACAACTTGGACTCTCTCTCTAATTCGGGATTAGACTCTATCTCTCACTTGAACACATCCTAGGACTCTCTAGGGGATAGAGGAAGGCTACCACTACGAGGAGAGGTCCCTGGAGACTCTGCTCACGAGGTCCCATCGTCCCCAAGGCAGAGGAGAAGCTGTTCTTCCCGTTTTCCTTCTTTCTCTCTCCTCTTTCTCTCTCATATCGCCTCCAGGACCAGCAGTACTTGCACGGCTTGTGGAGATCGAACCAGGCAAGATCTCTTCGAGATTCTTCATCAAAGTTTTTCCCCACAGAGCCCTCTTCAACGTCGAAGTGGAATCACGTCGATTGGTGGCTTGTGCGAAAAGTTACAGCAGATTATTCTTCACTTTCTCTCTCATATCGAGATCTGCACATGCGGGATTATCGTCTCTTCCACAGCCCAAACCAGGCCAGATCTCTTCAAGATGTCTTCATGAAAGTTGTTCAAGACGTCCTCCTCTACGACCTCCAACTGGAATGACATCAAACGGGGCAGTATCTGTTTAGTTTTGATTTTTACTTTATTTTCCACATTTTTACACATGTATATGAGTTAGAATTCCTCCTTCTCCTCTTCCATGATTTCTCCCCATGCATATTCCTCCCCACGTTTTCCTACTACCCAAGGGGTTTAAAAACCACCCCCCAGGTCCGTTCCCTCCATGCTCCACGTCTTTCTTTCATTTAAGAATAGCTACTACACTTAACATAGTCTGACAGGGTTTTATTTATTGTTTTCGTTGTTTTGGCAGGCACCCAAGCGAAGATCCACGAGCGGCTCTCATCCTCCAGCCGGCTGGAGGACGGGAAGGAGGTCCCATCCATCATCTCCCGCACAGAAGAGAACGCGACGGTGTAGAGTGACTCGACAAGAGACGCGTCAGCTAAGGGTGACGTGATATCAGCACCGTCGCGGCAACCATGACGACCGCAACATAAGGTACACCCCCGTTCTCTCTCCTTTTCCTAGAGTAGTTAGCCCAAACATTTCTCTTCTCATTAGGCAACTATCTAGGTGGCGATCACATCCTATTTTCCATGCTATCATATTTGGTATTCATGTTTGTGTTGAGGGGGGTACAATCCCTGTGATTACACTTACCACGCTGCATCAAAAAACAACCAAGGCCTATTTGGGAAGCATTCTGAATAGATCGCAAAACCCTCGGCACCACTAGGCAAAATTAACACAGGTACAGATGTCAGCCATGTCTTCAGCTTCTGGAAACTACTCTCACAATCCTCAGACCACACATACTTAACCCCTTTCTTAGTCAGCTTGGTCAAAGGTGATGCTATGGAGGCAAAGCCTTCTATGAATCGCCTGTAATAACCTGCTAACCCAAGAAAACTCCTGATCTCATATGGTGTCATCAAAGTCTCCCACTCCAATATTGCCTGAACCTCTACCGGGTCAACAACAACTGTAGCGCCTGAGATGACATGCCCAAGGAAGTGAACCTCGCGCATCTAGAAGTCGCACTTGATGAACTTGGCATACAGCTAGTGCTCTCAGAGAACCTCTAGAACTATCCTCAGTGATGATCAATCCATCTCCATATAATTTATTATTAATTATATATATTTTTGGTGATTAACAAAACTATGAAAAGTATTATCTAACAACATTTTTATGAAGTTTATCTATAGGTAGTAATTCAAATAAAATTAGTAAGTTCCATACATTCACTGTTATGTAAAGCTCATAACATATGTTTCGTCTAAGTATACATTGACTTCCATATAATAGCTCACAACGATTTCCTTCGGAGAACATCGATTTCGATTCTACATCGGTTTCACTTAAACAACGACTTCCTTAGTACAAACATCGATTTCATTCTAGCATCAACTTCATAAGTAAAACAATGATTTCGGCCTTACAACGACTTCATAGTTAGAACATCAATTTCATTGCTACATCGACTTCGTTTCACTTAAACATCGATTTTGTTGCTACAATGATTTCGCTTTACTTAAACATCGATTTGGTTGCTACAACGACTTCGTTTCTACATCGATTTTGGCAGAACATCGACTTCATGTGAAACAACGATTTCGTCTCTACAATGACTTCAGTTAAACAACAATTTCAGTAGAACAACGACTTCATGTGAAACAACGATTTCGTCTCTACAATGACTTCACTTAAATAATGATTTCAGTAGAACAACGACTTCATGTGAAACAACGATTTCATCTCCACAACGACTTCACTTAAACAACGATTTCAGTAGATCAACGACTTCATATGAATGGCCACACTGTAAATGACACACATTCTGCACAAATGGATAAAAAACTGTTGACTGGAAGCTTCTACAATACCATGCAGTCTAACGTAAACCAAAACTTAGAGACAACGGGCACTTTAACGTTCGAATTTGAAAATGATGATATAAAATAGGAGATTGAAGCTTCAAAAGAACACATAAAGAGAATGAAGTGTATACCAAGTGAAATCATCTTCAACCTCTCTGAGAGCCAAGCAAACACTTCCATTAGTTTCAGCTCTAGCTCTCTGTGCTTAGTGTAGATCTGTGAGAGAGCTTCTTATTCTGAGAAGAATCCATTATTGGAGATATTGTTCTTCTCAGTCCCTGCTTCAGATCAAGTGTGTTCTATAAGCTTGATCTAGGGGCATCTTCCTCTTGAACATTTTTCTGGTGGTGTTCCCTTCAGTTGTGAAGGAAGACCTGGTGTGGTATCGAGGGTGGTGTTCCCTTCAGTTGTGAAGGAAGACCGGGTGTGGTATCCAGGGTGGTGTTCCCTTCAGTTGTGAAGGAAGACCTGGTGGGGTATCCAGGGTGGTGTTTTTCCCTTCATGTGAAGGAAGACCAGCTGCGGCTGGGTGTATGGGTCCTTAAGGGGGACAGTACCCTTGGTAGTGAAATTCTGAGATATTGCTCAGGGACTGGATGTAGGACTCCTGTGAAGAGGAGCTCCGAACCAGGATAAATCCTCTTGCATTGTGTATGTGCTTGTTTATCTTTGCATTCATTCTCTTACTAACACTAACAACAATCGAAGTGTGTGTGTTGTGAATGTTTTTATAAATAGGTATTAGTTGACTAAATTTTTTAAAGACCCATTCACCCCCCCTCTGGGCTTGCTAGCTGGGCAACAAGTGGTATCAGAGCTAGTCTCTTTGACAAAGAACAAGGAAGAGTAAAGATCCATGGCAGCCCATGGTCATTGCGAAGGTCAATCTGTCAACCGACCGCCATTGTTCGATGGAGAAGACTATGCATATTGGAAGACTAGAATGGAGTATTTTCTACAAGGTCTCGACTATCAGATTTGGTCTATAGTTGAGGAAGGTGATCTTCTAGTCACAAACGAAAAGAATCAGTGGATAGATGATGATAAAAAGAAGATCTCTCTTAACTGTAAGGCTAAGAGTATTCTGTGTTGTGCCCTCAGTAAGAAGGAGTTCAACCGTGTATCTGCCTACAAATCCGTAATGGAGATGTGGGAGAAATTAAGAATCACCTATGAAGGCACAGATAAAGTGAAAGAGACAAGAATAGACATTCTTGTAACACAATATGAGAGGTTTCAGATGTAGTCAGGCGAATCAATAACCCAGATGTTTAGCAGATTTACTGACTTTACAAATGGATTGGCTGGTCTTGGCAAAAGCTATGAAATGGGAGATATGGTAAGGAAAATACTGAGGTCTCTACCATCTTCTTGGACTCCGAAAGTAACGGCCATAGAAGAAGCAAATGATCTGAAGAGGATGTCATTGGAAGAACTCATTGGGTCCCTTATGGCCCATGAGATCAACATGGAAAGGTTAGGAGAGTCCTCCAGTAGAAAGAAGCACTCTAATGCACTTAAAGCTGAAGGAGACAGATCAGAAGAATCATCGGATGAAGATGAAAGCTCAAGCAACTGCGAAGATGAGGAATCAATGCTCTCAAGAAGACTACAGCGTATCCTAGCCAAGAAAAAGAAGTATCAATCTGGAAGAAGATACTTCAAAAAGAACAAAGACTTCAAAAGGCCTGAAGTCAAAGACTCAAAGAAAACTGAGCCCCTTTGCTATGAATGTAAGAAGCCTGGACACATCAAAGCTGAATGTCCGAAGCTCAAGAAACCTGAATACAAAAGGAAGGACAGTTCCAGAAAATTCAGGAGATACAAGAAGAAAGCAATGGCAGCAACATGGAGCAACAACAGCGACTCTGACAGCGAGTCAAGCTCAAGCAGTGAGAAAGAAGAAGCGAACTTGGCTTTCATGACCAATTTACAAGAAAAAGGTAACTTCTGACTCATCCTTTGATTCCTGTAATGATTCAGACTTAAATAATTTAGAAGAAGCATTTAACAAACAATATGGTAAATATAAAGAAGTATCTAAATTACTGAAAGCTAGTAAGAAAAGCACTGCATGTCTAGAAAATACTAACTCAGATTTAAAATCAGAAAATGAACAACTAGAAAAAAAGATTAATGAACTTAAAAGAAGAAATGACTTGTTATGCGAAGATCTGAAAGACAAAAACAAACAAATAATAAAATTAGAACAATAAGAACGTTCAGATGAATTGAAAAGGAAATCAAAACACTAACAGAAGAAAATGAAAAGTGATCTAATACACTAGAAAAATTTACAAATGGTAAAACTGGTTTAATATTAAAGGGTGCTAGACGATCAGGAAAGAAGAAATATGGACTAGGGTATACTTCTTCAGAAAATGAAGAAACAAAAGTCTATCCCAAAACATATCCAACTCCAAAGTTTGTACCTGAACAAGACATAAGATATAAAGCTTGTTGAACCACTCTATATTTGTTCTTGTATTTTGGTGATAATAAAATTTATGATGTAACTTAAATTGAATATTTTGTTTCATCTGTGTCGCATCAATCTCATAGCAAAATGTTGAGTCTCATATTGATGCAATATGGCGCACTAAAATGATAAAATCGATGTTTAATCAATATACATCGATTTCAGTTTAAGTGCCAAAATTAATAAGCGCTACAACGATTTTGTTTTAATTACTTTTTTAAAGCGCTACAACGACTTCGCTAAGTGGCCATAATGATTTGTTAAGAAATCTATCTCAGAATGATTCCTTTTATAGCCACAACGATTTGCCCTCATATCGATTTCCTTGCATAACGATTTCATAAGTGATCACATCGGCTTGGTTCCCATAACGATTTCTTAAGTGATCACATCGGCTTGGTTCTCATAACAATATCATAAGTGATCACATCGGCTTGGGTCTCATAACGATTTCATAAGTGATCACATCGGCTTGGGTCTCATAATGATTTCATAAGTGATTACATCGGCTTGGGTCTCATAACGATTTCATAAGTGATCACATCGGCTTGGATATAATAACGATTTCCTTGCATAACGATTTCATAAGTCATACTCATAACGATTTCTTTATACTGAAACGATTTCTTAAGTGAACGTATCGACTTGCCTTCACAACGATTTGTTAAGAAATCGTTCCCACAACGATTTCTTCAATGATCATAACGATTGTATAAGTCATATTCACATCGATTTGTTCATAAACTTGCAACGATTTACTTGTAAATGAACAACGATTTCTCTTGAATATTTTGAAAGTGTTTTTGGCGCTCATTGAAAAGTCAAATATTGTCTGACAGAAAAAGCTGCATGCATAATCTTGTCCGAAAAGATTTGACCTACTATTTTCAGTATGTTAGCAGAAGCACAGTACTATGCATCGTTTATCATAAACACTCTTTTATGCTAACACTTTCTTCCATGCTCACAGACCTCGAAGACCATCATAGTCTGATTAAGACAAATGAAGAGGAGATGAGCAATGGCTAGAACTCCAACAGATCTCTTCAACGGATCTATTCAAGCTGCTCATATAAAAGATGGAGCATTACTGAAGATGAAGAGAGAGCCTTCCTGAAAATCCTTCAAGGAGTGTACAACTGTGAAAAGAACCTTCACGCCACAAACACTCAGAGAAAGAGAGAAGAGCTTGAGCCAAAATCTACAGAAGCTTTCAAGCAGAAGTCTTCATCGCCTTCAAGCCTTCTTCTCTTCCATTCTCCCTATGCTCATTGTAATCTTGAGGGAGAGTCTGTGACTGTGAGCTAAGTCCATAGTGTTCATCTTGTATTAGCTCTCAGTCCTGTTCTTTCTTTTCTAAGAAAGACCCTTGTCCAGCTGTAGGACTGTATACTGTGTGTAACCTAGCTAGAGATTAGTGTCTAGCAGAACCTTGTTGGGGTTTGTACCAATAGGACCTAGCTGGGGGTTTAAGTCTAGCAGAACCGCACTGGGGTTTGTTCCAGGAGGTTTACTTCTGAACCTGTAAAAGAAGTAGGTTTGCTTCTAAGCCTAGAAAAGAAGTGGGCTGCCTTCTTGCCCGGGAAAGAGAAGAAGACCTGGTGGGGTATCCAGGGTGTTGTAGTGTCCTTGAAGGGGACTGTACCTTCGGTTAGTGAAATCACAAGAGTTTGCTTGGGGACTGGACGTAGGACTTCCATGTGGGAAGGACCGAACCAGGATAAATCTCTTGTGTCCTTTTGTGTGATTGTTCTTTTGCTTCCGCACTGCCACTCTTCTTCACACTAACGCTAACCAATCTTTTAAGTGTTCACGTTTTGATTTCAGATTTCAGAAAAACCTATTCACCCCCCCCCCCCCCTCTAGGTTACCTTGCTGCCGTACATAAAGGGCCAACGAGTGGTATCAAAGCGGGTCTCTGAACTTTCAAGAAGATCCAACGATCTTAGAGCAAAGATCCATGGCAGCTCAAGGATATGCTGAAGGCCAATCAGTCACCAGACCTCCATTCTTTGATGGAGAGGACTACCAATACTGGAAGATGAGAATGGAATGCTTCATTGGAGGCACCGACTTTGATATGTGGCAGGTAATTGAGGTAGGTGATTTCATTGTTGTTCCAGCTGAAGGCACTACTGCCATTATAGCAGCTGGTAAGAGTAAGCTATCTCTAAACTTTAAGGCTAAAAACTATCTATGCTGTGCTCTATCTAAAAGAGAGTTCAGTAGAGTTTCTGCATGTAAATCTGCTAAAGAAATATGCGATAAATTGCAGATAACCTATGAAGGAACAGATAAAGTAAAACAAACTAGGATAGATATTCTTATCTCTCAATATGAGCAATTTAAAATGCTTCCAAATGAAAACATTACTACTATGTATAATAGATTTTCAAGTATAGTAGTAAGTTTAAATTCTCTTGGAAGAATTCTTTCTAATGAAGAAACCGTTAGAAAAATAATTAGGACCTTAACTATTTCATGGACACCTAAGGTAACTGCTATTGAAGAGGCCCATGATTTAACTAAATTATCAATTGATAATTTAATAGGTTCTCTCATGGCACATGAAATAAATATGGAGCGATTATCTGAAAGCTCATCTAAGAAGAAATGTACTAATGCTCTTAAAGTTGTAGCTGCTCCTTCCACCTCTTCTTCTAGTTCACAGGATGCAGATTCTGAAGACTGTAATATGGATGAAGTATTGTCCAAGCTTCAGAAGATTTTGAAGAAGAAGAAAAACGGATCAAGAAGGATCCAAAGAAAAGATAAAAAAGAGAAAGAACCAGTCTGCTATGAATGCAGAAAATGTGGACATCTGAGACCAGACTGTCCAAGGCTCAAGAAGATTGGTCAAACTGATAAGCCCAAGAAGCAGCACAAGAAATTTAGAAGAAAAGCCATGGCAGCGGCTTGGGAAAATGATGAGGTCACAAGCTCAGAATCATCAAGCTCAGATTTCGAAAAGGAGTAGGTAAATCTAGCCCTCATGGTGGGACTAGATGAGGTTCATTCTGACTCATTTTTTAATTCTTGCACAGATTCAGGGTCAGAATCAGAAGACTTAGAAGAAGTCTTTAATGAACTGTATGAAAAACATAAGGGGGTTGTAAAATAACTAAAAAATCTGAAAAACAACTCTACTTGCTTGGAAAACACCAATTCTGATCTTAAATCCGAATTAGAGCAACTAGAAGGACAATTAAAAGAATGTAAAGATAAAAATTATCTTTTAAATGAAGATTTGAAAAGCAAGAATAATGAGAAGTTAGAGTTAGAAAAAAAATTAAAAACTCTACCTGAAGAAAATATGTATTTAAAAGAATCAGTTAGAAAATTAACTGAAGGGAAAACATCTTTAGCCCTATGCTTAAAAGGATCAAAATCTGGAAATAACAAACAAGGGCTTGGATACATACCTCCAGAAAAAGGAAAACAAGACATGATTCCAGAAAAATATCCACTACCAAAATTTGTAAAAGAAAACAAGATGCCCCAGAAAAGGGCCCCTGTAAAAGAAAAAGGTTACAAAAATCTCGTTCTAAAAACTCAGCACAAAGAAAATAAGAACAACAAAACAATCTATATTCATTGTTGTTCTCATTGCAATAAACTAGGACACACTGTAAACACCTGCACAACAAGGCACTTAGTTTGGATCCCTAAAGGATATTTTCATGCTTCTAACCATCAAGGACCCAAAAGGATTTGGGTACCTACCTTTGAGTAATTTTCTTGCAGGTTAGCCTTGGAGCATCAAAAACCAAGGATGCTCAAGGCAGGAGTGACTACAGACTCTTCATTCAAATCTCATCTGAAGAAAGAGTAGTCACAAAAATTGAATTGGTCTTTATAACTAACAATTATTTACAAGTTTCATTCAGGTGGAGTCTCATGCTCAGAAGGAGCACAGATTAAGGGGGAGTCATTCCTTATCAACTATTATTGGTGAACCCCTCAATGGTAAGAAATTCTCTCAAAGGGGGAGAGAAATCCCTGGTAAGATCCTTCCTTTTTGGTTAGTGACAAAAAGGGGGAGAGTTTGTATGAATTTTCTGAAACCTCTATGCTTTATATATATTCTTGTAAGAAAATTCGCATAAATTTTGTCATCACCAAAAAGGGGGAGATTGTTGAACCACTTTCAATTTGTTCTTATATTTTGGTGATAATAAAATTTATGATGTAAATTAAATTGAATATTTTGTTTCATCTGTGTCGCATCAATCTCATAGCAAAATGCTGAGTCTCACATTGATGCAATATGGAGCACTAAAATGATAAAATCGATGTTTAATCAATATACATCGATTTCAGCTTAAGTGCCAAAATTAATAAGCGCTACAATAATTTTGTTTTAATTAATTTTTTAAAGCGCTACAACGACTTCGCTAAGTGGCCATAACGATTTGTTAAGAAATCGATCTCAGAATGATTCCTTTTATAGCCACAACGATTTGCCCTCATATCGATTTCCTTGCATAACGATTTCATAAGTGATCACATCGGCTTGGTTCCCATAACGATTTCTTAAGTGATCACATCGGCTTGGTTCTCATAACGATTTCATAAGTGATCACATCGGCTTGGGTCTCATAACGATTTCATAAGTGATCACATCGGCTTGGGTCTCATGACGATTTCATAAGTGATCACATCGGCTTGGGTCTCATAACGATTTCATAAGTGATCACATCGGCTTGGGTCTAATAACGATTTCCTTGCATAACGATTTCATAAGTCATGCTCATAACGATTTCTTTATACCGTAACGATTTCTTAATTGAACGCATCGACTGGCCTTCACAACGATTTGTTAAGAAATCGTTCCCACAACGATTTCTTCAATGATCATAACGATTGTATAAGTCATATTCACATCGATTTGTTCATAAACTTGGAACGATTTACTTGTAAGTGAACAACGATTTCTCTTGAATATTTTGAAAGTGTTTTTGGCGCTCATTGAAAAGTCAAATATTGTCTGACAGAAAAAGCTGCATACATAATCTTGTCAAAAAAAGATTTGACCAACTATTTTTAGTATGTTAGCAGAAGCACAGTACTATGCATCGTTTATCATAAACATTCTTTTATGCTAACACTTTCTTCCTTGCTCACAGACCTCGAAGACCATCAGAGTCTGATTAAGACAAATGAAGAGGAGATGAGCAACGGCTAGAACTCTAACAGATCTTTTCAACGGATCTATTCAAGCTGCTCATCTAAAAGATGGAGCATTTCTGAAGATGAAGAGAGAGCCTTCCTGAAAATCCCTCAAGGAGTGTACAACTGTGAGAAGAACCTTCACGCCACAAACACTCAGAGAAAGAGAGAAGAGCTCGAGCCAAAATCTACAGAAGCTTTCAAGTAGAAGTCTTCATCGCCTTCAAGCCTTCTTCTCTTCCATTCTCCATATGCTCATTGTAATCTTGAGGGAGAGTCTGTGACTGTTAGCTAAGTCCATAGTGTTCATCTTGTATTAGCTCTCAGTCTTGTTCTTTCTTTTCTAAGAAAGACCCTTGTCCAGCTGTAGGACTGTATACAGTGTGTAACCTAGCTAGAGGTTAGTGTCTAACAGAACCTTGTTGGGGTTTGTACCAACAGGACCTAGCTGGGGGTTTAAGTCTAGCAGAACCGCACTGGGGTTTGTTCCATGAGGTTTACTTCTGAACCTGTAAAAGAAGTAGGTTTGCTTCTGAGCCTAGAAAAGAAGTGGGCTGCCTTCTTGCCTGGGAAAGAGAAGAAGACCTGGTGGGGTATCCAGGGTGTTGTAGTATCCTTGAAGGGGACTGTACCTTCGGTTAGTAAAATCCCAAGAGTTTTCTTGGGGACTGGACATAGGAATTCCATGTGGGAAGGGCCGATCCAGGATAAATCTCCTGTGTCCTTTTGTGTGATTGTTCTTTTGCTTCCGCACTGCCACTCTTCTTCACACTAACACTAACCAATCTTTTAAGTGTTCACGTTTTGATTTCAGATTTCAGAAAACCTATTCACCCCCCCCCCCCTTCTAGGTTACCTTGTTGCTGTACATAAAGGGCCAACAAAGCTAACTTTAAATATATTGAAAATGTAACTAAAATGTCTTGTTGTAGTCACTGTAATAAGTTAGGTCACATAAAAGTAACATGTCCAACTAGACACAAAATGTGGGTAATAAAAAGGGAAATTATTGATACTAACCAACAAGGACCCAAAAGAATTTGGATACCTAAAACTTAGTGTCTCCATTTCAGGAAAGTCCTCAAGCATCAAAATGGTGCCTGGACAGCGGGTGCTCAAGGCATATGTCAGGAAATAAGAAGCTGTTCTCTCATCTTATAGCTGAGGAAGGCACTGTTACCTATGGAGACAACGGGAAAGGAACTGTAATTGGTAGTGGGTCAGTTAGCAGCAAAGGAAAGACAGTGATAGAATATGTCTTATGCGTAAAAGGTCTAAAGCATAATCTTATCAGTATAAGCCAACTGTGTGACAAAGGTCATCAGATCAAATTCCAAGAATCCAAGTGCAGTATCTTGAAGGATGGAGAAGTTATTTTCGAAGCCAACAGAGAAAAAAAAATGTACGTACTCTATCTTGATGACTTAAAAGGTGAAGATATCTGTTTAGTAGCAAACAAAGAACCGTCGACTAAATTATGGCACAGAAGGTTGGGCCACTGCAGTTTGGATGGCATAAGAAAGCTGATTAAAAGAAGCCTAGTGGAAGGCTTACCTAAAGTCAACACAAAAATGGATGGTGTCTGCAGACTATGTGCGAAAGGAAAGCATGCCAAAAGCTCTTTCAAGTCAAAGATAGTTGTGACCACCTCAAAACCCTTAGAACTCCTTCATATGGATTTATTTGGGCCAATGAGGACCACAAGTCTTGGAGGAAAGAATTTTGGATTTGTTATAGTGGATGACTATTCCAGATTCACATGGGTCTCATTTTTGGAGCACAAAGATGATACGTTTGATAGCTTTGTAAGTTTCAGCAAGAAAGTACAGAAAGACAAGAAATATTGCATTGTTGGAATCCGGTCAGATCATGGAGGAGAGTTCCAAAATGAAAAATTTTCAAAATTCTATGATGACTAAGGGATTGAGCACAACTTCTCAGCACCAAGGACACCACAACAAAATGAAGTTGCTGAGAGGAAGAATAGAACCTTGTTGGATATGGCAAGAACTATGCTATCAGAATATAATCTGCCAAGATACTTTTGGGCTGAAGCTGTAAACACAGCGAGTTACATTATCAAGAGGGTGATGATCAGGTCAATCTTAAAGAAAACACCCTATGAATTGTACAAAGGAAAGAAGCCGAAGATCAGTCACTTCAGGATATTTGGGTGTCTATGTTTCATCCACAATAACGGCAAAAGAGATATTGGTAAGTTAGATGCCAAATCAGATGAAGGCATCTTCATGGGGTATGCATCTAAACCTAAAGGTTATAGAGTATTTAATAAGCGTACACCGTTAATTGAGCAATCTGTGCACGTCATTTTTGATGAAACTAACCCTTCCTTGAGAAAGGAAGAAGATAGCGATGTTAATGATGCAGATGAACTGTCCAAAAAGCTAAAGAACACATCAATTAAGGACAAGGAAGATCCACCTCTGGAAGATCTGCAACAAAAGGACATTGCACATGAAAATCTTCCAAAGGAATGGAGATACAAGAAAGATCACCCACCTAAAAACATCATCGGTGATCCATCTGTAGGGGTAAGAATAAGAGGTAATGTAATCCCTTGTGATTACCTAGCATTCGTCTCACAAATAGAGCCTAAGACAGTCAATGAAGCTCTCACTGATGAATCTTGGATTATAGCCATGCAAGATGAACTGAATCAGTTCAAAGAAACTATGTATGGTCACTTGTTTCTAGACCATCAGATCATCCAGTAATTAGCACCAAATGGGTGTTCAGAAACAAATTGGAAGAGGCTGGTGTGATCTTGAGAAACAAGGTCAGATTGGTAGCTCAAGGCTATTCCCAAGAGGAAGGCATAGATTTCGATGAAACCTATGCACCTGTAGCTAGACTTGAGGCTATCAGAATTTTGCTTGCATATGCATCTGCGTTAGACTTGAAATTGTTTCAAATGGATGTCAAGTCTGCATTTCTAAATGGTTTTATTAAAGAGGAAGTTTATGTAGAACAACCTCTAGGTTTTGATGACACAGAATTTCCAAATCATGTTTTCAAATTACATAAAGCTTTATATGGTTTAAAACAAGCACCTAGGGCCTGGTATGACAAGCTTAGCACATTTTTATTAAATCACGGTTTTACTAGAGGTCAAGTAGATAGTACACTATTTATCAAATCTAAGGTCAAACATATATTGCTTGTACAAATTTATGTAGATGACATAATTTTTGGCTCTACTGATGAATCTCTTTGCAAGTACTTTGAGAAGCTTATGCAAGGAGAATTCGAGATGAGCATGATGGGGGAGTTAAACTATTTCTTTGGCAAATCAAGCAAGGAAAGGATGGCACCCACATCTGTCAAGCCAAGTACACCAAGGAGCTCTTGAAGAAATTTGGATTCAATAACGCCAAGCCACTGTCAACACCTATGAGCACATCAACAAGGTTGGACAGTGACAAGAAAGGTAATAAAGTAGATCAAAAGATCTACAGAGGTATGATAGGCTCATTACTTTACTTAACTGCCAGTAGACTGATATTTTATTCAGTGTATGCATGTGTGCTAGATATCAAGCAGATCCTAGAGAATCTCATCTAATTTCAGTTAAAAGAATCTTTAGATATTTGTCTAGAACTCATGACTTAGGAATATGGTATCCAAAATCATGTGAAATTAATTTAGTAGGATACTCAGATGCTGACTACGCTGAATGCAAAATAGATAGAAAAAGCACCAGTGGTTGTTGTTAATTCTTTGCAGGATGTTTGATATCCTGGTCCTCCAAGAAGCAGAATTCAGTAGCACTGTCTACAGCTCAAGCTGAGTATGTGGCTGCTGGAAGTTGCTGCACACAACTCCTATGGATCAAGCAACAACTTGAGGACTATGGACTTCATATCAAGACAATTCCATTATTATGTGACAACACCAATGCTATAAACCTCACCAAAAATCCAGTACAGCATTCAAGGACCAAACATATTGAGGTTAGATATCATTTATTCGTGATCATGTAGCTAACGGTAATATAGAAATTTCATTCATAGATACAAATAATCAGTTAGCAGATATCTTCACAAAAGCCTTACCCGAAGAGAGGTTTACATCTCTCAGAAGGGAATTAGGTATGTGTAAATTGTGAAAGAATTATCTGTTAAAACTGAGATATTAAATTTCAGAGCTTAAATTATTTATTCTCCTTAAAATTAAGCAAATATCTCATTTATCTCTCATGAGCAAATGTCCCTGTCGGTTCGCTATTTTGTAATTCTTTATCACTTTCGAACTGAACTTTTGTTGTTTTCTGCTATAAAAGCGCATCCTATTTCAAAAACAATATTTATCCTTTATTTCACAAATCCCAAAATTTGTGTGGGAACGATTAGTCTTCCCTCTTTATCTCCTTCGTCCTCCTGCCTGAGGCGATAACCTATCGACCCCGGCATCAACTTCCCCCAGATTTGAAGCCTTCAACTTTTCTCGCCAGAAATTTCTTGAGGGTTTCTTTTTCAATCACACTTCCAGCCCTCCAGAATCTTTCCCTGCTCGATTCCATGGCCTCTACAGTTGTTTTCGGTAGCGTTGGGAGCTATGAAGCTGCGTTCCTCACCGCAGATCAGCAAGTAAGGTTCGTGACAGTCAAGACAAAGCTCTGCGGTCACAAGGCAGTGGATTTGGCAGACCTGGAGAAAAATGGCATGGGCAGTTTAAGTGAAGCTCTGCAGAGGTTGAAATGGACGAAGATTGCGACTGTTTCTGAAGTAAATTATCCGGATCTTGTTAAAGCCTTCTATGTTTGCTTGAAGATAGAGGAGGATGGGACCTTGACCTCCATGGTCAAGGGAACCCAGATCAAGGTTACTAGAGATTTACTGGCATCTCTGTTTGAAGTTTCTACCACCGGTTGCAGTGGGGTCCACTTTGTGGACATTCAGGCCAAGGGATTAGGGATTATCGGTCTGGAATTTAGGCTGAAGGATGGGGAGCTGGATATCAATCAGCTTAGTGCCTTTAATAGGTTACTACATTTCATAATCTGATAGATTATTGTACCAAGAAGTGCAACATTCTCTTCTTGCACCAAGGCAGACTCTGGCCTGATGTTCTGGGCTATCCAGAATCAGGAGATCAACACTGCAGAATTAATCATAGAGAGAATGAAGTTTGAAATCTCTCAAGTGTGAGATATTAAGAGCAAACTGAACATCTCACTACCATATGCCCATCTCCTGACTAGAATTTTCCATCATTTTGGCATAAGTGTAGTTGGTGATGTATCTGAGAAGATGGGCCAAGCTATTAGGTCCAGGAACTTGAGAAAGAGTGGTTTTTCAGTTGTAAATGGTGTATGGTCAAAGATTGGTGCAGTTGAGGGTGAAGCCATCATTGGTGAAGCCCAAGAGGACCAAGATCCAGCAACAGCAGAGTTAGTAGCAGTAGAGGAAGCAGCTAGCAGAAGGATTGAGGACATTCCTCCTCAAGACATTGTGCCCTTTGGGCAACCTTTAGAGGATCCTCTTCCCTCTTCCCATGTAGACACTCTACTTAGGGATGCACTGTACTCCACTTCTCGGAGGGAGCCAGTGGCAAGTGAATCTCAAGTGGCAGAATCTATGGCATTGAGCCACACTGAAGAAGTGATTATGGAAAAAGCTCCAAGTTAGGAGGAGCAAGTATCTGTTCAGGAAAATGTTGTGATGGAAGATGCTCCTATTGAGGGGGAGCAATTAATGGCAGATGAGATTCAAGGAGAAATTACTGTGGCATCACGCCACACTGAAGTTCCATTAGCAGAAACCCCAGTCCAAGAAGAAGTAACAGCAGCAGCACAATCAGATGTTCCCATGGAAAATGTGCCTGTTGAAGAAGAGTTTTTGGGAGAAAAGGATGGTGAGACTCAGGGGGAGGGAAATAAACACCCCCCAGAGAACCAATTCAGAGATGGAGAGACTGCAAGCTCCTCAGATTCAGAAGAAGACCAAGATCAGCAGCCTCCAGTGGACAAGGCAAGGGAGAAAGGGAAAGCAGCAGCATCAGAAGTTCCTCTTATTACTGACACTCCCTTTCAAAGGCAGATGAGGCAAAGATTCATCATCAATTTGAAGCCTGTCATAGAAAGGTTGGATGCTCAAGGTGAGATCCTGTGCTCAGTACAGTCTGATGTGAACTCCATTTTCATGAGCCAGGCATCAACATCCAAGGAGTTGTCTCAAGTGAAGAATGCAGTCTGGTGGTTCAACAAGGAGATGGGAAGCATGAAGTCCATACTTTCTGAGATTTTGAAGGCAGTTGGAGCCCAAGCTCCTCCTCCTCCTCCACCTCCTGCTACTCAGAGAAGTGAGGAAGATGTTCCAAGGCCATCAGGCCCAGCTGAGCAAGTGGCAGGGCCGGCAGCAGCAGCTTCACAAGCAGAGGTTAGTGAGTCAAGGCGAGCAGGGCCAGTTGAGTAGGTGCAAGAACCAGCAGGGCCAGCTGAGAAGGTGTTAGGGCCATTAGGGCCCGTGGAGTCAGTGTCTGTGCAGCCTGTAGCTGAAGAATAAGCTGTAGCTCCTGAGCCCCCAGCTCCTTCCTCCACTCAGACCCGAGTACCTCCATCACCACCTTCATCATCCACAGCTCCACCTGCACCTCAGACTTTCAAAAAACCTCAACCCAGAACCATCTCATCACCTACACCTTTTCCTTCTCAATCCACTTCATCTCCTGCATCTTCAACACCCATTTCTCCACCTCCACCTGTTTTTGAGGTTCCTCCAATATCATCATCAGCTGGAGCCTCCTCCTCTTCTGGTCCACCCTCTTCTGGACCATCTGATATCCCACCTACTACCTCACATTCTTTTCTACACCCTTCTCCTCCACCCTCTTTCATTACTATAATTCCTAAGTGTGCTCAACTTGATTCTCCCTATCTTGGGGAAATCAAGGATGAGTTTGAAGAAGTCATCCTCCAGTCTGTATTGAAGGTTGGGGATCATAATCTTAGGCCAGAATCTTCTAGCTTTGCTCCTAAAAAGAGAAAATTTTCATCCACTTCTTCTCTATCCTCTGACCCCCGTTATCCTCCTCTGTGGTTCTCTCTCACAGTGGACAACAAAAATAAACCACTGTACAGAGAATATCTTCAGAAGGTTGTCTTTGCCACCCTTGTCAACCTTCCTTTTCTTAATCTTTCAGACCACTTGAATGTCATTCTACCCTATACCTCTCTAACCAAATCTGAAAAATCCAAAATCTTCTCTGTTGCTCATTCCAAGACTGAAGAGCAATGCGCTAGGGGGCACAAAGAGCTTTACAATAAATTTTTTCTAGCCAAGTCTGCAAGATTCCCTCCAAGGGACCATTCCCTGACTCTCTCAGAATGGTTCCAAATTCATCACAAGAACTGTTGGGCCCCATTCATTCAGAAGGAGATCAAGATGGCCACGCACTTCCAGCTATTCAACAATTACTGGTATGTCCATCGTCTCCCTGAGGTCCAGCTCAGTCAATTTAAGCAAGCCATAAGAGCACTTGGTTTAGCTGTAGCCCACACTGAAGCTGTCCAAGTAGATTTTGCTACTCTTCAGCTGCCAGAGGAACTCTCACTTCCACCCATTCACTCTCTGATAATGGAATCCTCAGTTGGCTCTATCATCTTTGAGCGCTTTGCCAGAGTAATGGGCAGAATCAAGGTACAGAAGGGCTATCTGGTTACATTTCACAGATTCCTATTTAGGGAATATCACCAGGGCCATGTCAGTGTTGAAGTTCTTGCTCCCATTCTGTCAGAATGTGGAAGATTATCCCCTTCAGATTGGGCAGATTCTATCCTCTTTCTGCTCAGCAGTTATCTGATTTGAATGACTCCCAGGCCAGGGAAGGTCACCCTCCAGTCTCTGCAGCTACTTTTTTGGATATGAATTCCATTCACCTAGTCCAGGATCCCTTCAGGACTTGGGTTGAAAGATACAAAGTCTATGTAGCATTATGTCAGGAACTGAAGGCAAAGCAGAATTTCTACCCTATTTCCATAGAAAAATTCCTTGCTTTTGCCAGTTTTGGGACAGTGACCTTCAAAATTTCCCTTGACAGAGATGCTTATGCCAACTTCCTTGAACATCAGTTAGCTCTCTACCTCAAGCGGATGGCTCCCACTATGGGACCAACCTATTCTCCTGCTCCTGGTGTTTTTTGTTCAATGTTTGAGAAGCAGGAAGAGTAGGCATGGGAAACTATTTCTCACTATGCCTCCCTCCTATCTCCTGCTTTCTATCTTCCTGTACCTCCTGAAATTAAATGAATACAACAGTTGTCTTATTTCTCATTCAGTTTTTCTCTTATTCTTTGTCTCTCATTGTATCTTTTTGCTTAATGACAAAAAGGGGGAGAATTATATTATTGATCTCTGAAATATGTAGGATTATTTCATATTATCATCTGTGTTGTTGAGAAAGTTTTGTTTGATAAAAAGTTTTGTTTGATAAAGTTTTGTCATCACCAAAAAGGGGGAGATTGATGAACAGTCTATCCCCATCTAATTTAATTCAATTACATTTATATTTTGGTGATTCACAAAACCATGATAAAGGTCACTAACCTCTTTCTACAAGTCTTGAGCATAGGAAATAAAACCAAAGCAAAACAAGCCAAACAGTTAAGAATTAATCACTCTATTGAAATAGCATCATATTTGTCTAAATACATTGATTTCTACTAAGCCATAACGATTTCCTTTGTTTATAATGATTCCATAATCATAAGGATTCATTATGTGCTTAAACGATCTGCTTCCACAAAGAAAGTGCATCGATTTGATAAGTAGTCGTAACGATTTGCTATCGTAACGATTCCTTTAGTGATCGTAACGATTTGCTCTCGTAACGATTTCTTTAGTGATTGTAACGATTTGCTATCATAACGATTTCTTTAGTCATCATAACGATTTGCTTGTCATAACGATTTCTTTAGTCATCATAATGATTTTCTTGTGATAACGATTTCTTTAGTCATCATAACGATTTGCTTGTCATAATGATTTCTTTAGTCATCATAACGATTTCTTTAATCATCATAACGATTTGCTTGTTATAACGATTTCTTTAGTGATTCGTAACGATTTGATCTCTGCAACGATTTCTTTAGTAATCACATCGATTCCTTTAGTAAGAACAACTACTTGGTCTATAACGATTTGATTGCAACGGCTTGTTCATAACGATTTGCTTATAGAATCATAACGATTCACTTATTAATACTCAACGATTTCTTAAGCTAAATATAACAACTTGATATTTGACTCACTTTTGACTGCGTTGAAAAGTCAAAGCTTTCTCGCACATCTTTCTAACGTCTGTGCATTTATTATTCTGAACGTATCTCCGTATTCATGCAGACGATATCTTCTATTCTCGTGCTTATTCTGTAAACATCTTTTTGGAAGAACAGAATGAAACTTCTACTTCTGTATAAAATCAATCTAACATTGACTGACAACAAGAGACAACTTAGCTGTCTATTGTTTGCATTTAATGTATGCAGGTCTCTGACAACATTCGTCATACAACGTTGGACAAAATAGAAGCTAAAGGATACTACAGAAGATCCTATCACTCTGCATGCACAAATGGATAAAAGACTGTTGACTGGAAGCTTCTACAGTACCATGTAGTCTAACGTAAACCAGAACTTAGAGACAACGGGCACTTCAACGTTCGAATTTGAAAATGATGATATAAAATAGGAGATTGAAGCTTCAAAAGAACACACACAGAGAACGAAGTGTATACCAAGTGAAATCTTCTTCATCCTCTCTGAGAGCCAGCAAACACTTGCATTAGTTTCAGCTCTAGCTCTCTGTGCTTAGTGTAGATCTGTGAGAGAGCTTCTTGTTCTGAGAAGAATCCATTATTGGAGATATTATTCTTCTCAGTCCTGGCTTCAGATCAAGTGGTGTTCTATAAGCTTGATCTAGGGGCATCTTCCTCTTAAACATTTTTTGGTGGTGTTCCCTTCAGTTGTGAAGGTCCCTTCATGTGAAGGAAGACCTGGATCCAGGTGGACCCCTTGTAGTGAAATCCTGAGATATGCTTAGGACTGGATGTAGGACTCCTGTGAAGAGGAGCTCCGAACCAGGATAAATCCTCTTGCAGTGTGTGTGGCTTGTTTATCTTTGCATTCATTCTCTTACTAACACTAACATCAATCAAAGTGTGTGTGTTGTGAATGTTTTCGTAAACATGTATTAGTTGACTAAATTTTTTAAAGACCCATTCACCCCTCCCTCTGGGCTTGCTAGCTGGGCAACAATGACTAGGTTAACTTGGCGATGTATATGATTTAAGAGAGAGCGGATGTGTGGTGGTCTTTTCGTTCTTCGCACACAGTTCAACGGAGTGGAGCTAGAGGTGACCTAGGGAGAGTTCATGATGTTATTTGAGGCCAAGTATGTTCCTGAGCATATACAGAACAAGATGGAGTAGGAATTCTTGGCGTTGACTCAAGGTTCGATGACAGTTTTAGAGTATGAAGCTAGGTTCGTGGAGTTGTCGAGGTATGCACCGCACATAGTTGCTGATGAGAGGCGAAAGGCAAAGAAGTTTGTGATGGGGTTTAGACCATCATTGAGAGCCAGATTGGTGGCATTTGACCATTGGACAATGGATACGGCTCTTAGCACGGCGTGCAGGCAGGAGAGTGAGATGGAATTGTACCTGGAGGAGAAGAAAGATCGGTTGAAGAGGTTGCCAGAACCATTTCAGCAGCAGAAGAGGAAGATGAAGAAGCTCATGGAAGGTCAGCAATCAGCTTTGGTAGCAGCAGGATCAACACCCCAATCAATAGCTTCTGCAAGAAGCGTGAAGCCCGAGTGTGTACACTGCGGCAAGCGTCATGGCGGAGAAGTGTGTTGGACAAGGATGGGAAGATGTCTAAAGTGTGGCAGCAAAGATCATCGGATTAGAGAGTGTCTGAATCTAAAGAGGTTCGTTCCACGAGGTGTACCTATAGTAAAGAAGCCAACAGCAAGAACTCAAGCACTGGCCAGAGTGTATGCATTGACCGGAGACGACACCGATGATATCACCACAGGTACTTGATCCGATCTTCGAGGACGAAGATCATTTTAAGGGGGAGAGGGTGTGAGGCCCCCGAATTTTGTGCATTTAACATTGTTTACTTGGTGCGTATTATAAGTATTCACTTACTTATGGGCATGCATATAAATATATGTTATTCTTGTGTGTATATTATATTTATTCATTTCTGTGCATAGTGTATTTAAATAATGTAGTGCATGTTGTATTTCAGTAATGTTGTGCATATAATATGAAGTTATTACCATGCATCTTGTAAGTATATATGAGTTTATTTTTGTGCATGTAATGTATTTAAATGTGCATGCATTATTTAATTGTTGATATGCATATTGTATTTAGTTATTCCATGCATATTGTATGTAACTTTGATGCATATATGTATATATACATATGTTCATCTTGTGCAAATGATATCTATCTATTTTTGGGCATGTTAAATTATTTACAGTGTATATGGTACTAAAATAATACTATACATATTGTATGTATCTAAATAGTGCAAGCATGTGTAATTATAATTGTATTCTTTCCGAGATGCCCAGTTGGCGGCAACATGCATGCTGCTGACTGCATGGCCATGGGAAGTTGGCATCTAAATCGATGGACGCCAACCCCCCTGTTGACGGCACCATAGGTGGACGCCAAGTTCCCAGCTGTGTGACGGTTTTAGATTTGGTAATGTGTAGTGACCCTCACCATATCGGTACAGTTATACCAACCCACGTCGATATAGTGAACATTTCCACAGTGGGACATTTACCCAACAATAACATTCAGCTGAGATACACGTGAATATAAGAACAGAGTAGCGGAAGTAAAAGAACCACTGTCTTCATTTCATTCATCATCCACATTTAACATACATGATTCGATAACATTTAAAGAACTAAAAGTCCACATAATTAAATTGCTGAAAAACAAATACATAATTGTCCACACTTAAACATTTGATTCCGTGATAGTGCTAATACAATGTTTCAATTACATACATCAAATGCAAAAATGTCACAACTAAGCTCCACCAAACTAGCTACTCCCCGCGCTCGGAGTCGCTTTCCACGGTCTCCTCTAAAGGTGTGTCACCTACTACACCTGTACGCCGAAGCAAGTAATGAGTCTAAAAGACTCAGTAAATAACTCTACACATACCATTCATATACATGTCATAGCAGGTTTACATACACATTTACAAGACACAATCATATAGCATGCTTGTGATTGAAATTAACAACCTATCATGGTGATTCTACTTATTAAACACATGATTCATGCTTTCAGATTTTCTAAATCAAAATCTCCTATCACATGCTCTCTAATCATTCCTACACATGAAAGTTCTACTTTCAATTAAACTAAACATGAGAGCAATCTAGCATGACTAGCTTACATACATGAAAGAAAACATTGCTAACATGGTTACTACTCATTCGTATACATGCACATAACCATTGCACATGCTTTAAGCTTGCTGTTTTGATGTGGTTTGACACTTTACAATCTAACACATGAAAGCTATGTTCTCATTCAAACCACAACGTGAGGGCATACACACATGGAATGGTTCACACATAAGTAGGGATTGTCCCTAGCATGGGATCTACGCATTGTACACATATAGCACAAATCATAACCACATTTATGTTGCTGTTCTAACATGATTTCAGATCATCATATCATGGGTTTTCAATTTCACATCCTCACATTTTGGTTTCACATTTTTACACAATTTATATTCACATACTTCACTTTTTACACATTGCACATTTACACATTGTTCACACTACACAATTTGCACATGATCACAATCACATTCACATTTTACACTTTAGTGCCGTGACACATAGTCCAAACCACCATAAGAAGGACACATCACATCACATACACATAGACGTCACCTAGGCGATACAGTGACGAGTACTCTTGGACTACGCAGACCGGGAGAACAAGTCTCCACCCTAACCAGTAGTACTTGTCCACCTCCAGGATTTCATCCTAATGCCCTTAGGATCATAACACATTGAACCTTCTCAGGGGGACTTTTCCCTGATACGGTTCCACTGCCCTCTATGGAAGTAGTGTCACACTTGGCACAGGTTTTACACATTACACATATCTGTTTTTACACACATTTTACACATGACGCTCATATCTCATTTATTCTTTCACTCCCAACATGACTCTGTTCTCCTAATCATGCCACTACAGATGACAGAAATTAACATTCAGGAAATTTCACTAATCAGGTTGGATTACACAGAAATTAAATCATTTCACCATGGCATGCATTAATTACCCATTTTTACATGGATAATTCATATTGTATGGTATAGTTGTCCAAATGACTTGAGAATTTAACCACATGCTGATTTCGGGTTTAGGATCCCACATGAAAATTTTCACATTTTTCTGATCCAAAATACAATTGCAGAAAATTTAACATAGATTCCTGTATTATTCAAAATTCAATTTATCAGGATGTATAACATAAAAATTCAGTTTTAATAGATCATAGCCCTGAACTCAATATACACAATACCACAGGAATTTTCCCGAATTTATTTCACAGTACACCATTTACTGGAGATTTTACAACCCTACATATGTTTTTCTAATTCCATTTCAGAAAATTCAATAAATCAGAGGAACATGGAGAAAATTCCCAAAAATTTAGAGCATGGACTTATTCACCCATTCATGGTTTAGCAAAACTTAGGGCATCCAACTTCACATGAATTGCACAAACGGTAAAGAACATGGTCTAGGTCACATCATGCATACATTCTCCATAAATAAACCATTTATGCCAAATCACAGAAATTACAAGGATCTCACCACACATTCAGACATACATATTACATATCATAGTAGATTTACAATATATCCTCATCGAAAACACATCGAAATTAATCAAATATATCAGAAGAACAGCTCACTGTTCTGTCCTGGAGAACTTAACGGCGGTCTCTGGCCGTTCCAGGAGTGGACGGCCAGATCGCTGGACGCGCACCAGGGATCTCAGTGTCAAGGGCATTGACGCCAAGTTCCTGTCTATGCAGAAACACATACCGAACTCCAAAAATCAAGAAGAATGGGGGATCCAGGACACGAGGAAAAATATGTAAAAATCACAAACCCTACTAGACATCTACATGGACAATAAGGGTAAGTTACTTGCCTCTTGCAAAAACTCCAGAGGGATCTAAATGGTCGGGGTAGCTCTCCTTGGGCAGTCCCAAGAAGCTCCCAAAGATGCCTTCCTCCGGGTTCTTGAGCAATATCCACAGCAGGTCGAGGTCGGGGATGCCTTCCTCGATGTTCCAGCTACCTCCTTGTCGTGGTAGATGGCCGGAACAAGCTTCAGATCGCCGGATTTAAGGTTGCAAAAGTGGGGTTTTCTCACAGATTTTCTAGGGTTTCTTCTTCTCCTTCTTCTCCTCTTGCAAAGAGAGTCAAGAGGGGTTTGAGGGTTGCAGAAGAGGCTTTGTAAATAGGAGAGGAAGCTCTCCTTTCACGCAGGTCGGACAAGAGGGCTTTCAGACCGTTGGGGACAGCTCCCCAATGGGTGGGCAAGCTTGCTCCCGGAAATCCGGCTCTGCAACGCATGTAGGTCAGAGAAATTAGCGTCCACATCGCTGGACGCTGGAATTAGTGTTGGCGTCCATATGGTTGACGCCTACACAACACAAACGTCCATTGATATTGACGCCAAGATGGCCTTCGGCTAGAACTCTAAAACATGCAGAAACCATGCACATCTTATACCTATATATGTGCCATATGTATACGTTATCATGTACACACTACCATCATATCGTTCATACATTATTTACAACTAATTATACACATGCATACATAAGTATACTAACTAGTACTTACGTAGATATTTACATACGTACATACACAACATGAATTATTTACATGCAATACAAATAATGCAACAAAATTCGAGGGCCTTACATAATGCTTGCGTTTCGTCTAGTTCCAGTTTAGGAAAGCCATCTATAACCGTGAGAGATCTACCCTAATGCGTACCCGACCCCTTTAGCCTATAAAATACCCATCTTTTGTTCATATTAGGTCTTTTAGCTCTTTGTGAAAACCCTAGAATTCCTGTGTGAAAAACCCAACTTGGAGAGCTTTCATCTGGCATTTGTGTGCACCTTTCAGCAATCTTCTTCAATTGGAAGCTGCACCTTGGATAGAGGAAACATCCCCGAACTCCAGTGTACGGCCTACATCGACAGGTGGACTGGATCTGAGAGGAGAACATCACCTTCTTGGCATTGGCCGAGGAGGGCTTCTTCGACCAAATCACCCCATTATCGATTTATTTCCTGGCAAGTAGCTTAATGGTTCAATCCATAGACAAATCCTGTAGGTTTTGCATTTTTTTTTCGGATTTTATTCCATGCATGGAACCCTAAATTTCTGTGTCTTCTATGTTTCTGTCTGCACTGTGTGCAGGCAGGATATAGACGACCACCATATTGCCGTCTAGATCCTGGGTAAATGGCAGTAGATCATGTCGTCTACCTTGTTGGCATCCAGACCCTGGACGCCAAGCTCCCTTGATGTTTCCAGAAGAATGTGTGACTGCATGTGATGTGATGTTTCAGAAAACTTGTGAATGCATGCATGTGTTCAGAAAATGTTGTCCTATCTAATATGGTTATTAGATTATCCCATGAAATATGGATAATTTTCCAATGATATTATCTATTTATAAAATTTTTCATGATAAAATGTACATGATTTGATAGAATTTAATTCAAAGTAATTAGAATTAATGTGTGTTATGTTCTCAGAAAATTTCCATGAACTCAGTACTACTGTATGCCCGGTTCAAAACTGTTAGAACCCTTAGTTCACTGTCTACCATTTATAAACTGAAATATCTCGTAAATTGCCCAAAATCTCTATTTAATATTAAAAATAGTTGTACTGCTAAAAAATTTATGAAACATTAGTGTTATGTTTTGTGATACCTATGTACCCTGTGGATACATTTTCAGTCTGTTCTGATTATTGTAGAATGAATTATGAGTTTTGGAAGGTTTTGGTACCATAAATTGAATGTTAAGTCTCAACCATGTTTAGAAGTGTGAATAGCATCATGATTAAGTTTCAGTCAATTACTGTTTATGACTGATTGGAGAGTCTGAATGTGATAAGTTATGTTCCATGATATATGTGTGTGCATGTGCATAGGATGTGAGAGAACAGGTGGTACATGTGTGTATAATGATTGATATGACAAGATAAAGAAATTGTGCCAATAAGACACTGCCACCCTAGATTGCTTGGAGTTGTACTGTAGTAGTGCCCCTACGAGAAAGCTCAACCATATTTACATGATACCCGAGGCACGGGTCTTGAAAATCCTGGAGGTGGACAAGTTCCACTGGTAATGGTGGGGAGGGCTTCCCCCGGTTTCTGCAGAAACCTAGACTTGGTCACTTTGCCTAGTGATTAAGTACATGAAAGTGAATGTGTGTGCACGTGTTATGTGATCTATCTAGTGGTGGTTTAGGCTGTGTCTTGGCAACGTGTAAAATATGTAAAATGACATGTGAATGTGGCACAAGGTATGTGCAAGTGATATGTGAACGTGGCACATGTTATGTGCAATGTGACATGATATGTGATCATGAATGTGCAAGTGAAAACCTATATGAAAACCATGTGAAATCGTGTGTAAGTGAACATGTGATAATTTGAAGGTAAGTGCATGTGAATATGTCATGAAAAAGAAAATTGCATGTGTTAATATGATTCTTGTTAAATGATAAAAGTGATATCATGTTTAGTACCATGTGTAAGTGCATGTTTTCATATCCATGAATCATAATTACTTGATATGCATGCGCTTAGTATCATGTTGTAATTTAAATATTGGCCATGTGTTAGAATGATGTGAGAGTAAGACATGAAAGCATATGATTGTTTAATTGTGCTTATGCTTATGATATCATGTTATTAGTATCCATGTTTAGATTATTGTTTTACATGTGTTAGAATAGTTGTTTAATACACTTCCATGTATACTCATTTATGTTATAGCATAAGCATGTATGAATTTAATTGCTGAATTCTAACGAGTTAATGGTGTTAAATTGTCAGAAACCATGTATGATAAGTAGATGGTTTGAAGTTTAAGTTACTTGCTGAGTCTATTATATAGACTTACCCTTTCTATACATTTCAGAAGATTTAGAAACCGAGGAGCTTGCAAGATCCGAAGCGGAGTTGGAAGAGTGAATTGAAGACTTGTAATTTATTTCCTAGTATGTAATGCATTTGTACTTTGAACTTTGATTATATGCACTTGGAGTTGGCTATATGTTTAGTGGACATTGTGATTATGTTATTTCTTATTGAACTATATAGACTGTGGTATGTGGATTAAAAGTTGATGGAATAAGATTTATTTAAATTCCGTTGCAATATTCCTTTCTATTCGTGTATATCTCAGCTCATAAGCCTATCATTGGGGTTTTCTCCCCTGTAGTGGCTTGCTCTCATCCGATGTGGGTTGGTAAAATCGTACCGGGTGGAAGTGGGCCGTTACACTGCGACTGTGTGGTCGGCAGGTGTGGTGTTGGTTGGTCTCCACTGTTCTTTGGCTTTACTGTGTGGTTGTGGAGCGGCAGTTGGACTTTTCATCCGTGACTGTGAGACTAAGAGGTAGTTCTTGTGTTGTGTTGTCCGGGTTGGATACTAGCATCATGAACCAGTAGTCCGTTCCCGTGTGGTGGCGTCGCTCTTTATGACTCGTGCTTTGCCAATGGTTTTGGCTTATCCGATTGCGGTTTGACTCGCTGTGGTGTGTTGTGTTGACGGCACCGTTGTGTTGTGGTTTTGTGGTGGTACCTCATGGTGGTAGGTATATGTACCCTTTGTGGGTAACCGTTTGTCGTGGTACGCTGTGTGCCAGCCTTTTTAGGTGTTGAGGTGGAGCTATGCTTCGGGAAGGTCGTGTACTAGGACCTTCCACTTGTTGTATTGTACCCTTTTGAGGGTAGTCTTCCAAGGTGTTCGTTGTTTTAGGGTATAATGGACCAGCTCCTTGTTGGTAGTCCTGTTACCCTTATGTTTATGGTTCGCCTATGAGGCTGGTAGCCTAGACATTGCTGTTCTTGTTGTGGACTGGTGTTTCTATACTAGTCCTGTTGGTTTCTTTAGTTTCTACAGACTGTGTTGGATAGTGAGTTTTATTTAATTACAGTTTAATTGTGTTTAATGTGATTATGTTGTGATTTGGCTATTGGTGTTGCCAGTGAAACCCTTTGCGGTTAAGGTCTCATCAGTTTTCAGTTATTGTTTTTGGGAGGTCTCTGTTGAGCCTGTGACTTGTTGAGGCTCACTCCCTTACAGTTTTCAGATGCTAGCCATGTGTTGGCTCACAGTGGCGTTTGTGGCATACTTGTACCACTACCAGTTGAGTCGTAATTGTGTTTAGTGTGAGCTTTGCTCCCTTGAGGTATGCCTTGGGTAGTTGTACTTTTTCACTTGGACATGTAATATTGGGACAATGTAAATAGTGGAAATGAGTATAAATACATGTACTTTCTTATAGTTTATACTCTTGTGGTTGTGTTTTATATTCTTACTGGACACTTGTGTGAGTTATCCCTGGCGTGACTTCGGTCTGTTCACGGGAAGCAGGCTTGGATATGGAGCCTTATTGGGCATAAATACTTATGGTCGCTACACCTTCCGTGTCTGGAGGATTGCCGTCCTGTTAGGAGTGGGAAACCTTTAGATAACCTCCCTATTGTTGGGCATGAATTTGGATTAATATGGAAGTTTAATGATGGTTAAATCTCCAGGTGGGTTTGTAGTTTCCTAATTGGTAGGATTCCTATTATGTTCCAGAATTTCCATAGGAATCATTTCCATAACAGGTCTTCCTATTTGGTTTAGTTCTAGGGATCAGGTTCAAAATCCACTATTGGATTCGGTCACGTTTTATGGTCCCTAATTCCAAGTTTATCTTAACTACCTCCTTTTTATTATTGGATATAAAATGAACACATATTTTATAGTTTAAAAATGACTGGTAACTTCATCATATACGAAGTCATACACGAGTTAGTCATGAACACTCGAAGCTAACTTCGTCATACATGAAGTTCCACTTCGTCATATTCGAAGTCTACTTCGCTTTGGTCATGGTCAGTTGATTTGATACCTCAATTGCCCTTAAACATCGATTGTTGTTATGCATATCAATTGTCCTTACACATCGATTGATTCCTTAAACATCAATTGTTAACGAACATCGATTGTTTCTTCAAACACTGATTGTTAACATGCCACGCCCCAACATTTAGCAGTGGAAAATAAAGTCGAGAGAGTGAGCGATATAAGTGTGTGTATCATAGTCGAGTAATTTAGAGTAGCAACTAAATATAACGCAAGACGTGAGACAATAAGATTGCCATCCAAATAACCTTTATTTCATTTCCATTCAACTAATTTAAAACCTTACATCATCAGAACCAATAACGGGGCCCAATATTGTATCTCAAGTACATAAGACTTCAAGAAATTAAACCTAACTATTACAGACTCTATGAACTCTAAACTTCAATGGCTGACGTGCTAAATAGACTGGTACACTTGAGCAGCTCATCACTTGTCCCTAATCTCATCATTCTCAAGCTCTTTATAATCATTACCTGAAAATATTAAGGAAAGCAGGTGTGAGCGCACTAGCGCCCAATAGGATTTACATCTCATGGTGCGGGCATGCTTTACTTACTTAACATGTTAACAATGGCAATACTATCATGCAATGCTCATGTCAATCATGATGGAAACTGTTTCAAGCTATAACATGTACAATGATGGTTCAGTAACAATCCATGACAGTTCTCATGTAGGACGGAACGATTTTCAGTGATAATGATGACAGTACGATCACTTGACATGTAGAGGAGATGTAGCATGTACAATGGATATCTCAAGTTGAATTCCGTAGAATTCCAATGGACAATGACATATAGGGTTCAATAACGATGACATGTATAATAGATTTGGCCATTTCACATATAACAGTTCAATCAATCAATCAATCATTCAATAACAACGTGAAAATTACCCAGATCAATCTTGCATTCGATTAGGTGATTGCTAGACACCTCAATGGATCATATACTCTCGCAATTTATAAGTATTTCGGGTGCTCCTCCCTAGACTAGACTGGGCCCTATTTGCACAGGCATAGTTGTGAACCGAAGTTCCAATAGTTTCTAGTAATTTCATTCATTCATTTATGGCCAACATGATTTTCCAAGCAATGGATAATAAGAATGAAAGATCATGTCAATGATGATAGAGAACAAGGCAAGGGGACATGATCCAGATTAATTTTGGCAGCATAACGACTTAATCTCATTAGTTCAATCTTTACATTTAATGGCTTGGTTTCAATGTTATCAAATCACTCTCACGAGAAGTAGCTAAGAATAGAAGTGCAAACTTTCTTCCGGATACTTCATTGGTACAACCAACTCGATCTCTATGAGGGAATCCACGGAGTACGAAGATTTACGGAGCTCTTAAGAGAAATGTCACTAGACTGCCGATACGGAATGACCGGCCGTGAGTTTCCAATCCCCCAAGAAAGGGCCACCTATAAGTGCAATGTGACGTGTGGAGCGTGTCTCAATCCACAATCCATCGGTTTGAAACAAAGCAGAAAACTTATAACAAATGTGCATGACATGTATGCAATTCAATCTATCACATGGTTGTTGTACTTGTAACATATATCACATTTCAATTATGGACAAGTCAGAATATGGACATAACATATGTCAATCACATGACCACATGGTCGATTAATCATTAACACTTAGAATAGATATTCATATTCGTATGATTTCAATGTAGGTTGATCACTTTTAGGCCATTGACTAGCTACATGACATGATATGACATAAAGACATGCATATAGTAGACTGAACAACTCATTAAAACTATCTCGGGTTGGCCTTTAAATCACGATGGACATAGTCGTCGCACTTCAAAGGGCCATACACAGTCGACACACGGTCCTGTGCAAAGCTACTAAATAGCGAAGTACCTACCCATCGCGTTCAAATCGCAACGGGACAGATCGTCGCCTTTTCAGGCGGGAATCGATGTCAGATTGATTGTTCAAACAGAATCGCGACAAACACATCTATCGCGTTCAGAATGCGATAGGACGATATGTCGTGACGACTTTGAATCGTGACGGTTCTGCCCGTCGTGTTCAAGAGTTGACTTCAAACTCCAGATATAAAAATAGGCAAAAATGTTTCGGTGGGAAAAAGTCCAAATCGCGATGGCATGTGCTATCGCGTTCCAGGAGGGCACTGAAACCCATGCGGCACACAGTTTCATGCATCTGAGTTGACTGGTCAGACTTGAAAACGTGACAGAAAGGTCTGTCGCCTTTAATTGAATCGTGACGTACATGTACCTCGCATTCATGCAACAAGAATCGCGACGTCTGGAGTCGGCGCGTTCTTGGATCTTGCCCAAAAAGGCAGAAAAACATGACACTCCTTCATGATAGACTTATAACTTGACATCTAGCGATATTTAGACCTAACTCTGAACATGAAAAGTGTCAAGGACATCAAGTAGTAGAAAACTACCATTTTTGATTAACCTAATTCAGCTTCGATTTGCGTGAAACACAGGAAGAACACAATAAGCCCAAAATCTGCGCGACTCTTGGAAAATGTTTAATACGACTCACATGGTTCCTAAAAATTTGGGAAACTACATGAAAACGAAACTAGACTTGATGCTCTTTCCATTGGTATGTGTAACGTTTAGGTTAAGCCCAAGATCACCTACCTTTGTGTAGCTCTAAGATAGGTGATTGTATAGGTTGCAGCAGAGAACGATTGGGGAAGAAGCTCCGGTTCTTGGCTGTTCTCCTCCTCCTATGGTGCCCTAGCTCGCCTCCACACAACCCCAACTTGATGGTAAAACCTTCCCAACTAGTTTTAGGACGATTATTTATATGATTAGGGTTTAATTTCAAGTCCTAACAAGACTAGGAAAGAGGGCTGCAATTTTGGCTTGCCCCTTCCTTACTTTGGGGATTCTCCTCCCAATTGAAGTAGGAATGCCATTAGGAACTTCCCATCATGGCTAGGCACAATTTTGATTGCCATCCATGGCTAATCACTCATGATTTAACCCTAATTTACCCTTTCCTATTTTCTACACAATTATGGTTATGAAATTATGGGGTTTATTACTATTGGGTTTTGATCTTTAGCCCATTTAGAGTTGTCTTAACCCAATATATTTCAAATGGTTAATTCCACATGTGGGGATTTTAATTATGACTCTTATTTTATTTCTATTCAACATTTTCATTTATTTGCTATTTTCCTTAAATTTCAATCATTTAAATTTCTGGGGCGCTACATCCTCCCCCACTTAAAAAATTTGGTCCCCAAATTTATACATAATGCTATAGTATCATAACTGAGAATAATTCTCGGTGGTTTTTCTTCATTCTTTCCTCCATTTCCCTGGTGGCATTGGTAACTCCATCTCGGCTCCACTGGATCTTCACCATAGGTATGGTACGATTCTTGAGTCGTTGTAACTTTCGATCCAATAGCTTGATTGGTTTCTCCTCATAAGTCAGGTCTTCTCAAATCTCCAAGTCCTCATGGCTAATTACATGGTCGGCATGGAACAGATACTTCCTCAGCATGGATATGTGGAAGACGTTGTGTGCATTAGCTACTTGTGGCGGTAGTGCAAGTCTGTAAGTCACCTGACCAACCCTTTCAAGAATTTCAAAAAGGCTGATAAATCTAGGACTCAACTTTCCCTTGATCCCGAATCTTTGAATTCCCCTTGAAGGTGAGACCTTCAAGAAAACATGGTCGTCAACTTGAAATTCTAGCTCTCTTCTCCTCTTGTCTGCATAACTTTTTCGCCTTGATTGTGCTATCTTCAGACTTTCCCTGACAATCTAAACCTTCCTGACAGTCGCTTCGACTAAGTTGGCTCCAACCCATTAGTTTTTTCCAACCTCCTCCCAACACAGGGGTGATCTGCAACTCCTACCATATAAGGCTTCAAACGGTGCCATTTTGATGCTTGCCTGATAACTATTGTTATATGCAAACTCCATTAGATACAACTGGTCATCTCAATGTCCCCTAAAATCAAGCACAAGGCACGAAGCATGTCCTCCAAAATTTGATTGGTTCTTTCAGTTTGTTCATCCGTCTGAGGATGAAAGGCAGTGCTAAAGTTCAATTTGGTGCCCAATGCTGCTTGTAAACTTTTCCAGAAGTGTGAAGTGAACCTAGGGTCCCGATCAAATATTATTGTGGATGGAACCCCATGCAATCTAATTACTTCTTTGACATAAAGTGCAGCCAACACATCTACTGACCAGGTGCTCTTAATCAACAAGAAATGAGCTGACTTAGTCAATCGATCTACTATTACTCAAATTGCATCCATACCACCTCTAGTCTTGTGCAATCCCATGATGAAGTCCATACCGATGCTATCCCACTTCCATTCTGGGATTTCTAATGGTAGCAATTCACCGGCCATACAGAAATGTTCAGTCTTGACTTTCATGCATGTCAAACAATATGCCACATGGTCGGCCACATCTCTCTTCATATTTGACCACCAATAAGATCTTTTCAAGTCTTGATACATCTTTGTCGATCCATGATGAATTGTGTACTTTAACTGAGGAGCTTCATTCAACAGCTTCTTCTTGAGTTCCCCATGATCAGGGACACATGTTCTACCCTGGAATAATAATCTCTCAATAGATGCCAGTGAGAAATCCGGTCTTTGATCTAGCTTCTCTCTAATCTCAACTATGAACGGATCTGTTCCTTGCTTCTCTTTGATTTCGGCTAATAGATCAGACTGTATTTTGATATTGGAAATCATCACTTGTTTCTCCTTCTTTCCCTTCTCTAAATTTAGACTTGCAAAATGTTCTAGTAACTTCCATTCGCCCAACATCATACTAGCTAGCATAGCTCCTGGTTGTCTACTTAGAGCATCTGCCACCACATTGTCTTTTCCTAGGTGATATTGAATGGAAAAGTCAAAGTTTTTGAGGTACTCTAAACACCTTTGTTGTCTCATGTTAAGCTCCTTCTGTGCGAATTAATATTTCAGGCTCTTGTGGTAAAAAAAGACTTTAAATTGTTCACCATAAATGTAGTGCCTCCACATTTTCAAGGCGAACACTACGACTGCTAGTTCCAAGTCATGTACATAATAGTTTACTTCATGGGTTTTCAATTGTCTTAAGGCATATGCTATTACCTTTCCTTGTTGTATTAGGACACATCCTAAACCTATTCTAGAAGCATCTGAGTAGATTTCAAATCCTCCCTCTTCAGTGGGTAAGGCGAGGACAGGAGCAAAGGTTAGACACTTCTTCAAGCTATTAAAGCTCTCTTCACATTTATCGGTCCACACAAATGGATTTTCCTTCCAGGTCAACTTGGTCTGTAGACGTTATTTTTTGGTGATGAACGTCTACATTCATCTTGGCGAAAAGATGGCAACGGGGAAATGATGAATGATCGCCAGGACATTTTACCTCTGCTTGGAGGAAATGTGATCGTGTAATGCCTCGATGTGGAGATGATGGGCTCTTCACTCCTCCTCCTTCGGTCGGCCAAAGGATGAGGGCTCCACGGTGTAGCTTCAATTTTCCTGCAAAAGAAACAAACACAAAAGAACCATTAGACTGAAAATTATGGTAGCATGCGCTCACATATATGAAAAACACACACAATCGGGGGGCGTCTTGCCGGTTGGAGGCTTGAGAAGGAAGATGGCCAAATGTTATGACCACCTTCCCTCCCTCCTTTGTTTATAGAAAACCCCTCTAAACTGGGTATTGGAAAGGATGCACTACGTGAGTGTGTGAATGGATGTGGTAAAGATGCATTATATGTGAGACGACAAGCTAAGCAAAATAGAGAGGAGGAAGAGGAGGAGGTCCCTATCTATGCAGATGCAGTGACGAATAAATCTTCTCCAGGGCAACGTGCTGACTCTGACGTTGGCATGTTCATCGCCGTATTGTTCCACCAGATGGCGTCCTGCGAAGGGAGGTGACAGCATAGTGTAACTTGAAGCTGAGCTCCTCTGGTGACTGTGCAGTGTTGACAGGATGCCGACGTCGTATCTGAGGGAGAGGTGAGTGTAGAGGAGGAGGAAGCTGAGGTGCCGACGGATGATGTTGTGATGGAGTCAGAGCTACAGTTGGTGTTTGTGATTGCCAAAGACCCACCGACTGGGTGGTGCGCAAGGTGGCTTTTCCTGGGCTGCCGCCACTTCTGCGATGGAAATCCCCCTCTTCCCCTTGATGGAATGGAGGAGGGGTCCTTATCGTAGGATGGCATGCATCGCCCCCCTGAAGAGACAGGGTTGTGGGCAGTTAACGTGGCTTGCGTGGGTCTCACGGCGAGTTGGACGCCAAAGCCGGAGTGGTGGGCGTTGCTGGGTGTGAGTACGTGAGATGAGGGAGGAGATAATGACGAGGGATTTGTGCATGGGAGGTGGACCCGGTCTTAAGGATTTTGTTGCAGGCATTGGTGTGCGCGGTGTGGTGAGGACGCATGTGAATGGGGGAGATGTTGGCTCGTGTAGGTGAGAGGAAGATATCATGCATGTGCATGGGACTGGCCTCACATGCATTGTTGTTTATGGGTTTTAAAGGGGATTAAATGGGTTAGGATTTGTGTGGCTTTAGTTGTTTGGATGGGTATGTTTTAATATTATTATTATGTTGTGTTGGATGGGCTAGGTTGGTCATAGATGGTAAAATTGGATATTTTAATAGTTTGAATTGTTTTTGGATTTTAATGGGTTTAAGTGGGTATGGCTGGGTACGTTTTTAGTAGGTTGGATTTATGTGGGTATGGGTGGGTAGGTTACTTACGTTGCATGGAGGTGAAGGCCATGGGTATTGTTATTATTATTATTATTATCATTAGATTTTGTTTTATGTGGATTTTTTTATGGGTTATGTGATTCTTTTTTAATGGTTGGGGGTTTTAAGTTGGGTTTAAATTGTTTAGATTTTAAATGGGGTTGGATTTGGTTGTTTCCTTTTATTATGGATTTATTTATTTTAGATGTTTTACATGGATCATTTAATTTGTTTAGTGGGTTGGGTTGATCTATTTTATGTGGGTATGATTTACGTTGGTTAATGAGATGACACGTTGGCCTTTTTTAATGGGTTGGTTGTTGTGGATTTGATTTTTAATTATTTTTAGTTGAGTTTTAATCATAATTGGTTTTATGTGGATTTTATGGAACTCAGCTATGGGTTTTATTATTTAGTTCATTTTATTTAGATTTTAAGTCGGGTTTTTATTGATGGGTATGATTAGTCTATTTATGTGAATTTTATGGTTTTTATGTGTGAGATATATTTTAATTGTTGTTTTCATGGATTTAAATTGTTGTGTTATTTAATTATTTAATATCCATTATGGGATTGGTTAAGGTTGGTTTAAGTGGTGGTGATGGATTTTATTTTATGTGGGTTTTACAGATTATGTGATTTTTATTTATTTGGATTTTAAGTTGGGTTTAAGTGGATTTTAGTGTGGCACAGAGCACACACACATGAGACAGCTTGAAGGTGGCGGAAATGGCAAGCACATAAGCACCGCACACTATGCAAGAGATAATGATAGCAGAGGCTAGCGCCAAGAAAAGTGTTGGTGATATACGACTGTGTCGCCAAATGATCTTGACAATAGTGAATTCTGCAGCTCAAACATGTCCGGTGACCAACCTCTTGTCATCATAAATGGAGCGACGACAATCGGACCTGCCGACAAGGGCTCAAGCTACCGTGGAGATCTTAATGGAGATAAC
Organism: Colocasia esculenta; assembly: GCA_014218235.1. Lineage (NCBI taxonomy): Eukaryota > Viridiplantae > Streptophyta > Magnoliopsida > Alismatales > Araceae > Colocasia > Colocasia esculenta. The sequence goes on from CM024766.1 coordinate 52,550,691, forward strand.
ATTGTGCCTACTGAATAATGGGCCTAATGGGCTAAGAAATGAGCCTTGCAAGGGTGGTCCAAAAAAGCGCGTCTACCAGAGTAGACGTCCATGGAGTGTGTCGTTAACAAGGTGTCAGCGGCAATCGATGTTGCCGTTTACATGGGATCCGAGGCAAGTCAACAAACGGTCAAACAAGCCTTATTGGGCAATGAACCACACGAAGATGGGCCAAATCTCGCGTCTTCAAATGCCCCTCCGAGACATCCGATCTTGCAAAGGAGTAGAGCGGACTGAAAGGTTGGTGTCTCGATAAACAAAGGACGCGGAGATTTGATGGAAGGGCCATCTCCGAGGATAGGAATTCTAGCAAGCCACACGAATGAGTTAGGCTAGAAACAAGTGACGAATCATCTGAGAGACAAATGTGGGAAAGAAGGAGGGTGATCTACCCGTGTAACTACAACTGCGACCCAACGGTTAGGGTCCCTGGCGTTGCCATGTTGGACTTTGACTAGTTTCTATTGTGTCTGAGTCAAAGGAGTTGTAATATGATGGTTGAATCAAGGAAATCTCATAACCGGAGTCCGTCTGGACCCGCTGACCTAATTAGGACGTCTGTCCAGATTTAGGGGGTCAAGGAGACAAGGGATTGGTTGATCTCTCAAAGGACTATCAAAAGATTCTAACTGGAATCAATGTTTGGAAAGCTTGAAGTCCTGAATTAAGCTCATGACTGGCGAAGGTTCAAATGAACTCAACAAGGCCGAAATGATTATCTGTCACGTCCCGACGCAGAATATCGGAACGCGAGGCAGTTGCAAGTAAACGGGTATAGAGCATATACTAGACATCAACCATTGCACAATGTATAATACTAAAGCAAACCTTTCTCATTAATAATTTCCAATGTCTAGTTACAACCACTAATATCAGAGCCAATCTATAGGGCCCAATTACATTGAAAAAAAAGTAAAGGACTAAACTTCAAACCTAACTACTACAACGCTAAACATAGTAATAGGACACTAGGGTACTCATGACATCACTCCAGGTCGTTCCTGTCCTCTTGAGTGTATGGTTCAACCTCGGTCTCACCTGAGAACACAACGACAAATAACGCAGGTTGAGTGATAACGCCCAGTAGGACTTAAATCTGAATAGTCAAGCAAGCTTTAAGTAATTAATGTATTAAAGGCAGAGTAAATTAATGATAGAGCAAGAGAGAGTCAGGTAAAAGATAGCAGGATAGCTCGTGAACGAAATAGCACAACTTTCCAACTATAGACTTTCCAAAAATAGCACAAGTGTCGGGAATAGCACAACAATAGCAGGATGGCCATAGCACAATAGCATAAGTATAGCAATAGCACAACGAGTATAGTATAGCACTTTGTTGGTCTTGTAGACAACGAGAGAATATAGCACTTTTTGATTGTCATTTAGATAGTCGAGATAAATAGCACTCAAGTGTAATGCCAAACACTCTGATCATTTAACTCCCATGGGCACTAGCACTTTCAGGTGCACATCCCAGGACCAGATCGGGCCCTTTATATATTGCCAGGCATTGGTTATATTGTATATCTTTAGACAATCAGTCAATGGCCAATATAGAGTACCAAGAATAGATGAGTGCCCTAGATGAACAGATGAGATAGTAGAGTGAACGTGATTACATGATCAATAGAGTGTAGATGAGAGCTAGTGGACATTTCACATAACGCGTCTAGTAAACAGGCATTAGTAACAGTTGCACAACACGTGCACTTGGTGTTGGCAGTCAGGTGGAACTCACAACCCTTCTGCTAGCCATGTTAAGCATAAGCCCAGAGGTCCGGCATGATTCAAGACGAGAGTGAACTTCTAATAGCCGTTTGGATCATATAGATCCTTAAAGGGTATCATAGGTGTTAGGGTACAACCGACTCTTCGACCATGTGGGAATCCATGGACAGAGGAGACTTACGGAGGACTTGAACAAATACTCACTAGTCCGGCAGAAGGAGTATCCGTCGGAGAGTTCGTCCAACTCAAGAAAGAGGGTAATTATGGAAATAAGTGCTCGACGTTCTAGAGGAGTTCTAGAACAGTGGAGCGTCGAGATCGGTGTTTCAAAATAACACAAAAATCGAGAACAAGTTCATTTATAATTAAGATAATTTGTTTACATAAATTACCAGATATATCATGTCACATGTTCATGCCAATTAAGTCATATTTGGATGGTTCAAAGTGTGTGCATGTGTCATGAACTCATGGATGGAAAGTAGTCATGTGCATGTATTTTAAATCACATATAAAAGTTCAATTTATATTAAGTGCATTTACTATGGTATAACTGAGATTAAAAGGTATAAGCACAGTAGAAATTTGAGTATTTTCAAAACAGGGGGTTTTCTGCAAAAACCAGTGAACGCGACGCACCCATGAAAGGGTTGCGACGGGTTCAGGGTAGAATGCGACAGGGTCATGTGAGGAACGCGACAGGCCAGGCACAACGATCACGACGTCGCCTCCTGTCGCGTTCAGAATGCAACGGGAAGGCTGTCGCAATCTGACCATAGAACGCAAGCTATCGGGCCGTCACGTTCTGGTGGTCTGTGCCTGAGTCCGACAGGAGTCAGACAGGACCTTGGATTGCAGGCCAAACTTAAACAAATTGACACATGAGGCTTTAGAAATTGAGAACAAATCGTACAGTGCATGAAAAATTGCGAAACCAAAACTAAACGACTCTAGACATGCCAAGGTACATGTAGTATATAGGAATTTGAAAACTATAAAGGTTTCGACATGCTTCAGTCAAGTTAAATAGGAAGTTCATGGAACAGGGATCTGTGAGAGAAAAATAATTAATTCGCCCACTAGAGTATATGAAAATTAGGGCTTCCAGGGGCAAAAGAAGGCTAACATGCATTAGATCATCCAATAAAACTTTCGTGGCATGATATCAAGTGTACGTGGAGAACAAGATTTAACATGGGGGTTCGGGGTCAGGATGAGTACAGAACTTTGAAAGTCAAGAAGTAAATATTGACTTGATGATAAATCATGAAACTTAAGGGTATTGCTCATGATGATGGGAAGAATCTACAGTTAAAATTTTGTAGTTTATGCTCATGAGAATGCCTACCTTGACTCGATTTTCTCTCCTAGGGCAAGAACTTGAAGAAGTCGGGATGAAACTTGATAGAGACTTCTTCTCCACGAATTCCCCTCCTTCTAGACTCCTTCCCACGTCCAGCAATCCCTTGGCACGAACTAGGGCTGGCCTTGGGGTGAATAAGAGATAAGCTCTTTCCCTTTCAATTTCCTAATAGGACTCAAATTCCTATTAATTTTGAGATTTCCTATCCTCTACCTTCCTTCTAAGCCTTCCTCATCCTAATTGAGTGGGGAAGAGAGCCAAATCTGTGGCCAATCATTTAAGGTAGGTTTAGGATTCCATTCCAACTCAACCTTCATTTTTAATGCATTAAATGCTTCTTTTATAATTAAGCAATATTTTAGTTACGAATTTAGGGTAATTTCCCATTATTTCCCTTTTAAAAATTCCTATTTTGGCCCACTAAATTATATTAGGTCAATTTAATAAAGCCCAATACTTCTATTCATTTAATGGGTTTTATTTATTTCCCTTTCCATGAATTTCTGATGTCATTTATTTTCTTTAATTGATTTTTCTAATAAATTTTAACATTATGTAAATTTTTATTTTTGTTCAAAAATTCAGGTTGATACATTATCTGTGATATGCACAGTGGGACAAGTGGAAAAGGGGGGCAACAAAGACCCGATATTCAGCTCGAATATTCAAGAAGATGGTGCTGACCCGGTTAAACTTGGGATATAGGTGAATAGACAATTTGCTGGATCAGGATAGACTTTGGATTTCACTTGATTAATCTTAGTTGAAGAACAGACTAGCAGAACTCATTTCTAGCCACCAGGATAACTTTAAAGCACGAAACAGGGGAAAAATCTTTCTTCCTCAGTTAGTAAAGTTAGCAGAGAAAATGGCATGATGCATGCAAGGTTTGCCCTATCCAAATGCAAGTTAGTAAACCAGAGGATTTATTAAAGGCCAATCAAATAACTGGGAGATCACAAACCCGTCATGGTTTTTGGTGAAGGGGAACTCTGGGTTCATGGTCGTCATGTTATTAGCCTCTGGTGAAGCTAAACCCTAGGTTAGACATACCTGAACAAGATAGCCAGGAATTGACTACCATGCAGAGCTCGGGCAGATGGTTTAGTGTAGTGCCTTGGTCGATCCCTTTCTCAACCATTTTTTTTTGGGACCCTCTCCTTAGCTTCTGGATACTTCTCTATTGATATAACACTTAAGAAAAAAAGTGATCAGTGAAGCTCTGACTTCAGCCCCTTGCCTAAGAATGACATGCCTTTCTTGAAGCAAGGTCAAGGGACTGAGTTTTATTAACAAAATTAAAGAAAAAAGAAATATGTACAAGCAAAGCAAAATACTAACTTGGAAACAAATATGTACATACGATGTTAAAGCAAATGATGTATTTTTTTGGATTTGTTTTCTTTTTTTTTAAGAAAGTAAATACATAAGGGAAAACATGAAAACACTTTTTTTTGGGGTCAAAGCCCGGCAACCATCGTTATGGCAATGAAAGAGCGCGAGGCTAATTAAGTAAAGGAAAATTGGCCTAGCAGAAATATAGAGATTCTTCATGGCAATAACCTTGCCCCTTGTGAACAGATTAACATGAAGTGTGATTTTAAAAATGGAGCTGTCATCCTCAAAAGAAACTTGTCCTTTAGACACCTCAAAGGTTTGAAATCCTCAAGGGATAAAGGAAGAAATAAGGGGATAAATTTCTCGAGAGGATCAGCAAAACTGTTAAATTGATGAGCTGAGACGGTCTTAACAACAAGCCCTTTCAAGTGATTTTAGACTGTCTATTTTTGACTTGTTTTCCCCTAGACTTTTGCAAGGTGCTAATTGGATGAGAGAACCTGGCCATGTGTGGCTAAACGGGCTGAAGGTGAGGTGTTTCGTGGACCCCAGGGTAAGAACTTGGCAACCCCTACTTTGTCGAGCACCCGTATTGCCCTACCGCAATCGGCTAGGGAAAAACTCAAGCAATGTAGCATTTGACTTTGAATTGGATGGGGGATTTTATCTCCAGGCACGGTCACGACCAGGCTCTTTTTCTTTTCTTTTCTATTGATTGACTTTTCTTTGTTCTTTCTTTTGTTTGCCTGCGGGGACACTACCCTCTTCACGTGCTCTGTGTCTTAGTCTCACCTTAGGGGAAGTTGCCTTGACTGTTAAGCTCAACAGTTTAAAGGTGCTGAATGACTCGATCCGTCGAGTGGAAGAAGAAGGAGGATTGTAACCTTTGTTATGTCCTGAGACAAATAACTGTCTTGGAGTGATGACTCAAAATTTTGAGATGTGTGGTCTGTGTATGTTGATTCATTCTTCAAAAGCTTGGTTAAGACACCAGACAAAAATCTCCATGACTTTGCTAGACCAAGGTCCTTGGTTCACTCAGGTGCCTCTTACTCCTTAACATGTGACTTGAGATGCATGATAGTTGCCAATCTATTGACTCCTCTTTTTTTATTTTTATCATTTTTTGTTCTAAAAGATATTTAGGGGGAAAAATGTACACAATATATACACCATTGTTTTTTTTTTTTTACTTTTTATAATTTTTTAGATATATATCTTTTTTTGTGTAAAAATTTGAGAAAAGTAAAATAAATTGAACAATTCAGAAAATGGTATGTACAATGAGTGGGAACATCCTGAGCAGAATGCCTTTAGGCAAAGATCTCACCTGTGCCTTCTAGCCATTGTCGAAGATGAGCCTTATGAAGCAAATTGGCCTCAGGCGATTAAATGCTCGCAAGGAGGTACCTACAAACCAATATTTGTCTTTCTCGCACGACCACTTTAGATGGTAATGTTGAGAGATGAAACAAAGAGTGAGATAGAAGGCAAGAAGAAAGGATTTGATGGCGATAGATGTGAATTGAGTAAGGTAAGGATAGAGAATGTACAATAATGGAAAGATAAGGGAGCACGCAATGAACAACACAGTCCAGGGAAAAATGGTGTGCCCCTTGTAGTAGAGAAAATGTTGGAAAGAAGTGAACTCCACCAAGTCGGGAGGCTTCGGAAGAGTGAGTGAAGTGGGGTCCCCCTCAATCATAAAGAAAGGAGTTGAGCTTGACAGAGACAAGGATGAAGTTCTCATGACCAGTGTGGATTGCCCTTGAGAAAGGAGTGTGAGGAGCTGAAATGGTGTGCCCCAAACCCGAGATGAATTGCCCATCACAGAGATCTCAACATCTAAAGATGGCCCAATATGAAATTGGTATAAGAATGGACAATGGACCATATAAACGATGGTATGCCCCTTGAAGACAAAGCCAACACATATAACAAAGTAGCCAAAGTGCCCACTGAAAGTGCCTTGTTTGAAAAGGAGGTAGATGGATCCAACTAGAATGAAAGGGTTGCCCCTGTTCTTGAATGATAGGCAAACTGTAAGGAACTGAGTGGAGAACAAATCACTTCGAGCCCTTGTTGAAACGGTCAAACATGAATGAGATTGAGGGACTCGAAAAATAGTTAAGGGAGTTGACTTGATGAGAGGAAGGGGACCAAGCATTGTAGGGAATGAGGTGGGTGCAAGCTTTGCAAGTAAACTAACATGGCAGATTAGCCTAAGAAAAATTGGCTTGGTCTTCTGATGTGCATGAGAACAGTAGCTCTCCAAAAAGCTTCAACTGATTGCCAAGGAATAATGACCCCATATCCTATAGATCTCGGATATTCAGGTTTCAGCAGGAGAGGATTGGGGATCTCCAAGGCTGCTCTTAAGATAGGTGACAAAATGAGCTGGATTTATAGAGTCTTGACAACTGGATTGGATGGATTGGCAATTTGGGTGATGGTTTGAGTTGAGGAATGATTGGATGCCCCTAGCTCGGCTAGTTCTCTGGCTTCATGGTCCTTTTTAATAGGTGCCTCTACCTCCTCTATCACCTCTTTGTTTGGGCAAGGAAATGTTGAAACCACTCCTACAGTCACGGGTTGGATGGATTTCTCCCCTATCAATGCCTCGTCTATAACCTCCTCATGATGGACTGACTCTTTCTCCCGAGAATGAGAGTAAATGGAGTGTGAGACTGAAGGAATGGTTGGTTGTGATCTCACACTTTTAGAAGGAGGGAGAATGAGTTGGAGCCTTTGACTCGGGTTTGGATGAGAGTGTTGTATAGTTGAGGTGGTAGCAGTCCAAACAAGGTCAAAACATGCAAGTGGTTTGAACTGGACTGGGTGAGAGGGGTCCTCCAAGTAGGACTCAAGAATTCTTGCTCGATCACAGAGTTGAGCAAATGTGGAAATGTGGCTTAGCTCAAGTAAGGATTGAAGCTCAGGAGTGGAATTATAAATTAGAAAAGGGGTAGCTTGAGACTCAGAGATGCCCAAACCTGATCTAAAAGCCATGTCGCTCCACCTGATAGCAAACTTAAGGAAGGATTCATCTGGTCTCATTTTCTCCGCCGCCAAATCGAAAAGTGTAGGGGTTGGACTTGTCAAATGTTCAAAATGAGCTATAAACCTTTCTGAAAGAATGTCAAAGTTGACAAGGTATGTAGCTGGGAGATATATGAACCATGAAAGAGCCTCACCTTCAACTGATTTGTAGAATAAATGGACAAGTAGGGCTCGATCATGAAACCATTGACAATAATCCATAAGAAATTTGGCAAGGTGAAAGTGAGGATCAGCAGTCCCATCATACCTCCTTTATTTAGGAAACTTGAATCCTGGTGGAAAATGTGCAGGTGGGAGTTTGCAATAGCTCTTCCAAGAATGAGACTTTGGCAAATATTTAGCTAGGAGCATCCTGACATACCCCTCCATCTCACTCCTATGGATGTAGTCTTGTGGTGGAGGAGCTTTAGGAGGGGTAGAGTGCATTGATTTGTAGGGAATGGTGGATTGAACTTGTGTAGAGGTCCTAGATTGAGTACGAATGTTGGACGGGACCCTAACACTAGGAACTTTAGGTTGAGCTTGAGACTTGGCCTGGGGGATTGGAGTAGAAGCACAATATGTCTTGCCCCTGGACAAGAACTGAAGGAGCTGACTGGGGGAGTAACATGAAAGGAGATGAGACAACTCCACATCCTCTTAGGGGAGGAGAGGAGTTGAGGAAGAAGATTGCTGAAAAAATGAGTTTTTCATTGGTTACTTCCATTCAAGCTCATGTATCAGGTTAGCATACACAGTGAACTCATCCATCAGGTTCTTCTTTAGGTAATTAAGCCGAACATGTTAACAATGTGAAAAATAGACAGTAATGATGATTGACGTCAACACACATGGGGACAATATGCACTGTCGTGCAAAAGATAGACGACAAGTGGGCTTGTTGTCAACACTGAACATCAGACCATTTCTCAAGAGTTGCATCCCAGATAGCTTTTAAACTTATTTTGGCCAAGCTTAGAATGCTTTTCTTAATTGTTCTCTCAAGATGAGAGGGAGACAGGGTATGGCCAACACAGTGTAGACTCGTGAGCTCACAACACACAACCCGGGTTTTCTAGACACAGGGTGAAGGTCCTCTTGCCCCGTACTGTGAGGGAATCCACAGAATGTAGGGACTTACAGAGTTCTCGTTTGGCACCAATCCGATTTACCTGAGAGGGAATCCCAAAGTAAAAGACCGTAAACCAAAGAGGGGGCTGTCCTAGAACGTGTGAAGAGGCTAGGAGTGATGAGAAGAGCCCAGATCGTGTCCCAACTCAAACAGGAAGAAAACAGTCATAAATAAGAAAAGAAAAAAAATGGAACAACAAGAAATCACATAAACATGGTCACTGCAGAACTTAACAGCATGATATTTTGATGTCTAGATCTCTTAAAATAAGGCACCAAGTAACGAAACTGTACACCATTTAGATGAGGTTCACAGCTGGAAAGTCTGACATTAAGATCATCTCAACTGCAGCACATTTTCATGTTTAAACATGGTACACAAACAGCATGTAAGCTAGACGTTCAAGGCAGCATGAAAGCTAAACAATAAAAAGAATCTGACAACATGCAGATATCGACGTTAAGCTTTGCAAATCTGATGCATAGCTAACAACAAGAAATAGTCATGTGCAAAACCTAGCTGGAACGAAATACCAGAAAAGAGCACCGTGGATACCATGAAATAAAGTGTGATTTGCAGAATGTGCAATTAAAATGATAGGAAGAATGAAGAAGCATAACCGTGGCAAGCAGTGTGTGTCCCACCGTGATCGCCAGAAAAATTATAGACGTTATTTTTCGGTGATGAACGTCTACATTCATCTTGGCGAAAAGATGGCAACGGGGAAATGATGAGTGATCGCCAGGGACATTTTACCTCTGCCCGGAGGAGATGTGATCGTGTAATGCCTCGATGTTGAGATGATGGGCTCTTCACTCCTCCTCTTTCGTACGGCCGAAGGATGAGGGCTCCACGGTGTAGCTTCAATTTTCTTGCAAAAGAAACAAACACAAAAGACCCATTAGACTGAAAATTATGGTAGCATGCGCTCACATATATGAAAAACACACACATTCGGGGGGAGGCTTGAGAATGAGGACGGCCAAACTTTATGACCGCCTTCCTCCCTCCTTTGTTTATAGAAAACCCCTCTAAACTGGGTATTGGAAAGGATGCACTACGTGAGTGTGTGCGTGGACGTGGTAAAGATGCATTATATGTGATATGGCAAGCTAAACAAAATAGAGAGGGGGAAGAGAAGGAGGTATGCAGACGTAGTGACGAAGAAATCTTCTCCAGGGCAACGTGCTGACTCTGACGTTGGCATTTTCATCACCGTATTGTTCCACCGGATGGCGTCTTGCGAAGGGAGGTGACAGCATAGTGTAACTTGAAGCTGAGCTCCTCTTGTGATTGTGCAGCATTGACAGGATGTCGACGTCGTATCCGAGGGAGATGCGAGTGTAGAGGAGGAGGAAGCTAAGGTGCCGACGGATGATGTTGTGATGAAGTCAGAGCTGCAGTTGGTGTGTGTGACTGCCAAAGACCCGCCGACTGGGTGGTGCGCAAGGTGGCATTTCCTGGGCTGCTGCCACTTCCGCGATGGAAATCCCCCTCTTCCCCTTGATGGAATGGAGGCGTGGTCCTTATCGTCGGATGGCATGCATCGCCCCCCTGAAGAGACGAGGCTGTGGGCAGTTAACGTGGCTTGCGCGGGTCTCACGGTGAGCTAGACGCTAAAGCCGGAGTGGCGGGCATTGCTGGGTGTGAGTATGTGAGATGAGGGAGGAGATAACGACGAGGGATTTGTGCATGGGAGGTGGACCCAGTCTTAAGGATTTTATTGCAGGCATTGGTGTGCGTGGTGTGGTGAGGACGCGTGTGAATGGGGGAGATGTGGGCTCGTGTGGGTGAGAGGAAGATATCATGCATGTCCATGGGACTGGCCACTTATGCATTGTTGTTTGTGGGTTTTAAAGGGGATTAAATGGGTTAGGATTTGCGTGGCTTTAGTTGTTTGGATCGGTATGTTTTAATATTATTATTATGTTGTGTTGGATGGGCTAGGTTGGTCTTAGATGGTAGAATTGGATATTTTAATAGTTTGAATTGTTTTTGGATTTTAATGGGTTTAAGTGGGTATGGCTGGGTACGTTTTCAGTAGGTTGGATTTATGTGGGTATGGGTGGGTAGGTTACTTACGTTGTATGGAGGTGAAGGCCATGGGTATTGTTATTATTATTATTATTGGATTTTGTTTTATGTGGATTTTTGTATGTGTTATGTGATTCTTTTTTAATCGTTGGGGGTTTTAAGTTGGGTTTAAATTGTTTAGATTTTAAATGGGGTTGGATTTGGTTGTTTCCTTTTATTATGGATTTATTTATTTTAGATGTTTTACATGGATCATTTAATTTGTTTAGTGGGGTTGGGTTGATCTATTTATGTGGGTATGATTTAGGTTGGTTAATGAGATGACACGTTGGCCTTTTTAATCGGTTGGTTGTTGTGGATTTGATTTTTAATTATTTTTAGTTGAGTTTTAATCATAATTGGTTTTATGTGGATTTTATGGAACTCAGCTATGGGTTTTATTATTTAGTTCATTTTATTTAGATTTTAAGTCGGGTTTTATTGATGGCTATGGTTAGTTTATTTATGTGAATTTTATGGGTTTTATGTGTGAGATATATTTTAATTGTTGTTTTCATGGGTTTAAATTGTTGTGTTATTTAATTATTTAATATCCATTATGGGAATGGTTAAGGTTGGTTTAAGTGGTGGTGATGGATTTTATTTTATGTGGGTTTTACAGATTATGTGATTTTTATTTATTTGGATTTTAAGTTGGGTTTAAGTGGATTTTAGTATGGCACAGAGCATACACACATGAGACAGCTAGAAGGTGGCGGAAATGGCAAGCACACAAGCACCGCACACTATGCAAGAGATAATGATAGCAGAGGCTAGCGCCAGGAAAAGTGCAGGCGATATACGACTGTGTCGCTAAAAGATCTTGACAATAGTGAATTCTGCAGCTCAAACATGTCCAGTGACCAACCTCTTGTCATCATAAATGGAGCGACGACAATCGGGCTTGCCGACAAGGGCTCAAGCTACCCTGGAGATCTTAATGGAGATAACATAGTGCCTACTAAATAATGGGCCTAATGAGCTAAGAAATGAGCCTTGCGAGGGTGGTCCAAAAAAGTGCGTCTACCAGAGTAGACGTCCAGGGAGTGTGTCGTTAATAAGGTGTTAGCGGCAATCAATGTTGCCGTTTACATGGGATCGGAGGCAAGTCAACAAACGGTCAAACAAGCCTTATTGGGCCATGAACCATGTGGAGATGGGCCAAATCTCGCGTCTACAACTGTGATCTTTGAGAAATCCTTTATGAATCTTCTATAATACCCTGCTAATTCCAGAAAACTTCTGATCTCCATGACGCTTGTTGGTCTCTCCCACTTCAATACTGCCTCTACTTTTGATGGATCGACAGCGATACCATCCTTGGTTACCACATACCCCAAAAAGGATACCTTCTCAAGCCAAAATTCACACTTACTCAGCTTGGCGTACAATTTATTCTCCCTCAGAATTTGCAATGAATTCCTCAAATGTTCCTCATACTCTTCTTTTGTTTTCGAATAGATCAATATATCATCAACGAATACCACCACAAATTTATCGAGGTAGGGGAGATAAATACAATTCATCAGCTGCATAAAAACTACAAGAGCATTTGTTAGTCCAAAAGGCATAACAATGATTCATAATGCCCGTACCTACTTTGAATGGTTGTCTTGTGGATATCTTCTCCTTTGATCCTCAATTGGTGATAGCTGGATCTGAGATCTATCCTAGAGAAATATTTAGCTCCGGACAGTTGATCAAATAATTCATCAATCCTTGGCAGGGGATATTTGTTCTTGATTGTTAATTGATTCAGTTGTTTATAGTCTATGCATAATCTCATTGACCCATCCTTCTTCTTGACAAAGAGAACAGGTGAACCCCATGGTGATGTGCTCGGTCTAATAAACCCGTTCTCCAATAGTTCCATCAATTGCTACTTTAACTCCTCCAATTCTGCGGGGGACATTCTATATGGTGCCCTACATACTGGTGCCGCTCCAGGGATCAACTCAATGGTATGGTCGACCTCTCGCTCAGGAGGAATACTTGGCAAGTCTTCGGAGAATACATCAGCATATTCACTAACAATAGGGATGTTCTCAATCTTGACTTCCTTCTTCATGGTGATAACAACAGCTAGAAAGGCTATACAACCTTTCCTCATCATCCTCTTGGCTTGTAGTGTAGAAATGAGGGACAGTTTCCCGCAGTTTCTATCTTTCCAGAACACTAGCTTTGGATGTTGACTAAATGTTACCCGGCTTTTCTTAAAGTTGACACTAGCTGTGACGGCCCTGGATATTTATGCCCAATAAGGCTCCATATCATGATCCGCCTCCCGCGAACGAACCGAAGTCTCGCAAGGGATAGATCGTACATGTGTCCAGTATGAATATAAAAGACAACCACAACAATCTAAGACACAAGAAAGTACATGTGCTCGTATCTGTGTATATAACAATTTACAACTGTCCCAATACATTATTACATGTCCAATTAAAAGTACAACTACCTGGGGCATACCCCGAGGGAGCACAAGCTCACACAAAATGACTAACGCTATTGCTGGTGGTACAAGTCTGCCACAACACCTCCGCAAGCCACATAAACGGCAAGCCCTGAAAAGAACTATAGGGGAATGCTCAACAAGTCATAGGCTCAGTAGGGGCCACCCAAAAACAACACTCAACACTGAAGAGACCTCAACCTCAGAGGGTCTCACTGGAAACACCGATAACCAAACCATATCATGCTCACCACAATCATAATAAACAATAACTAAACATAAACATATTAACGAACATATAGTCCTCGAAAGGAAAGAGGAACAATTGGACTAGCATCACACCACTAGTCCGCCCAACAACTGCAAAGCCTAGGGCACATGCCTCATAGGCAAATCATTACAACAATTGGTCGCTAAAGCTACAAGCTTTAAGGCAACCTACCAACAAAGGGTAACAGGACTGACATCAGCTATCCAATCCACCTTACACCAACACCTCACAACAAAACATATTTGGAAACTTATCTGAAGGTGAGTAAAAACACAACACGTGGAAGGTCACTCCACAGACCTCCGCAGAATACAAGTCCACCTCAACACCTGAAAGGACTGGTACACAACGTACCACAACACAAAGCTACCCACGAAGGGTACATGTACCCACTACCACGAGGTACCACCAAGAAACCACAACCAAAACTGTGCCACCACCAGGGCACACCACAATGAGTCAAACCTCAACCAACGAGTCACACAAAAACCATTACCAGTGGCAAAGCATGAGTCAGAAAGAACGATGCCCCCACATGGGAATGGACTATTGGTTCATGACGCCAGTATCCAACTTGGACAACACAACACAAGAACTACCTCTCAATCTCACAGTTACGGACGAAAGGTCCAACTGCCGCTCCACAACCACACAGTAAAGCCAAAGAACAGTGGAGACCAACCAACACTACACCTGCAGACCACACAGCTGCAGGCCTATGCCTGACACCTTTAGGGACTCCGGCCCGAGCTCCATAAAGTGAGGCACTGGAAACACAGGACTAGCTGGGGACCAGTACATCTATTGGTGTCTGTACCCCCAACCACGAGCGCGCTACAAATGACTGCACACCCACAAACACAAGCTGCTGCCCTCTGTCGTCTTTCCCTCAACCGAACGTACAACTCAAACACATGAGTGAGGGTGTCCAGGAAGACGACACAGACCTTGACAGTACACACAGTACTGGGACAAACCCCGAGCACTAACGTGCCTGGCTCACACAATACCTGGGGTACCCGACTAGAGAGGCATTCCGGAATAGGTGTCGGACCACCAAACTCTGCTAGCACACAAACCACGTAACACCTCAGTGAAACTTATATCACAATACATTAAATATAATTAGCTCGTCACCGGTCACCATGTGACCTCCAAGCTGTCCGACTCCAACACATACTTAGATCACAATAACATACAACAATCTTGCTGTCATTGGTCATCTCATGACCTCCATTGCCATATTAACACAATATATAATAATCACTTAATAACTATAAACATGCTTTACTAATTAAACCATCTTTGATAACCTATAAAAGACATCATAAGATCAAGGCTAGGTTTACACCGAAACCTCACTGCCCAACCACCACAAACTAACCACATAAGTTATATTACGATAAACACAACGTTGAACTACTTGCCATGCACACACAAACCACATGCACGACACTCAAACCACGTAAACGACACGCTCCATGGGTACTACAGGTGCCAGTGCACCGCTTACCAATGCCTTGCACAATATACAATGATAATCCGATAAATACGCTATTATGCACAACCATAAAGCTCTCGGAACTGTTAACGCGACAGGGGCTACTGTCGCCTTCAGAACGCGACACCCTAATAGGTCGCAATCAAAAGCCTTAACACGATGGGTCGGCCTGTCGTGTTCAGAACGCGACAGCAAGGTCCGTCGCCTTCACAAGCCAAAACCCTAATCCCGGTTCCCATCTCTGGATCTCCTACACAAACCATGTAAAACGATGTGAAAACCCATTTTTCATGCTCTTTTCATTATCCTAACATGGTATATATCATTTATAAAGTAAATAACAATCTGAACATGCATTACATGCAATCCACAATGTAAAACTGGGCAGAAACTCCCGACCTTCGTGAAGAATGCGAAGAACGGCGATCACCCGGTGTTTCCCTCGCTCCGTGCAACGTCCTCGCGGAGAGAGCACGCCAAAAACACCTCCAAAACCTCGAATCGCCCGAAAACCTATGCAAAAATGCCTCCCTGGCCAAGCAGAGTTTCTTGAGCTCTGTTTAGCCAACCTCAACTAAAAACACCTCACAATTGAGAACGTGACGCACTCTACTGTCGCGACAAGAACACGACGTAGGAGGTCGTTGCCTTCCCACTGTTGACGTCAGCCAGACTGCCCAGAGTGTGACATGCGGTAGACATGCGGACAAAGACCGCAAACAGGGGCAACCAAAACGCGATACTCAAGGCCGTCGCATTCAGAACGTGACGCCAGCCTCTATCGGGTTCACATACAAAGAACTTGTGAGCTTTTTGGGCCCAACTTGCTGGCCCATAAAGCCTCACAACCTGCGAAAACACCTGAAACGTAGACTAATGGGCCACATACTGGCCACCAAACCCGCTAAGCAAGGATCCGCAAAGATCCAAAAAAATGCGTGACGTTACACTAGCCCCATGTTCAGACAACCAATCTGCTCTTAGTATCACATCATAACCCTCCATGTCCATGCATATTAAATTTGTAGGTAGATTTTGAGTTTCAATCATCACCTCACTAGATGAAAAATGGTTTCTAAGTTTGGTGCTAGGACCAATAGATGTTGACACAACTATTCTAGATTTCATTGGAACGGGTTTCACAGGTAAGGTATCAGCAAATGTTTGGGATATGAAGAAGTGAGTAGCTCCATTATCAAATAGAACAAATGCAGAACGAGATAAATAAGTAAGTGTACCTTCAACCACACCACCTTCCTCTGATGTAGTTGTTTCTTGTACCGCATGCAGCCTACCCTGGCGCTTCTGGCCTCCTTATATTGTTGGTGTCTGATTCATCGTACGGGGACAATTAGAGCTCTTGTGACTCTGACTCCCGCAGCACAAGCACCTCCCCAGTGCTTTCCAACAGTATTCTGACCTGTGACTAGTCTTGTCATAGTGCTTGCATGGCTCCTTGTTGATGGGGGCTTGTTGATAGCCTCCATCCCTGAACTTCATGACTAGATGATTCCCAGCTTGGCCAATTGGCTGTTTTGTCGCAACCACAGCTGATGGCCTCTTTTATATTGATCCATGTTCCTTCTTTATCATACTGTTGTTGATATTCTCTGCTATAGCTAGCGAGTTCTCCAGTAGTAGTGCTTTACTTACCATCTCCGGGTAAGTTTGCAAATCCATCGGTCCCAGTTGTGTGATGTACTGGGGCCTCATACCGCTCATAAATCTCTTGGCCTTCAACCGCTCGGTTTGGACCAAGTGTGGGGCATAATGAGTCAGTTTAGAGAACTAGGCCTCGTACTTAGCTACAGACAGACTCTGTTGCTTCAAATTGGCGAATTTCGCCGCCTTCCGTTCTTGTACCCTGTTGGAGAAGTACTTGTTGTTAAAGTACTCCTTGAATTGTGCCCAAGTGGCCTGGGCATCACCTAGTGTAGCCTCGATCGACTCCCACCAAGTGCGTGCATCCCTCTCTAGCTGATAAGTAGCTAGAGTAACCTTGTTCTCATTAGTGCATCCCATTACATGGAACGCATACTCAATTTCTTTGAACCAGTGCTCAGCCTCATCCGGGTCAGTGCTACCCCCGAACCTGGGTGGGTTCATACTCCTAAAGTTTATGTGGAGATCTCCCTGAGTCTCAGCTCTACCATGAGTGGCCTGTAGTAATGCCCGGGTCAGTGTGTTGATTGTCCTTTGCAAATCTCTCTCACGTGCAGCAGCCATTGCAATCCTTCAAGACAACCATATTACGTTCATCAGATATTAACTTCATCATAACTTAATTCTAACTAGATGACTTAGCCCATGTTTCTACCCCAATCTCACTGTTGATTTTGACAAGTCGACACATGCGGTTTAGTTTTGACTAAGCCTAACAATTTCTTGTTTGCCTAGAACTTAAGGGAAAGTCTAGGCTCTGATACCAACTGTCATGCCCTGACATTTAGCAGCAGAAAATAAAGTCGACAGTGTGAGAGATACAAGTTTGCGTATCACAGTCGAGTAATTTAGAGTAGAAACTAAATATAACACAAGATGTGAGACAATAGAATTTCCATCCAAATAACCTTTATTTCATTTTCATTCAACTAATTTAAAACCGTACATCATCAGAGCCAATAACAAGGCCCAATATTGTATCTCAAGTGCATAAGACTTCAAGAAATTAAACCTAACTATTACAAACTCTATGAACTCTAAACTTCAATGGCTGACGTGCTAAATAGACTGGTACACTTGAGCAGCTCATCACTTGTCCCCAGTCCCATCATTCTCAAGCTCTTCATAATCATTACCTGAAAATATTAAGGAAAGCAGGTGTGAGCGCACTAGCACCCAGTAGGATTTACATCTCATGGTGCGAGCATGCTTTACGTAATTAACATGTCACCAGTGGCAATACTATCATGCAATGCTCATGTCAATCACGATGGAAACTGTTTCAAGCTATAACATGTACAATGATGGTTCAGTAACAATTCATGATAGTTCTCATGTAGGATGAAACTATTATTAATGGTAATGATGATTGTACGATCACTTGACATGTAGAGGAGATGTAGTATGTACAATGGATATCTCAAGTTGAATTTCGTAGAATTCCAATGGACAATGACATATAGGGTTTAATAACGATGACATGTACAATAGATTTGGCTATTTCACATATAACAGTTCAATCAATCAATCAATCATTCAATAACAATGTGGAAATTACCCAGATCAATCTTGCATTCAATTAGGTGATTGCTAGACACCTCAATGGATCATATACTCTCACGATTTATAAGTATTTCGGGTGCTCCTCCCAGGACCAGACTGGGCCCTATTTGCACAAGCATAGTTGTGAACCAAAGTTCCAATAGTTTCTAGTAATTCCATTCATTCATTTATGGCCAACATGATTTTCCAAGCAATGGATAATAAGCACTAAAGATCATGTCAATGATGATAGAGAACAAGGCAAGGGGACATGATCCATATTACTTTTAGTAGCATAATGGCTTAATCTCATTAGTAGCTAAGAATAGAAGTGCAATCTATCTTCCAGGTACTTCATTGGTACAACCAACTTGATCTCCATGAGGGAATCCACGGAGTACAGAGATTTACGGAGGTCTTAAGAGAAAGGTCACTAGACTGCCGATACGGAATGGCCGGCCGTGAGTTTCCAATCCCCCAAGAAAGGGCTGCCTATAAGTGCAATGTGACGTGTGGAGCGTGTCTAAATCCACAATCCATCGATTTGAAACAAGGCGGAAAGCTTATAATAAACATGCATGATATGTATGCAATTCAATCTATCACATGGTTGTTGTACTATTAACATATATCACATTTCAATTATGGACAAGTCAGAATATGGACATAACATATGTCAATCACATGATCACATGGTAGATCAATCATTAACACTTAGAATAGATATTCATATTTGTATGATTTTCATTTAGGTTGATCATTTTTAGGCCATTGACTAGCTACATGACATGATATGACATAAAGACATGCATATAGTAGACTGAACAACTCATTAAAATAGTCTCAGGTTGGCCTTTAAGTTGCGACGGACACAGTCGTCGCACTTCAAAGGGCCATACACAGTCGACACATGGTCTTGTACAAAGCTACTAAATCGCAACGTACCTACCCATTGCGTCCAAATTGCGATGGGACAGATCGTCCCCTTTTCAGGTAGGAATCAATGTCGGATCGATTGTTCAAACAGAATCGCGACAAACCCATCTGTCGTGTTCAGAACGCGATAGGACGATATATCGCGACGACTTTGAATTGCAACAGTTCTACCCGCCGTGTTCAAGAGTTGACTTCAAACTCTGGATATAAAAACAGGCAAAAATGTTTGGGCGAGAAAAATTCCAAATCCCGATGGCATGTGCTATAGCAACCCGATATTTTAAATAAATAAATAAATAGAAATAATGAAAGAAATGAATTAAATAAAACTCAATAAGCATTAAAAAGTAATGGGCTTGATTTGACTAGCTCACACAAAGGCTATTGGGCCAAAATAGGAGTATGGGTTATGGAACAAGAGAAAATACCCCTAAATTCATAACAAAATTGTATAGAAAATAGGAAAGGGTAAATTAGGGTGAAGAATAATGAAATTAACCATGAATGGTAAGCCAATTCTTGAATAGCCTTGCTGGGACCTTGCCTAATGGGATGGCTACTCCAATTGGGTGTAGAATCTCCAAAATATAGAAGGGTTTAACCAGAACCGCACCCCACCTTTCCTAGTTATGTTAGGACTTGAAATAAACCCTAGAGATATAAGTATTCATCCTAATACTAAAGGGGAAGGTTCACCAACATGTTGGGGTCGTGGGAGGCCAAGCTAGGGCACCAGGAGTAGAGGAGAGCTAGAGAACCAAGCTATTTTTCAACCGTGCTCTGCTACGACCTGTGCAACTGCCTGGTGTTGGATCTTTACAAAAGTAGGTATTCTCGGGTTAAAGAAGAACTAAACTCATACAATCTTGTAGAGCTATATGTCTACTTTCATATGCAAGTGATTTGCCTAATTTTCATCATGTATTCATCAAGTTAATAGCGTTTTCCCATTAGCATGCAAGTCTGTGTCATTTCTTGTTCATGCTAGTTTGCACGCCTCATGAGACCAAATTGATTTGGTCCAAAGGCATAGTCCTCTTCTACTTAATGTCCCCTACAAGTTTCATGTTCACCACTTTGTCCCAAGAGTCATGGATTTTGAGTTATAAGCGTTGCATGAAGATCGCTACCTGGTTTCATCGTTCTCGGGTTGAACACCGAATCGCGACCGAGCCATACATCGTGTTTTAATCGACTGATATCACGTCGGACATGACCGACGCGTTTACCTGAAAGGCGACCACCCATGTCGTCACATTTTGGCTAGGTTTTCCCCTGTACCGTGCATCAAACTGTGTGTCCATTGACTGTTAGAAGTTCTCTGAAATGCGACCACTAAGGTCGTCGCGTTTTACTATTGTTTCCCACTTTTGGGGAATCATGCCCTTTTTAATAGTTAGGGTTTGCATGAATGCGACAGGCCTTGTCGTCGCATTTCTGTCCCAGAATCGATGTTGTTAAACGCGACCATCTGACCCATCGCGATTTAACTGTGTTATTCCAGCAACTATTATTGTGATATTTAAATGATTATTTAGGCTTGTTAAGCATGTTTATAGCCTGTAACACTGTGTAATGAATAGTAATCAACCGTATTAACAAACTTTGATATATTTACAAGTTTCTTAAATTTAAAAGCTATGGTGCACGACTATTACATGCTCTCGTGAATTCATGCACATGCACACACCAAACGATTATCCTTGCCATGAAACCATGCAGAAAATACTTGAATAAATTATATGGTAAATTACTTCAATAATTGCACAATATTCACCCATGATAATAATGACATTGTTTCCGTTTTCTTACGTGGATTTGGAATAGCGTTATCGCTGCTCCACTGTTCTAGAATTCCTCTAGAACGTCAAGTAACTCGTTTTCTCTACACACTACTCTCTTGACAAGTTGGAACCTCTCTATTGGACAGTCCGTTCTAGTAGACAAGGGACCTTTTGTTAAGACCTCCGTAAGACTCCGTACTCTATGGATTCCCTCATAGAGACCAAGCTGGTTGTACCCTAACACCCTTAGGGATCAATATGATCCAAACGGCTTTTAGAAGTTCTCTCTTATCATGAATCACGCCAGACCTCTGGACCTGTGCATAACATGGCCAGTGGAAGGTTAGTGAAGTCCACCTGACTGCCAACACCAATTGCGTGTGTTATGCAACTGTTACTATTGCTCGTTTAATCGATGTTTTATGTGCAATGACCTATAGTTCTCATCTATACTCTACTTGCTCATCTATTCACACTCTCTCTACTATCTCGTCTATTCATCTAGTACTCTCTATTGGCCATTGACTGATTGTCTAAAGATAAACAATATAACTAATGTCTGGCAATATAAAAGGGCCCAGTCTGGTCATGGAAGGTGCGCCCAAAAGTGTTAGTGATGATCAATCCATCTCCATATAAAATTTATTATGAATTATATATGTATTTTTGGTGATTAACAAAAACTTAAAAAATATTTTCTAACAACTTTTTCTGAAGTTTATCCACAGGAAATAACTCAAGCAAAATCTGTAAGTTGTCCACACACACTGTTGTAGACACCCGATTATGACTAATGGGTTGAACCACATTTCTTGCTACCTTAGTGGGCCCCTAATTGGTCACTCACCTTGAGCCCATCATTTGCCTTGATTTGAGCCCATTAATCCATTAAAAATACCTTGAAATCCCGAAATCAATCATTTGAGAGTCCCTAGAGGAATATGACTCCTATTTTATCATGTGGTTAGAGAGAATAATCCAAGATAATTCGGGTTCCTTGTCGCGACGCATCGTGGCGCCGCGACTATAGTCGCGACGGGTTGGGCCGCCGCGACAGCCCATGCATTATCCATGCACGTGGGCAATGCTGTCGCATCCCCCCGCACCGTCGCATCTCTAGTCACGACCCTACGATCTGACGTGACAATGTCCGAGATCTCTGGCCTCCGTAACCACACCCTATTTATCCTCCCATGCACTTTGACATGGTCTAAGAGGGTTATCCCAACCCCTTGGACGGATCCTTGGCCCTAGGGACTCTCCTAAGCTCCCCTAAGGACTCTACACCCGATTTTGATAGAGCTTTATCCCCCATTTTTAATTTCTAAACCTTTTTGAGGAGATAATACCTAATTTTCTCACTCCAAGCTCTATATAAGGAAGGCCCCTCCTCATGGACGAGGAGAGCCTCATGATCACCCTGAAGGGCTGCCAAAATTTCCTCTGAACTAGACTTAGCCACGCAGCCACTCATTCCCTTCACATTCCACTCCTCACAACTCACTCATTTCACCATCAATGGAGCATGGAACGTGAAGAGGGCGACTCTAGCAATCGCCTGGACCTCTTTGCACATCATTGGAGCTGCATCCACGCCAGGAAGTCGCCCTAATGGGGCTCATTCCCTTTCCTCTTCCTCTTTTCTATTTCTACATGCATTTTTATGTTCTTTTTAAATAGAGCATATCTACCATCCACCCACGTTTTCCCACACCCACAGGGGTTTAAAACCACCCCAGGCGCGTTCCCACCATGATCTCCCATCTCATTTCGTCTTTTAGAATAGATACTACACTTTACATGTTCTAATAGGGTCTTTTCTTTGTGTTTTCTTTTGATTGACAGGCAAGCAAGCAAAGTCTACGAGAAGCTCTGGTGCTCTGCCGGCTGGAGGACTAGAAGAAGGTCACAACATCAATTCTCCCGCATTCAGAGAACGCGACGGCCTGGGGTGACGCGACATAGACGCGTCGAGTTCCACTGACGCGATACTAGAGACGCGGCGGCCATGACGACCGCGACACCAGGTCAGTTTCCTGTTCTCTTCCTTTTTTTCCTAGTTTAAGTTAGCCATTGTCTTTCCATATCATTAGGCAACTTATCTAGGTGGCGATCACATCCTTTTTCCTATGCTATCATATTTGATATCCATGTCCGTGTCGAGGGGAAGCCAATCCCTGTGATTACACCTTTTGGCGATCACGGTGGGACCTTCAGTGCTACCCTCGTAGATCTAACTTGCTTTCTTGCCATATTTTCTTTCTTTTTTTGTCCTTTTGGTGCCCTATTAGTCTTCTTTTGTTCTTTGTTTCCTGCTTTTTGCCCCCCGGTTCGTGTCGCGACGCATCGCGGTGACGCGATAAGGTCGCGTCGCTGGACAACGACGCGATAGCAGGTCAGTTTTTCTTCTTATACCTGCCTTACCCTGCTTCTATAAGATCATGCATCCTTGTTCCATGTATATGTGCCGTGTATTGTCGTGTTTTTGGATGTTAGAATCCTGTTAGGGTTCGGGTTTTCCTTTTAGTTCTTATTTGTAAGTTTTCGGGTCGAGTCGCGGCGTAGCGTATGGACGCGACATGGTCGCGCCGCCGGTGAGCGTCGCGTCAACAGGTACGCTCTGTTTGTTAATGCTTCCATCCATGAATCGGTTTTTTGGGTGCTTCCTGATCCATGCTGTATTGATTTAGGGTTTTGGTGCTTTTACCTTCTGGTAGGGTAGTCTGTTTGAGTTGGGTTGGTGACCCACTGTGTCTTCGGGCCTCTGTCATTATCGCGGCCGCTCGCGCTGTCGCGATAGGGTCGCGGCGTACCCGGTCACCGCGACTCGGCCCGAGACCCATCTGGTCGCCCTGTTTGTTTCTCATCTATCACTTGTGCATACATTTCGGGCATTTAGGCCCATTGCATACGCTGCTAAACCCATTTGATCAGGTTCCCCCTTGGTTGAGTGAGTCCTCTCACCTACGAGCACTCGTAGGCTGACTCGGGCCCGCCTTCCGAGGACCTCCGTAAGTCCCCGTGGCCGTACGCACGTTGCGGTTCGCCGGGCTGGTTGTACCAGTTGCACCTTTAGTTTGAGCCATCCTCGTGAGTGAGTGTGCACCACCCTTAGTCATACCGGAGCACTTGAGTTCATTCCTATCAGGGACCGCATGACCGAGTGACATCCCTTTAATCAATTCACTTAAAAGGTCAAGTTCGAATCTTAAGAAATTTGCGTTGTAAGCATGATAACTTGAGTGCTTTGATCCCCCTTCTCCTCTCTGTCTTTCTTGTCGTGATAGAGTTTAGGTGTGTCCCCCCCAAATTGGTTGGAGGGTGTATGCGTCATTGTTTAGGGAGATCGAGTCAGTCCCCTCCGATCCTCGTGCTTTATCATAATCCCCTCTTCGACATGGACCAATTTCGAGTCCTTGCCGACGATGCCCTACCCCTTGGGTTGCTCGAGGAAGTGGCCCAACCTTCCATGGCCACTCTCCCGGGGCATATCCAGCCTCCCTCCATTACTGGGATCCAATCCCGTCCTCCTTCTCCTCCCGGGGATGATGACCCTCACTCTCAATTCAGCCAGCTCCTTCCTCACCTCACTCCGGACCAAGTCCGAGAGTTCATAGCTGCTGCCAAGGGGAAACAACCTTTATCTCCCCGGGGTCAAAATCCAGCCCGACCGGCGGAGTCCTCCGTCCGCGTCGCTTCAGCCCCTCACCTTTCTTCGTCTGGGGCAGACCCTACACCTCTCCGTCCTCGGGCCATTCATTTTTCAGAACCAAGCTACCTCCCCCCACGAGATGTTCGGCCTCGGTCTCCTCCCACTACATATTATACGGCCGAACCAGCTCCGCTTCCTCGCGAGAGGTCTCACTCCTTCGAGCGGCCACGCTCCCTTGTCCCTACGCATCAGATCCAATCTCCTTCGATTTCTTGGCGGAATGGACAAGTATGAAGAAGGAGCTTCATGACCTCCGGAGGCAAATTGATCCTCGGAAGGTAGCTGACATTGCCCTCCCATCCTTCCAATACCTCCGGGTGCCTCCCCAGTCCGAGCTCCCTGTATATCGTCGATACTCTGGGGTAGGGGACCCCTATGTTCATCTGAAGGACTTCGTTTATGAATCGGCGCCGCACAAGTATGACCGCCATCTCATGGCATATTTGTTCAGAAAATCATTAGATGGTCCAGCCTTAGAGTGGTTCTATTCTTTGCCTCCCGAGGAAGCCGAGGATTTCCAAATCGTCCAAGAAAGGTTTCTGCAGCAGTTTCAAGATCGGGTGGGACCCGAATACTCTTTTGTGGATTTGGTAGCTGAAAAGATGAAACCAGAAGAGGATTTCTCCACCTATGCTGACCGGTGGCGCTCTCTGGCCGCCAAAGTCCGTTGCCCAATGCCTGAGGAGGAGAAAGTAAAGCTGTTGATCTCCAATGCCACGCCCACCTACCGAACTATTTTGGCCATGAACGACATCTCTACCATGCACCAATTATATAGTCGAGCCCGTTTCATTCAAACCCAACTCAAGGACTCGCCTATACATTCCATGTTCGAGACCCCCAAGGCCCGTTATGCTAAAAAGCCGCAAGGCCCAGTCACCGAGGGGATCCAGACCAATGAACAAGTAGGTGCCGTTAGCAATCCCCAAGGCCCAGTAGGTAGGTCCCCCTATACCCAGCAAACCCAACAGTCTTGGAACAACAACAACAATAGGCAGCCACCTCCCCAAGGACAAAATCTCCCTCAAGATCAGCGCCAATACTCCCAGGTTCCTCCGCCTCAAAGTGGCTATGCCCCCAGGAAACCCAATGGGCCCAAGAGAGCCCAATACCCTCCATTACCCGAATCTCTAGCTGATGTCTTTGCAGCCCTCATGTCTCTAAATGCCTTAAGACTCCCTCCTGAGAAGGCGAATTGGAATATGGCAGCCGATCAAACAAAGTACTGCGTCTATCATCGTCATCCGGGCCACAATGTGTCCGATTGCTTCCAATTCTGGGACATGATATACGATCTCCATGAGCAGAATCAGATTGATTGGGTAGAAATGAAGAGGTTGATCCAAACTCTGAGGGACCAGCAAGGCCAGAGGCAACAGCAGCAACAACAGAGATGACAGCAGCCGCAGCAACAACAAAAGCAACAGCAATACCAGCCTTTCCAACAGCAATACCAGCAACACCACCAACAGCAGCAGCCGCAGCAGCCGGCGAACGACCTAGGCATAGTCCGTAACCCCATGCCACAACATCAACCTGCTCCGAACCCTCAACCAGCTCCACCACCTCCTCCGCCTGCGCATGTTAACCCCGTTATTCACCATGCGCCACCAGAAGCCCAGTGGGTCTTCGATGACGACCATGAGGTGGGCCAGCTTCTGGCTATTTCTCACGTCACGCCCACTGTTCCCGCGCCTGCATCCGCCATACCCCCTCCCTTTACACCCCATATTGCCACCATCACCTCACCATCCTATCCTCCCGTCATATCACCCATCATCCCTCCACCAAACAACACCCCTCTCTCCCCTACGCCAGCGCCACTACTAGCCAACCCTTCTATCCTTAACACCCCTACCCCTCCACTCCACCATAATCTTGCCCTCCGGAGCGGGCGAATGTTTCATCGGATGTATCCTAACGCATCCATACCTATGCCAGGTCAGCAAACCAACAATCAGCAGCAACAAGATGCAGAAGAGATTGATCCGGCACCGGGAACTCAATATGACATCCTAAAGCATCTCGATCAGACTCCCGCCAAGATCTCCATATTGGAGCTCATTAAGAGATCGCAGACTCACCAAGATGCTCTCAGAACTTTTTTGCAAAGAGTCATGGTCAGCGAGGACATGAATCCGGACAACCTACCCTCAGTGCTCTCAATAGTGAACAGAGGACCCACCATTACCTTTTCTGATGGCGAGTTGGCTGCCCCCGAAGCCAGGAAAATGCCCATGTGTGTGACACTTACCATAAATAAAGTGGCAGTCGATGCGGCTCTGGTGGACACAGGAGCCTCCATTAATGTATGTCCACTAAGCACTCTTAGAGCTTGCAACATATCGGAACGTCAATTGCAGCCCACGCCTACCACTATTGCTGCATATGACAATTCGCGACGTGCCTGTCACGGGTTATCACTTTGCAAGCAGAATTAGGCCCTCTCGTCATGTCTGTGGAGTTCTATGTGCTGAACATTGATCACACCTACAAAGCCATTCTAGGGCGCCCGTGGATCGAATCATTAGGGGCAGTACCCTCTACAGCGCATCAGTGTCTGAAGTTCCCTTTCCAAGGGCGGATAGTCAAGGTAAAGAGTATGACGACAACGCATACAGTCGAAGCCGTTGAGAGAGTGCTGCCATCAGTATGGCCGTCCAATAAGCCCATAATCTCAGTGCTTGATGTTAACTACACTTGGGCCTATACTTTCTCTTCTAACCGCCCAATTGGGTCTCCTCCTATAATGGCAGTCAGAAAGGATGTGAGCAAGAATACAAAGGGGTGGGACATCATGTTCAGGCTGGGTTATCAGTCAGGAAAAGGCCTGGGTGCTCATCTTCAGGGGCAAACCAAGACTGTCGCCACCGCTAAGAAATTCACAAAGCGTGGCCTTGGATATTCAGAATGGGCCGCTTTCTCATCTCCTCCACAATCAGACCATGGACCGCTCACTTGGTCTTTATACGAGCATTTTGTCAGAGGGCCCATTCAGCCCGGATATAACACCACCATAGAAACGCCAAGATCAGCCTATCAAACTTTAGAGGAGCAGCGACCCAACAAGAAGAAGAGAGCTGAGGAAGATACTGAGGATCCGGATCAAGATGATATTGTCTCATCAGTTAGTCTGTTGTTTGAAAGATCAGAAGCTGAGGAAGAAAAGCTAGAATTAGAAGACCTTATTTCTGCGGTCAATCAACTGTTCAGCGAAGAAGATGTGTCGCAAGTAGCAGCATTATCAGCATCGACAACCACCGCCAGGCGACAGTTGCCTGGAATTGGTGAGGAGAACCAGTCAAATCATTTACCCCTACTTGTACAGGAGTTCTGGCCAGAGTTCTCCCGGCCTCCCACTCACTTTGTTTCATCCATACTCAATGTTAATTTCATTCCTTTGCCTCTTCCCTTCATTGTCCAAATCTCGCCCGCCGCCATTGAGGCATTCATTCGTCCCTCACCCCGCCTCGCCATTTCCTTCAACGGTTCGGTCTTGTCTTTTTTCGAAGCCATTTAATCTAATGTAGTTCCTTTTTCATCAAAAAAAAAAATAAAATTCCAAATGACAAAAAAATGTGTGTGTGTATGTCCCCCTTGCTTCCGACGGCGATCCCCATCACTCCCTCGTGCTCCTATTTCCGACGGCGATCCCCGTCACCCCCTTCTGCTCCTGTTCCCGACGGTGATCCCTGTCACCTCCCTCCTACTCCTGATCTCGACGGCGATCCCCGTCACCCCCTCCTACTCCTGCTTCCGACGGCGATCCCCGTCACCCCCTCCTGCTTCTGCTTCCGACGGCGATCCCCGTCACCCCTCTCCTGCTCCCTCTCTCGACGGCGATCCCCGTCACATCTACTCCCCAGCGGCCATCGTCGTCATCCTTTCGCTCCAGTCGTGCCTTCACCTGGTGGTTAGATATGGCCATTCCAGGCGATTCGGGTGAGGGGCCTTCTGCTCCCCTACACCCCGATGCTGTTGCCGGCACCCTGAGCTCGGGTGGCCCGCTCCCTCCTCCAGCTCCATCGGAGGATCTTCGCGGCCCTGCCGCACCCGTTGTTTTCCCTTCCTTTAAACCTCTGGACGCTTCTCCAGAGCCTCCTGTAAATATCAAATCTAACTCAAGTTCAGGGGTAGTTTCTAGTGAGTCCCCGTCCCCGTCTAGGAAGAAGAAGGGTAGTGGCGTACCCCGTAGATACCTCTTAGACTTAGTCCATAGATGTGGCGCTCTTCTAGCTGTCAAAGAGTTCATCAAAGAAGCGGTAGTTCTGGACTTAGAGGAGATGCCGATAGAGGAAGGGCTAGACGACGGCTTTGGGATATATGAAATCGTAGCCGAAGAAGACCCATTAGATGAGAATGGTGTTGAGATAGAGGATGCTGCTGAGGCGTATGCTAGTGGTATGAGGAGATTCGATGAACCTACCTCAGCAGTCGACGAACCTACTAAAGAGGTAAATGTGGGAACGCAAGAGGACCCCAGGCTCTTAACCATAGCTTCTGGTCTCCCGCCTGAAGAAGAAGAAGAGCTCATAGAAATGTTAAGGGAGTTCAAGGATTCATTTGCCTGGTCCTATGATGACATGCCTGGCATTGACCCCGATTTGGTGGAGCATAGGTTAATTTTGAAGCCAGGGGCAGTTGCCGTTAAACAGAAGCTAAGGAGGTTCCTCCCCCACATCGCTTTAAAGATGAAAGAGGAGATTGATAAGCTACACAAAGCCAAGTTTATCCGTGTAGTCCTCTATCCTTTGTGGGTGGCAAACATCGTCCCGGTGATGAAGAAAGACGGAAGAGTGCGCATCTGCATAGATTTCCGGGATTTGAATAAGGCATGTCCTAAGGACGATTTCCCGCTACCTCATTTGGATTTTTGATCGATAATACAGCAGGGTTCGAAACTCTATCGTTCATGGATGGGTACTCCGGCTATAATCAAATTCGTCTAGCCCCGGAGGATCAAGAGAAGACCTCCTTCACCACCCCATGGGGAACATATTGCTATGTGGTCATGCCGTTTGGACTAAAGAATGCCGGCGCCACTTATCAAAGAGCAATGTTAGCTATCTTCCACGACATGATACATATTGATGTTGAGGTTTACGTGGATGATATCGTGGTGAAGTCGCGGACCCGAAAAGAGCACTCCTCCGTACTTGCCAAAGTTTTCCGTCGCGCACAAGAGTATCAATTGAAGATGAATCCAAAGAAGTGCGTATTTGGAGTTTCCTCAGGAAAATTATTAGGCTTCATAGTTAGTAAGCGGGGGATTCAAATAGATCCACACAAGGCCAAGGCAATCAATGAGATGCCTCCTCCTAAGAACATATCTGAACTTCGAGGTTTGATTGGTCGGCTGCAGTTCATAAGGAGATTCATATCTCAGCACTCTCAAAGATGTCGTCCTTTCTACGAACTGTTGAGAGGAGGAGTCAGTTTTGAATGGAATGATAAATGCCAAGAGGCCTTCGATGAGCTCAAGAGCTACCTTATGAATCCGCCCGTGCTTCAGGCGCCTATCCCTGGGAAACCCTAATCCTATATCTGTCGACTGTTGAGGACTCCCTAGGAGCTGTCCTTGCTCAGCATGATGAATCCGGCAAAGAAAGGGCAGTCTACTACCTATCTAGGCTATTCAATCCTTCCGAGCTCAAACTCACCACAATGGAGAAAACTTGTGCAGCGCTAGTTTGGGTAGTGCAGAAATTGAAGCACTACTTCCTAGCTCATAAGGTGAGTTTGATCTCTAGAATGGACCCTATTAGGTATCTCCTTGAGAAGCCAGTTCTCGCCGACAGATTGGCACGCTGGCAAAGTTTCCTCTCTCAGTTTGATATCTCCTTTATTGTTCAGAAAGCCATAAAAGGGTATGCCATTGCTGAGCACCTTGCTCACCTCCCTCTTCCTCATAGTGATACGGTTCAGGAGGAATTTCCCGATGAAAACCTATCACTTGTCTCTCACGATCCCTTCTGGTCACTCCATTTCGATGGAGCTCTCAATTCTAGGGGACGGGCATAGGTGCAGTCTTGCTCACCCCAGAAGGGATCACCATTCCTTTGGCTTATCAACTCCAGTTCTACGCCACCAACAACATCTCCGAGTATGAGGCTCTCCTAGCCGGTCTTAAGCTTGCCTACCTTTTAGGTGCCCGTCACCTTAAGATCATAGGAGACTCTCAGCTCGTTCTTCGGCAAGTCCTCTCTACCTATCGCACTCGTGACCCCAAACTCAAGCCATATCAAGATCTGGTCACGCTCCTCGCCAAGCAATTCCGTCAACTCATCTACATTCATACTCCTCGCTCCCAAAACATTCTGGCCGATGCTCTGGCATCGTTAGCTTCGTCTCTCTCCTTCCCTCTCAGCCGTAGCGCTGAGACTATCACCGTTCAGAGATTAGAAGCTCCCTCAACTCAGGATCCTTGGTTCTCAAATCTTAGGAGCTCCCTAGTGTTGAAGGCAGAGAAGAAAGAAGCGAAGGAGTTGTTGCTTGTTGAATTAGGGGAATTGATGGAAGAAGAGAGGCCGTGGTACCATGAGATTGAGCAGTTTTGCAGAGACGGTACCTTCCCAGAAGAAGCTGAAGCAGAAGATAGGCGAGCTATCCGTAGAGCGGCATTAAAGTATACCCTCGTGGGTGAAGTTCTCTACAGACGCGCTCTAAATGGAATGCTCCTCAGATGCGTGACCGATGAAGAGGCTTGGAAGATAGTGGAAGGATCTCACTCCGGTGAATGCGGAGGGCATGTGAATGGTCAGATGTTAGCCAAAAAGATCCTTAGGCAGGGCTACTACTGGCCAACCTTAGAAGAAGACTGTGCCGCCTACGTCCGTAGGTGTGTCAGATGCCAAATCCATGCCGATAAAATTCATGCTCCGTCTTCCTCTTTGCATCCACTATCTTCTCCTTGGCCTTTCTCCATGTGGGCCTTTGATATCATTGGGCCTCTTGGTGATCCTAATGCTCAGATAAAACAAAAATCCTTCATCCTCACTGCTACTGAGTATTTCACCAAATGGGCCGAAGCGGAAGCATTTGCAGAAATCAAAGGTTCGACTGTGTGCAGGTTCATCATGAAGAACATCATTGCACGGTTTGGAGTACCTGGCAGCCTCGTCACCGACAATGGACCCCAGTTCATATCACAAGACCTTCAAGATCTCTGTAAGAAGTTCAATATTTCTTTGCATCATTCGTCTCCTTATTATCCACAGGGCAACGGCCAGGCCGAAGCCACAAACAAAACGCTTTTGAAAATCTTAAAGAAGACTTGTGAGTCTAGTAAATTTGCTGATTGGCCAGAAAAGTTAATTGAGGCTCTGTGGGCCTACCGCACCTCCATCCGCACACCTACGGGGCAAACTCCTTTCTCACTTACATATGGGATGGAAGCGGTATGTCCGCACGAGATTCTCATCCCTTCGCTAAGAATTCAGTTGGACAAAGAACTTAATCCCGATGAACATCGGGAGGCGTTACTTACACAACTAGAACTCTTAGACGAACGGCGTCTAGCTGCAGCCGATCACGTGCTTTCATATCAAAACAGACTCTCAAGGTCTTTTCAAAAGAAAGTGATTGAGCGTAAATTTCAAGAAGGAGACATGGTTTTGAAGCGAATTTTCATAAAACCTGGAGGTCCAAGGTCAAAACTGTCTGCAAACTGGGAAGGGCCGTACGTCATTAAAGAAGTGTACCCGGGAAACGCATATAGGTTAGTTAATGCCGATGGTGATGAACTCTCTCATCCATGGAATGGATTATATCTTAAAAGATTCTACCTCTGATCAAAAGTCTTTGGATAACAACACCAATTAATAAGTAGCCATTTGCAAAGTGTCTCGCTCCCTCTCATATTGACGAAATAATATTTATGTGCAATCACGTACTCAACATGGTAGCCTAAGGTCATTGTCCCTTCATATACAATGTTCTCACTTAGCCCTTGCTCAGGGAAACAAGAGGTCAATTCTCTCCCTATTTCGGACAAGGTCTAGGGGCAAGGGGAAGGCTAACCTGTAAACCTGCAATAGTATAAACCATGTGTTTGAAGTCTCAAGGAGGGACGGGCAGTTCTAAGAAAAGCATATAGCACAAAAATAAAGCGACGAAATGACAAAGTGAAGGGGCATGTTAAAGAGTGGCAGTACAGTTCCCCGCGGGACGCCCTTGAGCCCGGTCGCACGCATGCCCCAGACAAAAGAGAAAATACTGTGGCCCTAAAGTCCCTGGACAACAGATGAATAGCACATGTAGCTTATTTGTTGCAAGTCTTACAAGTCGGCAACCCCGACTCCAAGATTAAGTCTTATCTCATTTATATTCTTCCTATCCTCCCTAAAATGACCAGAGAATCTATGCGCTTGATCTGTGTTGGAACATTGTTGTCACAGGGGCAAGAAAGCTTAGCAGACCTAATATGAATATGCGTTGCATATAAATCTTACTCGCCAAAGTGAGATAGAGGTAAGGCTCACGGTTAATCGCTCAACATTAAGAAGTGTTGCTATCAAAAGGATTTTCAAAATTCCAAAAAAAAAAATCAAAAGATCCCCAAAACCAAAAAAAAAAAAAAAATCCAAAAATCCAAAAAAAATCAAAAGATCCCTAAAACCAAAAAAATCAAAATTTCTAAAAATCTAAAAAAATCAAAAGATCCCCAAAACAAAAAAATCAAAAATTCCAAAAATCCAAAAAAATTAAAAGATCCTCAAAATCACAAAAAATATATATAGTTTTTAGAAAAATAAAAAGTGTGTACATATTGCTTTTCTTTAGCATGCATTATTTTCATAGTCTTTTCGCCTATTTAATAAGACTCGGCCCCTTGACAAATTGCGGAGTTAGCTTTTATCATGTTCTGTGCAAGGGGCTGAACTTAAGAACAGATCTAATTTGTTCTTCTAAGTGTGTGCATGAACAGGGATTTTAAAAGCAGAGTACGACGTCGCGCCCAGAACTCTCTCTCTCGCTTGTTTGAATCTCGCCTCTCACTCGTGTCAATCACAAACCATTCATTTATCATGAATATTGGCATAAAAGTAAAACTGCACTAGGTATGAACAAAATGTACATAGATAAAAGGGGAGGTGGCTCACAAGACTCCTCACTGACCACCACCACTCTCCCCGGATCCCTCTCTCCTATCTGGAGGTGGCAACATCTCGCCACCCCCTCTGCCATCATGGGCGCTACCCTCGCCCTGACGGTGCCGCTCCTCCTCCTCGTTCCTCTGCCTGCTGGAGGAACCCGCTAGATACTGTCCGACGGAGGCGCCGGTCGCCCTGCTGACGCTCACGCCGCTCCGGCTCCGGCTGCGTGAACGGCCGATATCCGTCACAATCTGCTGAAGGCTCCGCGCCAGCGTCTGCTGTGCTAGAACTCTGCACGCAGTCGGGTGACCTCCTCCTGATCTCCGGGTGGCCTCTGTACCCGCAGCGTCGCCAGCTCCCGGGTCATCTCCGCCACCTGTGCCTCAGCCGCCTCGCCCGGACGCGCAGCTGGTCCCTCTCGCTCTGCAACGTCATGGCTTGCTCGTGAGCCAACTCCAAGTCTCTCTCCTGCACAACAAGTAATCAATCAGCATCATTTGTAAATAAACGACTCAAGTGTTTAAATGAACTTACCCGCTCCTCCAAGTGCCTTTGAGCCTCCTCAGCTCTTAGCACTGCCCCTGCCAGTCGAGCCTCCATGAGCGATGGAGAACCCCCTGTGCTCTGAGAGGAGGAAGCACCGCCTGCTCCGGTACCCCTCACTCTCTCCAGCTAACTCCGTTGCACGCAAAGGCATGTCAGTTTCAAAATTTTTCTTAAATCAAAGGGGCTGAAAGTGAACACAGTACTTACCAGCTCTATCGTCTGCCTCTGGGCTGCCTCCCGATCTTGCACCGCTGACTGGAGCAAGGCTCAGAGCGATGCGATCTCACCAGTCACATCCACCTGCAAGGAATTGCCAAATCATCAGTTTTAATCATTAAATCCCAGTTCTTTGAGCTGTGGTTTAGAAAGTTCTACCTGGTGTCGGGCGCTCTTGTATACCTTTCCTTCGTACTTCAAGGCGTACGCCTGGAGGTAGGCATCGTCAGTGGTCGCGTCCGATCTGACCCCCTTGCCTTTCCGCTCCCAGTTTTCTATCTGCTCGCGTGCCCGCTCCCTCCAGTCTGTCGTGTCGTGAAGTCTCCGAAAGCTCCGACCCGGCCGGCGAAACCGGTCCCAGACGGGGAACTCCACGACACTCTGCCTGAGGCCCAAGGAGCGCTGGGTCAGGAATAGGTTCAGAGGTAGCACGAGGTTTAGCGCATGCAACCACACCGACCTACTGAACTAGGGGCGGGCCTGCACCAACCAAGGCTGTCCCTCATCACCCTCCCCCAGATACGACTGCCAAACCACCTGCAAAACAAGAGTTAGCCAATCATTAGTCAAATCAACGGGTATATTAGAAGGGAAGGTTTTAGTACTCACATCCAGATAGGGGTAGCTGCCAATTGCCTCCTGGAGGCGCTCCAACTGGTCGGCAAGGTGGCGAGTGTCTCGACGAGAGTCCGAACGGCGTGCAATGGGCACGAGGCCCGACCGTGTGAGATCCCCTCTCCTCAGGGCTGGGAGGTGTAGATAGGCCCAAACCTGCAAGATAAAAGACAAATTAGTTGGCAGTTTAAGCAAAATTGAAGTTTAAATCTAAGAGAGTGAGAAGAGAAGGTGTACCTGAAGAAAGCGGTAGAAGCCGCTCGTAGACGTCTGCCGCTCGGAGGCGCTCAAACCATCGAACTGGTGCGCTAAGAAGGCTGCTCCCCAGGCATACCCCCCTACCTCACCTAGGTCCTCTAGCAAGGGCAGGAAGCGGCAGTGGACTGCGTCGCCTCTCGTGGCAAACAAAAGTCTACCAAGAAAGAGAACGAGAAAACGGCGCAAGTCCAGGTCCGCCTGCGGCCCGGGCTCGCTCGCAAGCTCCCTCTGGCTGACCCTAGCTAGCCTCGCCAGGTACTCATCCTCGCTCTCCTCTGCATTCTTCCCCACCTCAAACAGACCTAGACTCTCCTGCAAGGCTACCCTGGGCACTAGAGAGGACCTACGCTCTACTGGGAGGTCTAGGAGGCGCTCGGCCAAGTCGTGATAGCAGGGATAGGTGTAACCGCTCACTGCCCGCCCGTAGACTCTAAGCCCTGTGATCCGGCTCACGTCCTCCAAGCTGGGGATCATATGCCCCCTTGGGAATGCAAAGGCACTCGCCTCTGCATCCCACCAGCTCCGCAGGGCCTGTGTGAGGGCCGGATCCACCCTCATCCTCTCAATCCTGAAAATCTGCCTGAATCCCATCTCCTCTACTCTCTCTTGCTGGAAGGAGGGGAAGGCCAGGTAAGCAGCCAGCACCAGTGTCCATGACACTCGAGCCCTCATTTCACCCTGCAAAATTCGTTCAAGTTCAATTTCAGTTTTTTTTGTGTGTTCGGACAGAGTCGCGACAGCTCTTGCAGCCGCAACCTTGTCACGACGGTGCGGGCCACCGCGACATTATCGCGTCACCTTCTGAGGACGCGATAAGGTCGCGATGGCCCTCGACGACGCGACACTGTCACGACGCCCCGCCCCGCCGCGACACCATGTCGCGGAGGGTCGCGCTGACGCGTTCTCAGATTCAAACCGGCCGGAGCCCTCTTTGTTTGATCCTCATTTTCATGGTCGTCTCGCCCTACATTCGCCCTCTAGGGGCTCCGTATGCCTCTCTACTACTACCATTCAAGGTTTGAGGGAGGGGTATTTACCGTTTTCATGGCTTTTGCTCTTTTCTTTCGCCCCTCCTCCACGTTTGTGACTGGAGCCATCCCCTCGTCCTCCTCCTCTTCCATCGCGACTTCGGGCGCCTCCTCCTCGACCGGAGGCTCTTCCATCTACCGCCGTGAGCTTCGACGCTCCACGGAGCGCTTCCCCCGCAATGAGTCCTCGCCGATCTCTTGTCCGCCTGCCATCGCAATATGGGTTGTTTGGGTTGAGTTTTGAGCTAGCAAGAAGGTTGGAAAGCAAGGGAATTGGGGGGAAGATTCGAAGGTTTGAAGGTTTTGGGTTTTTGAAAACCGAAAAGGAAGAAGGAAAGGGGGGCCGTTTGTTTTTGAATCGATCGGTTCATGACGCGACGCAGCGGGCGGTCGCGTTCATGTTGCGACCCTCTCGGCTGCCGCGACAGTGTCGCGACACCCCGCATGGCCGCGACATAAAGGCGAGACCCCTGGCTGTCGCGTCATCAACAGAGCCCTTCCGTTTGCATAAAATTTCACTCTATTTCATTCAAATGCAAAGTCTGTTACATGCTCTAATTCATTCTAAACAATCAAACAATACTTTCAAATCCTTTCCTAACTATCATCTGGCTTACAATTCAAATCAAATCAAATCAAATCAATTGTTCCCTCCCACAGGCTGAAGTTTCTTCAAAGCTTCAATGTATTCCATGATTGCTTCGTCATCTTCTTCCACCTCGGCTTGAATCGCGCTCGTCGCGCATCCTTCCCAGTGGACGATGGCGCTGCGCATGTCGCGTTCGTCCTGTGCATCGCCCCTCTTCCTCTCTTGGATAGGTGGGAAGTGTGATAGAAGTGGAACCACCGTGCGAGCCGCACCGCATTGAAGATGGCAGCGATCCGGGTTGTAGGAAACTAGCGCCCCGTTGCCCAGCAGCCTCAAGGCAAGCCTGGTACGTTGAGGAAGGTGAATTGTCCGGCCGTGCATGAATCGTGGGCGCATGTCAAAATCCGCCACGGTCAGACTTCGGAGGTATTGGCGCCATGCATGTATGCCCTTCACTTGAGTTGTTTTGCACCATGCCCGAGGGCTCATGTGAAGCCGTCCGTCCACATACGCCAGTGGGTGATTCAGCATTGTCTTGCATTCCATGGTCAGGTCCTCCACCGCCCGGAATTGAACATGCATCCCCATCCAAAGCTCAAAGGCGACGACCGATCCGTAGAAGGGACCCCCGAGTGCTGCAGAGGTCAGGCCAGCATATAGAAAACCCAGGACGGCTTGCCCAATTTTCATACCTTCGGAGATGGAGTCAATGATGCTAAGATTGCTAAAGGAGATGGCACCGTCGGCTTCCAGGAAGAGTATGACGCCGCAAATGCATATGGCGGCTGCCTTGGAGATGGCGGTATAGTTCGTGGTCTTCCGCTTACACTGGGAAATAATCCATTGAGCGATTGGGAGGAGGTGAACATGCATACCACTGGTCATGGAGTAGAGATCGTTCTTCTTTGTGGTAATGTACGCCAGAATGCTCCAGGAGTTGATCTACTCTACGGTGTAGGAGAGGGCCAACTCTTCGCCCCTTTGATAGCGTGGGAGGCCGAGCATGATTTCCAACTCTTCCAGGAGGATCGAATTCAGGGAAGATGAACGAGTTGGTCTGTGGGTGCCATAGCTCCACCATGGCTGTGACACTCTCCCACACATGCACCAACTTGTTGTAGTTTTTGGCTAGTACAAAGATGGTGGACAGCCCCCACTCCTTCAAGTGGCTAATAGATGTGGGCGGCAATAATTCGAGCATGGGTACCAGCCATGGCATCTTTGAGAATCGCCGTTGGCCGGGGAGGATCTGAGATAGAAGAAGAGCATGAAGAACGGAAGGAAAAGAGGAGAAAAGAGAAGAACAAAACGGAGCAAAACAGAGCGAAACAGAGCAAAAAAAAAAGAGTAATGCAGAAAATGCAAAATCTCAGGAAGAAAAGGCCACTTACTTGAAGCTCCGGGCGCGTGTAGATGTGCCCCGGGATGGCGGAGAGTTGCTTCAGATCGGCATGCGTCTCTCTAGCAGCTTTTGGGCCGGAGTAAGCGGGGATATCTTCTGCAAAATCCGAATAATTCCTCTTCATGACTGCAATAGAGGAGAAGAGAGATTGAATTTGGAAAGCAGAGGATGCCAGGAGTTTAGCTGCGGGATTAACAGCCCAAACCCTTTATTTATAAGCTTTAGGGAGTTAGAAACCCACTCTAATCCCGCAACTAGGAGTTAGGATAAGGAAGGCCCCTCCTCATGGACGAGGAGAGCCTCATGATCACCTCGAAGGGCTGCCAAAATTTCCTCTGAACTAGACTTAGCCACGCAGCCACTCATTCCCTTCATTCCCTTCACATTCCACTCCTCACAACACACTCATTTCACCATCAATGGAGCAAGGAATGTGAAGAGGGCGACTCTAGCAATCTCCTGGACCTCTTTGCACATCATTGGAGCTGCATCCACGCCAGGAAGTCGCTTTAATGGGGCTCATTCCCTTTCCTCTTCCTCTTTTCTATTTCTACATGTATTTTTATGTTCTTTTTAAATAGAGCATATCCACCATCCACCCACGTTTTCCCACACCCACAGGGGTTTAAAACCACCCCAGGTGCGTTCCCACCATGATCTCCCATCTCATTTCGTCTTTTAGAATAGATACTACACTTTACATATTCTAATAGGGTCTTTTCTTTGTGTTTTCTTTTGATTGACAGGCAAGCAAGCAAAGTCTACGAGAAGCTCTGGTGCTCTGGCCGGCTGGAGGACTAGAAGAAGGTCACAACATCAATTCTCTCGCATTCAGAGAACGCGACGGCCTGGGGTGACGTGACATAGATGCGTCGAGTTCCACTGACGCGATACTAGAGACGCGGCGGCCATGACGACCGCGACACCAGGTCAGTTTCCTGTTCTCTTCCTTTTTTTCCTAGTTTAAGTTAGCCATTGTCTTTCCATATCATTAGGCAACTTATCTAGGTGGCGATCACATCCTTTTTCCTATGCTATCATATTTGATATCCATGTCCGTGTCGAGGGGAAGCCAATCCCTGTGATTACAACTGTCATTTGAAGTTCAAAGCATAAATTTTGTCTAAGTATACATCGACTTCCATATAATAGCTCACAACGATTTCATTGGTACATCGATTTCATATCACTTAAACATCAATTTTATTGGTACATCGATTTCATATCACTTAAACATCGATTTCGTTGATACATCAATTTCATATTACTTAAACATTGATTTCGTTGTTACATCGATTTCATTTCACTTAAAAATCGATTTTGGTAAAACAACGATTTCATTATCGATTTCACTTAAAAACCAATTTCATCATTGAAACAACGAATTCATGATCGATTTCGGTAAAACAATGATTTCATTATCTATTTCACTTAAACAACGATTTCATCATTGAAATAATGATTTCATGATCGATTCAACGATTTCATGATCGATTTCACTTAAACAACGATTTCATCATTGAAATAATGATTTTATGATCGATTTCACTTACTAAACGACTTCATCATCAAAACAACGATTTGATCACTTAAACAACGATTTCATCGCTACAACGATTACCTTTCACTCATATAACAACTTGGTCACTACAACGATTTGGTCGCTATAACGATTTTGTTTTCACTTAAACAACGATTTGGTTGTTGCTACAACAATTCGGTTGATACATCGACTTCTGTAGAACAACGACTGCATGTGAAACAACGATTTTACTTGAACAACGATTTCATCCACACATCGATTTTTGCTAAATAATGACTTTGTACAGAACGTCAATTTCATTTCATTAGAACATGGATTATGTTCACATCAACTTGATTTTATCATGGATTATGCGCACATCGACTTTCTCTTTTTGACTACAGCGCTCTCTCTCAATGATTACATTTAATACAACTGTCAAACATTCTTGTTCAAATCATTTTTAAACATTCTTTAGTTCCATTATATTCAAATGTATTTCAAATCTTTGTGGATTTCAAAGTTTTCCCACGAAAGCATGTTGTATCCCACATTGTCTAACATTTATTGTGATAGTACAAAACTCTACACGATATATCTTTTACTTGTGTGGCCTATTCACCCAAAGTCAATGATAGAATGGCATTTCCCTTCTAGTGTATCTTCATACAGCACAACTACTAATATTGACTGACAGTTTAGACAAAGATAAGTTGTCTTGGTGTCATCATTTATTATGTGTGGGGTTTCCGGAGGAAACACACGTCTCAAAGATGGACTTATCAACCTGACAAGAGGATAGAAGATTCAGAAAATCTTTCCTCTTGAGTGTATGTGTCTATCCAAGCATTAATGACTGCAGGCTCACTTGATTTTTGCTTCAGACCAGACATCCCAATGTGCAAGAAGATGTGAGACAACAGATATTTCAAAGGATACTACAACGGTCAAATTATTTCAATGAAGATAAATAGAAGATTGGTGACTCCATGAAGAACAATTCGAATAGTTTTTTCAAAAGAAAATCTTAGTCACCTGAAGAACAACGAGAGCAAGCTCGTCCATTCCATTTTTCCATAGCTCTTAGCTCTCTGTAAGAATAGTGTATTACTTTTGAGAGCTTGCGAAGACCGGAGAGAGAGTTCATTTGAGATAATCTTGTGTCTCAGATCAAGCATTGTCTATGAGCTTGGTCTTGGGGCCTTTTTCATTAAACTCCTTTTTCTGTGAGCATTCCTCTTCGTGTGTGAAGAGAAGGTCTGTTGCATCAGGTGGTGTGATTCCTATTCTGGTAGAGAAGAGAATGCCAGCTGGTGCTAGATGTGTAAGTGTCCTTAAGGGGGACTGTACCCTTGTTTAGTGGAATCCCAAGTGGTTGCTTGGGGACTGGACGTAGGACTCCTTGGGATAGGAGATCCTAACTAGGATAAAATTTCCTATTTGTCTTTGTGATTGTTCTCTTTGTTTTTTATTAACACTAACTCTAACTATCGATCTTAGTGTTGTTTATTAAGTTTGATTATTTACAGGAATTTTTAGAAGAAGAATTTTTAGCAATCCATTAACCCGCCCCCCTCTGGGCTTGCTATCTGGGCAACAAGTGGTATCAGAGCCCAAGTGTCTTGAGTAAGATGATCTCATGATCTTAAGGGCAAAGATAAATGGCAGCTCAAGGATATGCAGAAGGTTAGTCTGTTAATAGACCTCCTCTATTCGACAGTGAAGATTACAACTACTGGAAGACTCGGATGGAGTTCTTCCTTCAAGGTCTCGATTTCCAACTTTAGTCAATTGTTGAAGAAGAACACCTCCTGGTCACAAACAGTAAAGATAAATGGACAGATGAAGATAAGAAGAAAATATCCCTAAACAGCAAAGCTAAGAGTATACTGTGTTGTGTGCTCAGTAAGAAAGAATTCAACAGGATTTCAGTATGCAAGTCAGCTATGGAAATGTGGGAAAAGCTCAGACTCACATATGAAGGAACTGACAAGGTAAAGGAGACACGAATTGATATTCTTGTGGCACAATATGAAAGATTTCAAATGCAGCCTGGAGAATCCATCTCTCAAATGTACAGTAGATTCACGGACATCACCAACGGCCTGGCTGGGCTTGGAAAAACATATGAAATCGGGGACATGGTAAGAAAAATACTAAGATCCCTACCAACCTCATGGACTCCAAAGGTTACGGCTATAGAAGAAGCCAACGATCTGAGGAGAATGTCTCTTGAAAAGCTCATTGGTTCTTTGATGGCTCATGAGATAAACATGGAAAGGCTGGGAGAATCCTCCAGCAAGAAGAAGCACAACAATGCTCTCAAGGCCACAGAAGACACATCTGATGGCGAATCACAAAGTGATAAAAACAATGAGAGCAGTGAAGATGAAGAAGCCTTTCTCTCTAGAAGACTGTAGTGCATTTTAGCTAAAAAGAAATACCAGTCAGGAAGAAGATACTTCAAGAAAGGTAGAGACTTTAAAAGATCTGAAGGTAAAGATGTTAAGAGATCAGAACCAATATGGTACGAGTGCAAGAAGCTTGAACACATCAAAGCCGAGTGTCCAAAATTAAAGAAAATTGAGTTCAAAAAGAAGGACAATACAAAGAAATTCAAAAGATGCAAGAAGAAAGCCATGGCTGCTGCATGGAACGAAGAAAGTGACTCAGACAGTGAGTCAAGCTCCAGTGAAGAAGAAGAAGAAAAGGCCAACCTGGCCTTCGAGGCAAATGTTGATGATAAGGTAACTTCCGACTCATCCTTTACTTCTTGCAATGAATCAGATTCAGATAGTTTAGAAGATACTTTTAACAAATTATACAGTAAGTATAAAGATGTCTGTAAATTGTTAAAAACAACTAAGAAAAACATTGCATGTCTCGAAATAACTAACTCTGATCTAAAATCTGAAACTGAACAGTTAGAAAAACAAAACTCTGAATTAAAAAGAAGAAATGAACTATTATGTAAAGATATAAAGAATATAAATGAAAAGATATCAAACTTAGAAAGTCAGGAAACCA
Source organism: Colocasia esculenta (assembly GCA_014218235.1). NCBI lineage: Eukaryota > Viridiplantae > Streptophyta > Magnoliopsida > Alismatales > Araceae > Colocasia > Colocasia esculenta. The sequence goes on from CM024766.1 coordinate 52,593,561, forward strand.
TAATCAAACTTAAAAGTGAAATTAACACACTAACAAAAGATAATGAATATTTAATGGCCAGAGTTGAAATTTTACTAATGGAAAATCCTCTTTAATATTAAAAGGAGCAAGAAGATCAGGTAGAAAAAAGTGTGGCCTAGGATACACTCCACTAGATAATGAAGAAACTGTAACTCATCCTAAAATTTATCCTACTCCAAAATTCATGGCAAAACAAAATCCTAATTATAAAGTAAATAAAAATAAGAACCATAAGCCAAATAGGATAATAAAAAATATTCCTTGCTGCACACACTGTAACAAATTAGGTCACACTAAAATAACATGTGCAACCAAACACCTAAAATGGGTTCCTAAAAGAAACTGTGAAGAAACTAACCAACCAAGACCCAAAAGAACTTGGGTACCTAAATCTCATTGATTTATTGCAGGGAAGCCTTAGAGCATCAAAGTGGTACCTTGACAGTGGGTGCTCAAGGCATATGACAAGTAACAAGAAACTGTTCTCTCATATCAAAAGTGAAAAAGGTACAATAACCTATGGCGATAATGGCAAAGGATCAGTGATTGGTTGCGGATCCATTGGAAACCAAGATAAAATTCTGATAGAAGATGTACTATGCGTCAAGGGACTGAAGCACAACTTAATAAGCATTAGTTAGCTGTGCGACAAGGGTCACCAGATTAAGTTTTAGGAATCTAAGTGTTTGATCATTAAGGATGGTGCAACTGTCTTCGAAGCCAGTAGAAAAAAGAATCTATATGTACGGCATCTAGAAGAATTGAAAGATCAAGACAATTATCTAGCAGCAAGTAAAGAGCAAAACGCTGAACTATGGCACAAAAGGTTAGGTCACTGCAGCTTGGATGGAATAAGAAAGCTTATCAAACATAATCTAGTGGAAGGTCTGCTAAAGATAAACTCAAGACTGGAAAGCATTTGTGAACCATGTGCAAATGGGAAGCATGCAAAATCCTCCTTCAAATCAAAGATAGTAGTCACTACCTCCAAACCACTAGAACTGCTACATATGGATCTGTTTGGACCAATGAGAACTACCAGCCTGGGAGGAAAGAACTTTGGATTTATCATAGTTGATGATTATTCAATATTTACATGGGTATCCTTTTTAGAGGATAAAAATGACACATTTGAAAGTTTTGTGAAGTTCAGTAAAGTAGTTCAAAAGGATAAGAAGTTCAGCATCATAAGTATCCATTCAGATCATGGAGGAGAATTCCAAAATGACAGATTTGCATAATTTTGTAATGATCAAGGTATAGAACACAATTTCTCAGCACCTAGAACTCCACAGCAAAATGGAGTAGCTGAGAGGAAGAATAGAGCCTTGTTGGATATGGCTAGGACCATGCTATCTGAATATAACCTTCCAAGATATTTCTGGGCAGAAGTTATAAATACAACATGTTATATTATAAATAGAGTCATGATCAGGCCAATCCTAAAGAAAACTGCATATGAGCTGTACAAGCAGAGGAAGCCAAGATCAGCCATCTCAGAACGTTTGGATGTCCATGCTTCATTCATAATAATGGTAAGACAGACATAGGTAAGCTGGATCCCTAATCCGATGAAGGGATCTTTATGGGGTACACTTCTAAACCCAAAGGCTATAGAGTTTTTAATAAAAGAAGTTTATTGATTGAACAAACTGTTCATATTATTTTTGATGAATCTAACCTTTCCTTAAGAAAGGAATCTGTAAGTGATGATGAAGACACAAATAGTCTTACCCAGAAGCTGAAAGATTCTACCATCAAGGATGGTGAAGATCCACCCTTAGAAGAACTACAACAAAAGGACATTATCCATGATGATCTTCCAAAGAAATGGAGGTACAAAAAGGATCACCCTATTAATAACATCATTGGAGATCCATCAGTTGGGGTAAGAACAAGTGGTAATGTTATTCCTTGTGATTATTTAGCATTTGTATCTCAAATTGAGCCGAAGACATTCAATGAAGCACTGTCTGATGAATCTTGAATTTCAGCCATGCAAGATGAACTTAATCAGTTCAGGAGAAATCAAGTTTGGTCCCTTGTTCTGAGACCATCAGATCATCCTGTGATTGGCACCAAATGGGTGTTCAGGAACAAATTGGATGAAGCTGGTGTTATCACTAGAAACAAGGCTAGACTGATTGCTCAAGGCTATTCCCAAGAGGAAGGCATAGATTTCGATGAAACCTATGCACCAATGGCTAGCCTAGAGGCAATTCGAATTTTACTTGCTTATGCATGTGCATTGGATTTAAAACTTTTTCAAATGGATGTAAAATCTACTTTTTTAAATGGTTATATAAAGGAGGAAGTCTATGTGGAACAGCCTCCTAGTTTTGATGATTCAGATTTTCCAAATCATGTTTTTAAACTGCATAAAGCACTGTATGGTTTAAAACAAGCACCTAGAGCATGGTATGAAAGACTTAGTGCATTCTTATTAAATCATGGTTTTATTAGAGGACAGGTAGATAGCACACTGTTTATTAAATCAGAAGTCAAAAATATATTACTTGTGCAAATTTATGCAGATGATATTATATTTGGATCTACTGATGAATCCTTGTGCAAGTACTTTGAGAAGCTCATGCAGGGAGAATTTGAAATGAGCATTATGGGAGAGCTCAATTAATTCCTTGAATTATAAATCAAGCAAAGCCATGAAGGTACACATATCTATCAAGCAAAATAAACCAAAGAATTGTTAAAGAAATTCGGGTTTGACAATGCTAAACCACGGTCTACTCCAATGAGCACATCCACCAGGCTAGACAGTGATAAGGAAGGTAAGAAAGTTGATCAGAAACTTTATAGAGGTATGATAGGGTCATTGCTTTATTTGACAGCTAGTAGGCTTGATATTTTATTTATTGTATGTATGTGTGCAAGATATCAATTTGATCCTAAGGAATCTTATTTAATATCTGTTTAAAGGATTTTTAGATATTTAGCTAAAACTCATGACCTAGGACTATGGTATCCTAAATCTTGTGAAACTAGTTTAGTTGGATATTCGGATGTTGACTATGCTGGATGCAAAGTAGATAGAAAAAGCGCCAGTGGTGGTTGTCAATTTCTTGCAGGATGTTTGATTTCATGGTCTTCAAAGAAGCAAAATTCAGTAGCATTATCAATAGCTGAAGCTGAATATGTAGCTTCTGGAAGCTATTGCACTCAACTCCTATGGATCAAACAATAGCTTGAAGACTATGGATTGCACATCAAGACCATCCCACTGCTGTGCGACAACACAAGTGTAATAAATCTCACAAAAAATCCAGTACAACACTCCAGGACGAAACATATAGAGGTCAGATATCATTTTATTAGAGATCATGTATCTAATGGTAATATTAAAATTTCATTTATAGATACTCAGAATCAATTACCAGATATCATTACAAAAGCCTTACCTGAAGAGAGATTTACATCTCTTAGAAGGGAACTGGGCATGTGCAATTTGTAATAGATATGTCTGTACGTAACTGAAATAATAAAATTCAGAATAATACTTATCCTTCCTGTTGGATTTAAGTAAATCCTTTATTGCTTGCGTTATAAATTGCTATGGCACTTCGGATTAATTCTTTATTATTTGCTCTATCCTCTCCTCTTTTGTCGTTATCCGGTTTTATTGCTCTGGATTTTCAAAAAGATACTTTATGTCTTGCCATTACGTCCGAAATCCTTGCCTCATCGATTTCCTCTCTCTCTTATCTCCTTCGACTTGCTTGCCTGCGAAAACCCTCATCGACTCCAGAATCCCCTCTGTGTGCTTTCAAAGGATCTCTCCGTTCCCGCTCAAATTTATTCAGGGATCTTGTTCCTCTCTTTCCCATGATCCTCCAGAATCCTTCTTTGCTCGATTCCATGGCCACTTCTGGGAGTTTCGGCAGCATGGGTGGTTACAGCGTCGCCTTCCTCACAGTGGAGCAATAGGAACGATTTGTTGCTGTAAGGATCAAGCTTTGTGGAAACAAGGCAGTGGAACTAGAAGACCTAGAGAAGCATGGTATGCACAGCATAGTCGAAGCTATTCAGAGGATGAAGTGGACAAAGATATGTACTATTTCTGAACTGAGTTATCTAGACCTCGCGAAAGCTTTCTACACTTGCCTAAAAACAGAGGAAGATGGGTCTCTCTCTTCCATAGTCAAAGGTACACCCATTCACATTGCTTATGATCTTTTGGAAATATTATTTGAAGTTTCTACAGTCAGACATAGTTTGGTGGACTCCGTGGACATTCATGCCAAGGGGCTAGGGATCATTGGAACAGAGTAGAGGCTGAAGGATGGGAAGATTGACATCAACCAGTTCAATGCTTTTAACAGAATATTGCATTTCATAGTCTGGTAAATTTTGGTGCCAAGGAGTGCTACTTTTTTAACTTGCCCAAAGGGAGATGCTGATATGATGTTCTGGGCCATCCAAAATCAAGATATCAACATGGCTCAAGTTATAATAGAGAGGATGAAGTTGCTGCAGAAATGATTTGGGATAAGAAAAATAAGTTGGCAGTATCCCTACCATATGCCCATTTGCTTACCAGAATTTTCAATCACTATGAAATTGATCTGAAGGCAGAATTGATGGAAAAGATGGGTCAGTCTATTCGGTTCAGAAACTTGAAGAAGAGTGGTTTTTGTCTTATGGGGAATGTTTGGACAAAGACTTCAGTGGTAAAAAGACAAGCTATCATTGGTGAAGCTCCTGAAATTCCTCTAGTCCAAGAGGCAGAGGCAGATGTCAGAATTGAAGAACCTCCTGCACCTATAAGGAGGATTGAGGAAATATCACTTGCGCACATTGAGCCCGTTGGGCAATCATCTGAAGTTGTGATCCCCTCTACAGTCCCTGCACCTGCTATTGACGATTTTTTAGAGACTGTTGCTCACACTGAGGGGGAGCAGGAAGATACTCTCATGGAAGACATCTCTAGTGTTCCTGCTACAGATGTTCATATGGCAGGTAGTTTGGCAGAAATCATTTCGGAAGTTGTGGCACTAGGCCACAATGAAGAAATTAAGATGAAAAATGCTCCAGCTCAAGGGGAGCCAGAGATTCAAGGGGAACCTACTACTAGTGCTCCTGTAGACCAGTTCCAGGAAGGTATTGTTGAAGACACCTCAAATGAGGAGGTTGAACCCATCATTAGCTCTGGCGGAAAGAGGAAGGGTGTTGCCTTAAGAATTCCCTTACTCACTAGGAAGGCACACTACAGATCAAAGAAGAAGAAGATTCTTGTGCACTTGAAGCCAGTCATTATTAGACTGAATGCACATGGGGACATTTTGTGCTCTATGCAATCCGAAGTTACATCCATTTTTCTTAGTTAGAGCACTGAAGCCAAGGAGATTGGAGCAGTAAAACTGAGCTCCAGGAAATGAGGAGTGAGTTGGGTAGCTTGAAGCAGCTAGTGTCAGATCTTTAAGATTTTGTGAGGATGCAATTATCTGTTCCTGCCCCTCCTGCTCCCACTCAACCTGTACCAGTAGTTAGCACAGTGCCTTCTGAGCCTATAAAGGGAGTTGGGCCCTCAAGGCCAATTATTGAAGAATCAGGGCCACCAGGGCCTTCCGAAGAGGAAGTCAGGCCATCAGTTGAAGAGTCAGGGCCACTAGGGCCATTAGTTGAAGATGTTGGTACTGGGCCATCAGGGCCAGTGGAGTCAGTGGCAGAGCCAACCGAGTCTCAAGCATCTATAGAGGTTGCCGTTGTGCCCCTAGAGCCTTCTATCCCTTCTAATCTTCAGACTCCAGCCCCTTCTTCTCCACCTACATCCTTCACTGCTCCACCTGCACCTGAACCTTCCAAGAAACCACTTCTAAAACACATCCCTTCTCCTACACCTTTTCCTGCTACCTCTTCTTCTTCACCTACTTCTTCTACTGCCATTCCTCCTCCAATATTTGAGGAAGCTCCAGCATCATCCTCTGCTGGCCCATCATCTGCTGGACCATCTGCACCACCTCCTCCTACTTCTTTCACCTCTCTTCATCCACCCACTTCACCATCTTGCATCACTATTATTCCAGAGAATTATAGTGTTCAAGGCCATGTCATTCAGGGCCTTAAAGATGAGTTTGAAGAAGCAATTCTTCGCTCAGTCCTTTCTGTTTCTTCTCATGTTAACAGGACAGATCCTTCCAGTCCAGCCTCCAAAAAGAGAAAAGTCTCTAAGGAACTTGCTCTCTCCTCTGAACCTCGATTCCCTCCTCTTTGGTTCTCTCTTTCTGCTGTAAATAGGAGACTTCTCTACTATGAATTCCTACAAAAATGCACCTTTGCTATAATTTTTGGCCTCCCTCATCTAAATCTCACATACCATCTCAATATTATTCTTTCTCTATCATTCTTATCCAAACATGATCAGTCCAAAATCTTCTCCTCAGCTGATTCTAAGACTGAAGACCAGTGGGCTCAGGGTAATAAAGCTCTCTACAGAAAGTTTATGCTTACCAGATCTGACAGGTTCCCACCCTCAGACCACCCTCTCACACTGACTGAGTGGTTTGTTTTCCACCATAGAAATACTTGGGGTCCCTTCATCCAGAGGAAAATCAAGTTAATCCAGCACTTTCAAATGTTCCATGATTATCATTTTGTCAATAAACTTCCAGAGGTTCAGCATGGTCAATTCAGGGCGGCCATTGCTCAGCTCAGAACTGAAAATCCAGTCAATACTTCTCTTCAAGTGGATTTTGCTACTCTGAAGATGTCAGACATTGTTTTTCTCCCTAAGCTACATTCCTTGCTCATGGACTCTGTTGTGGGTCCTAGTATCTTTGAAAATTTTGCTAGAGTCATGGCCAGAATTATTGTTCAGCAGGGAGCTCCTCTTGCTTTCCACAGATTTTTGTTTAGGGAATATCACAGGGGTTTTATCAAGTCAGATGTCCTAGCTCCTCTTTTCTCTGAAGCTGAAAGACATTTCCCCTCTGAATGGGAGAAGAACTACCACCAAGCTGCTCAACAATTGGTCAATCTGAATCTCTCCTTGTCCAGATCCAACAAACCTCTTCTATTTGCTGAACAATTCTTGGATCTCAACTCCATTAACTTGGTTCAGGACCCTTTTGTTATTTGGGTTGAGAGGTACAAAATCTATGTACCCTTGAAGAGGGAACTGTTACAGCACAAGATTTACTACCCTCTATCCATTGATAGATTTCTTCAGCATGCCAGTTTTGGGTCTACTACTTTGTACCAGTCATCTCTTGGTAAAGATGAGTATGCCAATTTTATTGAAGCTCAGAGGCAGCTCCACATCAAGAGACTTCTTCCAGATATGGGGCCTTCTTATAGCATCAATTGGGGTGCCTTTAAGAATTACTTTGAAGAGCAGGAAGTCTAGGCTTGGCCAATCATTACTCGTCATGCCTCTCTTCTGTCTCCTGCCTTCTATACTTTTGATCCCCATTAAGTAATCGAATATGCTATTTTGGCTCTCATTTATCTGAAGGATCGAGGAAAAGGTGTGGATAAGATCTAGAAGGGGGGGATGAATAGATCTATGCCACTTTCTGCGGAAGCTTAAGCAATTTAAAATACTTTTAGAATCAGAGGCAATTTTAATCAGTGAAAAACACAGATCTGATGAAATATTAAGTGAGTTGATAAAATAGATGTAAAAACCAGTTGGTTAAGTGAATCTTGATCGATCCTATGCAAGCATCTAACGGATGATAAAATCAAACCATAAATAGACAAGTGCACAGAGATTTTTAGGTGGTTCGGAAATCACCCATGTGATTCCTACATCCACCCCTCACACCCAGTGAGGATTCACTAAACAACCTGGGTTACACACCCACTGGAGCCAGACAACTCCAACACTTGAGTTTACAACTCACACACCTCTAGAGCAAGACTACTCTAGATCCCTGAGCAAGACTGCTCAACAAACACTTGAGTTAGACAACTCAAACTGAGCACGACGGCTCACAAATAATAGTGCTAGACACCAACACACGACATGGATCTTCTAGCAGCAGATCATATCAGACATGAGAACATTCATGATAGTTATGCAGAAGCACTTGCACAATCTCAAGAAGTCTCAGAAGAACAAAAGGTACATTGAGAATAGTGTTAAAAGGCTTTGTTCTTCGGTGTACTCCCTTGTAGAAGCTCAAATTGGGAAGAGGCTTGAATCCTTAAAGTCCCAGCCGATGCTCTGCGCTATTGAAGTTGGGGATCTTCCTTGAAGTCTTCTCCAACAGATGCTCCTACTTGATCTGCTTCCTTGAGGTGCTTCAATTGCTTCTTCAGAGATCAAACTCCAATTCTCACAATCGAATTGATGAGAATTGGTCTTCAGAAGGCACCAGGAGAGCAGAGGAGGGAGATGAGCTCTTCTCGCCGCTAAAGGGAACTTTTCTGGAGGCTTGGAGAGTTCGTTGGGGTCTTCTCATGATGGACGGCCAATTGGGGGCCTTATATACCCAAAAGATTCCAAAGATACCCTTTAGGTACAAGGGCACACGATCCTAGGTTGATACCCCATCGCCCTAGGCTGACACGTGGCAAACATCCAATTTATGTTGCAAACTTTCCGTAGTGTGTCGACCTGCCCTGGTGGTGGTGTCGACACACTGTCCCAAATCTTGAAACAGGCTGTTCTAGGAACTGATCCAGTGTCGACCTGCTTTGGTATTGTGTCGACCTGCTGTCCCGGTTCTGAAAATAGCTGTTCTGGGAGCAGGATCCAGTGTCGACCTGCTCTGGTGTTGCGTCGACCTGCTGTCCCCAATTCTGAAAACTGTTGTTCTGGAAATAAGCTCTTGTGTCGACCTGCCCTGAGAGTGCGTCGACCTGCGTAGTCTGATTTCCGGAATCTGCAACTCGTGTCGACACACTCTTTGACATGTGTCGACACAGTCTCAACATTTGTTCATCTTTTTGCCTTTGAATTTGGGTTATTGTGTCGACACCATTGTGGAGTGTGTCGACACTTCTTTTGCAAAAAGTGTTTGTACCTGAAAATTAAACACATATATCATTAGTAAAATGTTTTATTATGAGTGCAAATGATAAGTGTGCTTTGAGACATGTTTTTTTTTTGAATATAATTTCAGGTGAAATGTATTTATCATGTTTCAAATAATTTGCATTCAAATCAAATTTGTCATCATCAAAATAGGAGGGAAAATGATATGAAATTACACTCAACCCAACAATCTCCCCCTTTTTGATGATGACAACATTAAATCCATATGTCAATGAGGTTTTGATGAGATGTGATTTTAAGCAATTTTTGGTTATTCAATGTCCTTATTTTTGTTCATGTTCATGCTTGTTAAAGACCTTTAAATATGGCTCATTCACAATTGATGGTTGTACTAAAGAAGTACAAAGTAACTTGAAGTAAGTTAGTGCATAAAGAAGGTCAAGCAACTTGACAAGTATTCATTCATTCACATTCACATAAAAATTTTCAATCACATTGAAGTCACAATTGAGGAAATCATTCAAGCTAAGCAAAATGCATTTCATTTCATTCAAGAGACCCATTACAATCATTCCAGAAAGATTACAAAAGAACATTTCTCTTTCTTTCCTTCTTCTCCCCCTTTGACATCATCAAAAGAAAAATTACATTAAGTAGAAGATGGAGGAGGAGGAAGAGGAAGTAAGATGGTCTCAATGTCAGACAGTCTTTTCTCCATAAAAGTCAAGCTGGACTTGATTTGATCTTGAATGGTTGTGAGTTTGGTGTGCAAGAAGTGTTCCATTCTATCTGAATTCTCTATCAAGGTAGCTTGAATTCTTGCTAGATCAGCTGCAATGGGTTGTGAAGAGGAAGAAGATCCAGCTGACCAACCAGGCCTTTGCAATATCTTGAATTCTTTTGTCAAATCAGATAACTGTGTGTCAATGTGTGCATTGAAGTTCCTCATGCTCTCCAAGTCATCTACAAAATGAGCAAAAGACAGTCTAGTGCTGGTGATCTCATGTAATGTCTGGTTGGTGTTAAAGACATCAGCTTGGGAATTTGCCAAAATTCCCTGAAGTACTATCTCTAACTTTTGCTGGTGCTCCTTAAGCTGTAATGAGGCATCTGCCATGGTACCAATCAGTCTGTTGAATCTTTGAGCTGCATAGTCTGAGGCAGCTTTTTGTTCTATGAATTTGGCAGATACAGTGTTCTCCAACCGTTGAATCCTCAACTCAAAGGTTTCTGACATGGTTTTAATGGAGGAGTTCAAGGTTTCAAAATTTTCATTTAAGAAGGAGAACAACTCTGGTGGAACAGAAGGTCCACCAGAGGATGTGGATGGTTGAAATGTGGGTTGTGGAGATTCAGAGTGTATGAATGAGGGTTGAAACTGAGGTGAGAGAGGAGCATGAACTGGGATATCACCTTCAGTTGGGACTTGAGGCTGTTCCTCATTCAAAGGAGGCTGATTCTCCTGACCTTGGGGCTGGTCCCCTTCAGCTGGAGGCTGGTCCTCTTGAACTTGGGGCTGGTCCCCTTGATTTTGAGGCTGTTCCTCCTGAGCTTGAGGGGCCTCAACCACAATGGCCCTCTCCTAACTTGAGTACCCTCCAGTCTAAATCCCATAAATTTCTGAATATTCTTAAAGGTATAGATGTTGGACTTAGGGATAGACTGGGATTTCTCATTCTCCAAGGGCACACCAAAGTGCTGGAACACTGAGGTCAGATGTGCAGCATAGGGAAGAGATCTCTTGAGGTCTTTCCTGGTTGTTTCAGATATGATTTGATACATTATTACATGGAGGTTGATTTTGATGTCTTTTACCATGCAATAAAGAATGAACCTCTGTATGTTTGTTAGCCTGTCCCTTCCACCACCTTGAGGGGTAATAATTGTGGTCAAAATGTGGTGGATGACTCTCAACACAGGGGGAAAGGAATTTGTGTTGAATCTGGTAACATGGGTTTGTTTTGGATCATAGGCATCAGTAGGAAGGCCTGTCATGATGGAATAGGCTTCATGAAGATCAAATTCAAATTCATGATAATCTGCCCCTTCATCTGGTACTTTGAAAATAGAGGCAGCTATATCAGTTGGCATGTCAATAACTATGCCCTTAACCTTTGATTTATATCCATCCTCTGTGCATTTCAGGTTCTTGTAAAATTCCCTAACAAGTCTTGGATAACTAATTTGAAACTCAGAAATGAATATCAACCAAGACTGAAAAGAGAAATAGGTCTGAATTTCTGGAAATGTGTCTGCTAGCTGAATATCTGATAAATCCACTATCATGGGCTTTAGAATAAGCTTGGCTTCACTGGTGGTGTCTTGAGACTTGGAAGACTCTGAAGATGATGATGATGACTCTAAAGAGTCTCCAGAAGGGGAGCCCGGAATCTTTGTTCTAGAAACCCTACCTCTGCCTGAAGAAGATGGTCTACCTCTTTTGGGTGCTGGCTGAGGTGCAGAGGAGGACCCTGGTTGCTCTGCAGGGTCATTCCTCCTTTTGGTTCTCCTTTCGAACTGAGGAGCATCATCCTTTGCCGGAACTGGCCTGGACGACGCCTGAGATCTTGCTCCACGGCGAGGACCCAACTTTCTCACCATGGTGGCAAGGATGGAGTGGAATCGGAAGCTGATGAAAGAGAGGAGAGATGATTGAGAAAGGGTTTTGATTGAGGGAGAAAAGCGTAGGTTTTCTTGCCGGAAATGAGAAGAAGAGCATCGTCGGGTCGACCTGATGCCTAAAAGGGGTTTGCAGTGGTGCAATACCCCGCAGGAACAACAAGGCTTATCCGAAACCCACGATTTAAAAGGTTCTGGCAAGAGGACAGTGTCGACACAGGAAGAAAATAGTGTCGACCTGACCTAGGAATGTGTCGACACGAGATAGGATGGTGTCGACCTGGCCTTTGAAGAAAAAATTTGATTTTTTGTGTGAGAATTTTTGAGAATTTTGGGACTTCTTTAAAATGATAACTAATGAGAGAAATAGTCATTTCAAGGATGTTTAAGAGACTTAAAATACATTTGTTATATTTTGCAAAAAAATTCACCACAATTCAAGTTTTAAATAATTTCCAATAGGATATGAGCATTCAAACACTTGAGTCAATGAAATGATGATTTGAGGGATATATTATATCTAACAATCAACTATAATCTACCATATTTCTCAACGTTAAAGAAATAAAGGTATCCTCTTGACTAAATACAATTGGTTTGAAAATAAAACATAATCTTAAAGAACAACTTGATGATGAATGAAAATGATTCTTTTCTAAACAAAACTCCATCAACACATATTTTTGTCTTTTTAACAGACTATCAAATGATATAAATCTTTTTCACTCAAGTACTAGTGCTTTTTACACACCATAGTCCCTGGATACTTAAGATTTATTCATTATTAAGTCTCAAAGGGGTAAATGATGACCTTTTGACATGAAAATATACGTTTTGTAGACGCCAATATTTCCAGTTACTCAGTCATCATGAAGAAGTATAGCACATTTTTGCTGTATTTTGAATTCATTTTTGAATTTTTATCCCCTTTGAACAGAGATAACATTAGTGCCTCATGACATGCATGGCACTTCATTCATTGCGAAGGTGTGCAGTTTCTCAGCCCAAATGTCATTGCTCTGTTGAATTTTCAAAATTTTAAGAGTTTTGTAAGATAGAAATCAATTTTATCCAACATCAGTTGCAAACAAAGAGATGTTTTAATTTCAAGACACAATTTGTTTTCAATCTTGGAAGATTTCTGAGTTTCTGTGGGTTGAAAAATATAGTTGACAGTTGATTTAAAAAAATATGATAGATCACTCAAAGGATCATTTGGAGACTCTAGACAACTGAATGATGACATCATTCAGGAAATTGATGAAATGCAAGAAAAGTTATAAATTTTGCAAAAGCCATGACTTGTGAATTTTCTAGCTCCCCCTGAGATGATGATTTCAATCATTTTCTATCAAAATAAAGATATGCAAGATTATGAAATCAAGAAAGATTCTCTTTAAACAATAAAAGCTCCCCCAACAATTGCATATTCATTTCTTAGTACTTGGCGGAGACATATACTCTCGCATAGTGAAAGTGTCCAGACAAGCATGACCTGTCCTTCTCCAAGTCACCATTTGATATACCAAGAAATTTCAACACAATAAGAGTTGAAGAATTTATTGTCCAAAGGGAAATGGAAGTGGAATTGAGAGAGATATGGACAGTATGACTGAAGGAAGCAAAGGGTTATGATATGAAAAGAACTTCCCCTTAGACAATGCACAACACTCAACCCAAACCTAAAGAGAGATCATGAATGTGGACATTTACAAAGACCAAGTTCTCTCCTCAAGGATGAAAACCTATTTTCAGGAAGGGGTTTGGTGAAAATGTCTGCAACTTGTTTTTCAGTTTCAATGAAATGGAGTTCAAAGGACTTCTTTGCAACCACATCTCTCAAGAAATGATGCCTAATTTCAATATGCTTGGTTCTAGAATGTGAATGGGGTTTTTAGACAGATTTATTGCACTTGTATTATCACAAAGAATGGGTACACAACCTAGATCTTGGTTGTAATCGAGAAGTTGATGTTTCACCCAAAGAATTTGGGTTCCACACCTACCAGCAGCAACATACTCAGCCTCTGCAGTTGACAGAGCAACTGAATGTTGCTTTTGGAAGCCCAAGAAATAAGGCACCCACCTAGGAATAAACACAAGCCACTTGTGCTTTTTCTATCTAATTTACACCCAGCATAGTCAGCATCACAATAGGCAATCAAATCTAGCTTGCAATTAGCAGGATACCAAATTCCTAAATCACATGTTCCAACAAGATATTTGAAAATTCTTTTAACAGCTAACATGTGACTTTCTTTAGGATTAGACTGAAATCTAGCACACAAACACACACTAAATTGAATATCAGGTCTAGAAGTTGTAAGATAAAGTAGAGAACCAATCATACCTCTGTAGGTCTTTTGGTCTACTGACTTACCATTTGAGTCTTCTTCTAGCTTAGCATTTATGGCAATAGGTGTGCTTGAATGCTTGAGGGTCTGAAAGTCAAACCTTTTGAGAAGTTCCTTGACATACTTGGCTTGACTGATGAAGATCCCTTCAGATGTTTGGTTCACCTGCAATCCCAAGAAGAATGTTAAATCTCCCATTAAACTCATTTCAAATTCATTCTTCATTTGATTTGAAAATTCAGTGCATAGGCCTTTATTGGTGGAGCCAAAAATTATGTCATCAACATAAATTTGGACCACAAGAATTTGATTTTTTACTGTTTTTGTGAACAAAGTTTGATCAATAGTTCCTCTGGAGTATCCTTTCTCAAGAAAAAAGGTACTCGAACGGTCATACTAAGCTCTTGGAGCTTGCTTAAGACCATAGAGAGCCTTATTGAGCTTGAAAACATGGTTAGGATATTTTTCATTTTCGAATCCAGGAGGTTGTTCAACAAAAACATTTTCCTTAATATAGCCATTTAAAAATGCACTTTTGACATCCATTTGATAAACTTTGAAATTCATGGAGGATGCAAAAGCAAGGAAAATTCTAACTGCTTCTAGTCTAGCTACAGGGGCATATGATTCTTCAAAATCAATTCCAAACTCTTGATTGTACCCCTTTGCAACTAGCCTAGCTTTATTTCTAATTACCTGACCAGATTCATTCAATTTGTTTCTGAAAACCCATCTAGTGCCAATGACTGTTTGGTCACTAGGTCTAGGTACTAATTCCATACTTGATTTCTTTCAAATTGATGAAGTTCATCATGCATGGCATTAATCCAATCAGAATTTGATAAGGCTTCATCAATTGACTTTGGTTCAATTTGGGAAATTAGAGCTAGTGGGTCTTCTTCAATATCATGCAAGAAAGATGATCTAGTCCTAACTCTATCATGCAAGTTGCCAACCACATTATCTAATGGGTGATCTTTTAAAAACCTATGTTCAGAAATTACCTGTTCAGAAGTACCCACTTCTGGGACAATGTTACCTGAGCCACTTGGAGATGGTGTGTTCAGGTTCTCTTCAATGTTTTCAAACTCCTCAACAGTTGGTGAAGAGTCCACAATAAATTCATCCTCTTCAGTGTCTTGTCTTTCCCTGCAAGATTTAGAATTGTTAGTTGAAAAGGAATTTTCATCAAAGATAACATGTGGTGATTCTTCAACAGTTTTGGTTTTAAGAATGTACACTTTGAAAGCCCTTGACACCTCAGAATAGCCAAGGAAGATAGCTTCCTGACTTTTAGCATCAAATTTGTCAAGGTTTTCTTTATTGTTGTTGTGTACATAACATTTGCACCCAAAGATTTTAAAATAGGAAACAGTTGGCTTTTTATTTTTTAATAATTCATAGGGGTTTTCTTGATTTTTGGTCTGACCAATGCTCTATTGAGTATGTGATTGGCTGTGTTCACAGCTTCAGCCCAGAAGGATTTGGGCAAGTTACTCTCAAGTAGCATGGTTCTAGCCATTTCCACAAGAGTTCTGTTCTTTCTTTCCACAACTCCATTTTGTTCTGGAGTTTTTGGTGAAGAAAACTTGTGGAATATTTGAAATTCAGCACAAAAATCAGAAAAAGATGTGTTCTCAAATTCACCCCCATGATCAGTCAAAATATTTTTGATTTTATATGGATAAGTTGTTAAGACAGTGGTACAGAAGTTCCTGAATTCAAGACAAGTATCACTTTTGTGGGACAGAAAAATAACCCAAGTAAATCTAGTAAAATCATCAATGATTACAAACCCATATCTTTTGCCACTTAGACTTAGAATTCTTGTAGGGCCAAAAAGGTCCATGTGAAGTAATTCTAGTGGCCTAGATGTGAGTACCTCATTGAAGTTTTTAAAGGATTTTCTTGTTTGTTTTCCTTTAGAACAGATCCCACAAACTTGATTTTCAACATTAGAGAAGGATTCAGGAAGCCCCTTAACCAAATTCAATCTTAACAACTTATTCATTGTTCTGAAACTTGCATGGCCAAGTCTTTTGTGCCAAGTCCATGCAATTTCATCTTTATTTGCAACAAAGCAAAGATTTTCAGAAAAGTTTTTATTTAGGTTGATCATGTAGACATTGTTTTCCCTTTTTCCAAAAATTTGATTTTATCAGTTGATGAGTCAATTATCTTACAAAAATCAGATTCAAACACAACTTTGTGACCTTTGTCACATAGTTGGCTGATACTGAGCAGATTATAATCAAGACCATCAACTAGTAAAACATTATCTACAGAGTTTGAGGAAGTATGACCAACCTTACCAGATCCTAAGATCTTTCCTTTATTTTTACCTCCAAAAGTCACTGACCCTCCCTCCTTTTCAAGCAGGAAATGAGAATTTGGCTCTGTCTCCCGTCATGTGTCGTGAACACCCACTGTCAAGAAACCACACATTGGTGTTGGGTGCACGACCTTCCTGCAACAAGATCAGTGGAGAGAAGATTTTGGTACCCAAACAGAGTTGGGACCATCAAATGTTTGAACATTGTTAGTAAATCTTTTCTCACCCAAATTTGACTTGTTTTTTATTTTGTTTTGTTAAATTGGTGTTTTCAGTCTTTTTCTGTTTGTTCTTTTTCTTAGGAATGAAATCACCAACATTTTTGTTTTTAGTGGGAGGGGAGTTTTTCATTTGAGTATAGGAGTTCAGATGAGGAGGTGGAAACCATGGATTTTGTTGGTACATCCAAAGGTTTGGATGAGAGAGATGAGGATGATACCAACAAGGGTTGTCATACCATTGGCTCCAAGGATTGATCCAATCATCTTGAAATGCTTTCTTGGAGGTCCAAGGTTCTTTAAAACTGATTTCTTTGACTTTTCTTGTTTTTCAATTTTTTTTTGAATTTTTTTGAGTTGTGAAGCTTTTGATGTTGAGCAGGTCGACCTTTCCATGACTGGTGTCGACACAGCAACCACAAAGTCTTGTTCTTGTGGACTGGTGTCGACCTGTCAGGAGACTGTGTCGACCTGGTTGTCTTCTTTTGTTTTTGAGTTTTTAATTTGTTTTGTGTTTTTTGATGTTTTGTCTGATGTTTGCTTGATTTCTGTGTTCTCAAGATTAGGACCTTTGACAAATTTAATTAATGGTGCTTTGCCCTTTTTCTCACCAGATTTGTCTTTGTTTGGTTTCTTTTTGTTGAATCCTAATCCATGAGAAGTTGTTGTCATATTTGTTCCTAGCAATGCCTCCAAGTTATCTTTACCTTTTGTGAAGGTTTGGATAACTTCATCCCTTTCTTTTAGCTGGTTTTGAAGAGTATTAATTTCTTCAATCTTTTGTGTTTTTCTTGTTTTTCAATTTCCAGCTTTTCAGATAAGTCTTTGAATTCTAGGGTGGCCTTTTGAGAGGCAAGCTTCAGATCATCAATTAGATTCATGAGATTTTCTTTTTCTTCATTTAATTCTGTTATCTCATTTTCTAGTTCACAAGTTCTGTTGTTTGAAGATTGGTTATTATAAAGATTTTCAATTTTCTTTTTGATGTGTTTGTTTTCTTTTCTCATTTCAGAATATTTTTCAACTAATTCTGCATACACATCCTGCCAATCTTCAACAGTAAAATCTTCAAAGGAGGTATTTACCTTTTCTTCAGAATTGTTGGCCATGAAGCAGATTTCCTCACTCTCAGAGCTTGAGGATTTCTTGTCTTCTTCTTCCTCACTTGAATCTTCGTCAGACCAAGTGGCTACCATGGCCTTTGGCTTCTTGAACTTCTGGAATTTCTTGTGCTTTTCTTTCTTGTTCTCAGGACACTCTCCCTTCATGTGTCCTGGCTTGTTACACCTGTAACAAATGACAGTTTCGTCAGCTTTTTGATTCTTGTTGAAATTAGAGGAGGAAGTGTTTCTTTTACCTGTGGAAAACTTCTTTTTCCCAGACATTCTTCCTTTTCTATATTTCAAGAATTTTCTGAATTGCCTGGTCATGAGGGCAATTTCATCCTCATTTGACTCAGACTCCTCAGAACTTGTCTTTTCTTGACTTTTGTCTTTGTTACTTGAAGAGGCCTTAAGTGCCATTGGCTTGGTCTTAATTATATGTTCTTCATTTCTTTTCAAATTGATTTCATATGTCATTAAAGATCCTATCAATTCATCCAAAACATTTTGGACAAATCTTTAGAATCTTCAATGACAGTGGCCTTTGTGTGCCAAATAGAAGAGAGTGAACGTAAGATTTTCCTTACCAAGTCTGCATCTGTGTAGTCCTTACCTAAGGCCTTGAGTCCATTGACAATGACCATGAACCTGGCAAACATTTCAGAAATTGTTTCATTAGACTTCATCATAAACAATTCATATTCTGAAACAAGAATATTTGCCTTAGTTTCCTTTACTTGTGATGTTCCCTCATAAAGTAATTCGAGTTTATCCCACATCTCTTTGGCGGATTTGCACATTGAGATTCTCGAATACTCTTTGGGATGAACAGCACATTGAATCATGTTCATGGCACTATAATTCAATGTGGCTTTTCTTATTTGTTCCCTAGTCCAGGTTTCTTCCTCACCCTAGTTTTCATAGGGACCAACCTCAACCACTTTCCAAATTTCATAGTTCTGGGCTCTTAGAAAGACTTGCATTCTATTTTTCCAGTATGAATAGTCCGTTCCATTAAAGAATGGTGGCCTATTTATGGAATGCCCTTCAGCTATGAAACTTTTGGAATCCATTGACTTAACAAGAAAGCTCAGAAGAATATTCAGCAAACAAGCAAGCAATCAGACACACAATACTAAAAAACTGCTCAAATCAAATCAGATCAAGTATAAACCTGCTCTGATACCAATTGAAGGATCGAGGAAAAGGTGTGGATAAGATCTAGAAGGGGGGGATGAATAGATCTATGCCACTTTCTGCGGAAGCTTAAGCAATTTAAAATACTTTTAGAATCAGAGGCAATTTTAATCAGTGAAAAACACAGATCTGATGAAATGTTAAGTGAGTTGATAAAATAGATGTAAAAACCAGTTGATTAAGTGAATCTTGATCGATCCTATGCAAGCATCTAACGGATGATAAAATCAAACCACAAATAGACAAGTGCACAGAGATTTTTAGGTGGTTCGGAAATCACCCATGTGATTCCTACATCCACCCCTCACACCCAGTGAGGATTCACTAAACAACCTGGGTTACACACCCACTGGAGCCAGACAACTCCAACACTTGAGTTTACAACTCACACACCTCTAGAGCAAGACTACTCTAGATCCCTGAGCAAGACTGCTCAACAAACACTTGAGTTAGACAACTCAAACTGAGCACGACGGCTCACAAATAACAATGCTAGACACCAACACACGACATGGATCTTCTAGCAGCAGATCATGTCAGACATGAGAACATTCATGAGAGTTATGCAGAAGCACTTGCACAATCTCAAGAAGTCTCAGAAGAACAAAAGTACATTGAGAATAGTGTTAAAAGGCTTTGTTCTTCAGTGTACTCCCTTGTAGAAGCTCAGATTGGGAAGAGGCTTGAATCCTTGAAGTCCCAGCCGATGCTCTGCACTATTGAAGTTGGGGATCTTCCTTGAAGTCTTCTCCAACAGATGCTCCTACTTGATCTGCTTCCTTGAGGCGCTTCAATTGCTTCTTCAGAGATCAAACTCCAATTCTCACAATCGAATTGATGAGAATTGGTCTTCAGAAGGCACCAGGAGAGCAGAGGAGGGAGATGAGCTCTTCTCGCCGCCAAAGGGAACTTTTCTGGAGGCTTGGAGAGTTCGTTGGGGTCTTCTCATGATGGACGGCCAATTGGGGGCCTTTTATACCCAAAAGATTCCAAAGATACCCTTTAGGTACAAGGGCACACGATCCTAGGTTGATACCCCATCGCCCTAGGCTGACACGTGGCAAACATCCAATTTAAGTTGCAAACTTTCCGTAGTGTGTCGACCTGCCCTGGTGGTGGTGTCGACACACTGTCCCAAATCTTGAAACAGGCTGTTCTGGGAACTGATCCAGTGTCGACCTGCTTTGGTATTGTGTCGACCTGCTGTCCCGATTCTGAAAACAGCTGTTCTGGGAGCAGGATCCAGTGTCGACCTGCTCTGGTGTTGCGTCGACCTGCTGTCCCCAATTCTGAAAACTGCTGTTCTGGGAACAAGCTCTTGTGTCGACCTGCCCTGAGAGTGCGTCGACCTGAGTAGTCTGATTTCCGGAATCTGCAACTCGTGTCGACACACTCTTTGACATGTGTCGACATAGTCTCAACATTTGTTCATCTTTTTGCCTTTGAATTTGGGTTATTGTGTCGACACCATTGTGGAGTGTGTCGACACTTCTTTTGCAAAAAGTGTTTGTACCTGAAAATTAAACACATATATCATTAGTAAAATGTTTTATTATGAGTGCAAATGATAAGTGTGCTTTGAGACATGTTTTTTTTTTTAATATTTTCAGGTGAAATGTATTTATCATGTTTCAAATAATTTGCATTCAAATCACATTTGTCATCATCAAAATAGGAGGGAAAATGATATGAAATTACACTCAACCCAACATTATCTTCATCTCTTCGCTTCTTTCTTTGGTTCCTTGTGTTTCTTTTTGCTTAATGACAAAAAGGGGGAGAAAATATTCTAAAATACATACCTTTAAATTAAATTTTATTTGTTCAATTTCTCTATGTTTTGTCATCACCAAAAATGGAGAGATTGATGATCAGTCCATCTCCATATAAAATTATTATGAATTATATATGTATTTTGGTGATTAACAAAACCTTAAAAAATATTTTCTAACAACTTTTTCTAATGTTTATCCACAGGAAATAACTCAAGCAAAATCTGTAAGTTGTCCACACACACTATCATTTGAAGTTCAAAGCATAAAGTTTATCTAAGTATACATCGATTTCCATATAATAGCTCACAACGATTACATTGGTACATCGATTTCATATCACTTAAACATTGATTTTGTTCGTACATCGATTTCATATCATGTAAACATCAATTTCGTTGATACATTGATTTCATATCACTTAAAGATCGATTTCATTGTTACATCGATTTCATTTCACTTAAACAACGATTTCGGTAAAACAATGATTTCATCATTGAAACAACGATTTCACTTAAACAACGATTTCATCATTGAAACAATGATTTCATGATCGATTTTGGTAAAACAACGATTTCATCATTGAAAAAATGATTTCATTATCGATTTCACTTAAACAACGATTTCATCATTGAAACAACGATTTCATGATCGATTTCACTTAAACAACGATTTCATCATTGAAACAATGATTTCATGATCGATTTCACTTAAACAATGACTTCATCATCAAAACAACGATTTGGTCGTTACAACAATTTCCTTTCACTCATACAATGACTTGGTCGCTACAATGATTTGGTCGCTATAACGATTCTGTTTTCACTTAAACAACGATTTGGTTGTTGCTACAACGATTCGGTTGATACATCGACTTCTGTAGAACAACGATTTCATCTCTACAGCGACTTCATGTGAAAGAACGATTTTAGTTGAACAATGATTTCATCTACACATCGATTTCTATTAAATAACGACTTTGTATAGAACATCGATTTCATTTCATTAGAACATGGATTATGTTCACGTCAACTTGATTTTATCTTGGATTATGCGCACATCGACTCTCTCTTTCTGACTACAGCTCTCTCTCTCAATGATTACATTTAATACAACTGTCAAACATTCTTGTTCAAATCATTTTTAAACACTCTTTAGTTCCATTATATTCAAATGTATTTTAAATCTTTGTGGATTTCAAAGTTTTCCCACGAAAGCATGTTGTATCCACATTGTCTAACATTTATTGTGACAGTACAAAACTCTGCACGATATATGTTTTACTTCTCTTGCCTATTCACACAAAGTCAATGACAGAATGACATTTCCCTTCTAGTGTATCTTCATACAACACAACCACTAATATTGACTGACAGTTTAGACAAAGATAAGTTGTCTAGGTGTCAGCATTTATTGTGTGTAGGGTTTCTAGAGGAAACGCACCTCTCAAAGATGGACTTGTCAACCTGACAAGAGGATAGAAGATTCAAACAATCTTTCCTCTTGAGTGTATGTGTCTATCCAAGCATTAATGACTGCAGGCTCACTTGCTTTTTGCTTCGGACCAAACATCCCAACGTGCATGAAGATGTGAGACAACAGATATTTCAACAGATACTACAACGGTCAAATTATTTCAAAGAAGATAAATAGAAGACTGGTGACTCCATGAAGAACAGTTCGAATAGTTTTTCCAAAAGAAAATCTTAGTCATATGAAGAAAAATGAGAGCCAACTCCTCCATTCCATTTTTCCATAGCTCTTAACTCTTTGTAAGAATAGTGCATTACTTTTGAGAGCTTGCGTAGATCAAAGAGAGAGAGAGTTCATTTGAGATAATCTTGTGTCTCTCAGTCATTGCCTCAGATCAAGCATTGTCTATAAGCTTCGTCTTGGGGCCTTTCTCATTAAACTCCTTTTTCTATGAGCATTCCTCTTCGTGTGTGAAGAGAAAACATGTCGCATCAGGTGGTGTGATTCCTCTTCTGGTAGAGAAGAGAAGGCCAGCTGGTGCTGGATGTGTAAGTGTCCTTAATGGGGACTATACCCTTGTTTAGTGGAATCCCAAGTGGTTGCTTGGGGACTGGACGTAGGACTCCTTGGGATAGGAGATCCGAAGCAGGATAAAATTTCTTGTTTGTCTTCGAGATTGTTCTCTTTGTTTTTTATTAACACTAACTCTAACTATCGATCTTAGTGTTGTCTGTTAAGTTTGTTTATTTACAGGAATTTTTAGAAGAAGAATTTTTAGCAATCCATTCACCACCCCTCTAGGCTTGCTATCTGGGCAACAGTTAGTGCCCGCGGGAGTTAATTGACTAGAGTGTTTGGCATTAAACTCAAGTGCTATCTATCTCGACTATTCAAATGACAATCAAAGTGCTATATTATACTCATTGTGCTATTGACATACATTGTGCTATTTGTGCTATGGCCATCTTGTTTTGTGCTATATTTAGAAACTTGTGCTATCTCAATCACATACTATCGTACTATCTCTTTGTTACTTGACTCTCTCGCTCTATCATATAGTGACTCTGATTTTAATACATTAATCATGTTAAGTTGTTCGCACCATGAGATATAAATCCTACTGGGTGTTGTCGCTCACCCTACGTTATTTACCATTGTGTTCTCAGGTGAGGCTAAGGAGAATGAGTACACTCACGAGGATGGGGAGGACCAGGAGTGAACCAAGAGTGCCATGATGTCACTATGTTATCCTAGATGTCTTAGTTAGTCTTTTATTTCCATTCTATGTATTAGAGTCAATTGGGCCCTATGTTATGGCTCTGAGTTAGTTGATCTAATAGACGATAGTTGAATTATCAATGAAAGATATTTGATTTCGAATTATTTAATTGTCCAATGGTTTGTTGTCTATTCTATGCTCTATACTTGCTTACTTGCAACTGTCTCACGTTCTCATATTCCGCGTCGGGGTGTGACATGTGCTGTCGCGTTTAAGGAGGGCACTGAAACCCATGCGGCGTACAGTTT
Organism: Colocasia esculenta; assembly: GCA_014218235.1. Lineage (NCBI taxonomy): Eukaryota > Viridiplantae > Streptophyta > Magnoliopsida > Alismatales > Araceae > Colocasia > Colocasia esculenta. The sequence goes on from CM024766.1 coordinate 52,617,133, forward strand.
CATGCATCAGAGTTGACTGTTCAGACTTCAAAACGTGACGGAAAGGTCTGTCTTGATGGGATTGGATAGGTGACTTAATCAGTTGAACTAAGAATGTGTGTGAATAGCAGCGGGATTAAAATAAGTGAAACACACAATTCAATCAGATTCAAGTGTGGTGTGTGAGTATAGTGAATAGAAATAATAAACCACACATCAAACAACAGTGCACTGAAGATTTTTAAGGTGGTTCGGAGAACACAACTTGTGTCTCCTACGTCCACCTCCTCACAATGGAGGAACCACTAGCTTGTTGCCCGGTTGGCTAACCCAGAGGGGGGGTGAATGGGTCTTTAAAATAATCCTAGCTGATAAAAACCTGAACTCAGAACAAACATAAAGAGTTCTTGAAAGGGATTAGTAATGGTTAGTAAAAACAGCAATCACACAAAGAAGACAATCACACAACACAGAAATTTATCCTGGTTCGGATCTCCTCTCCTTAGGAGTCCTACGTCCAGTCCCTGAGCAACCCTCAGGATTTCACTAACTAGGGTACAGTCCCCCTATGGACAAACAACAACCACCCAGCTCAGCTGGTCTTCCTTCACCCCTGAAGGGAACACAACACCCTGGTACCACCAGGTCTTCCTTTACTCCTGAAGGGAAAAACACCACCCTGGAAACCACCAGGTCTTCCTTCACACACGAAGGGAATAACACAGGAAATTCTTGAAAGAAAAAGACTAGCCCCTAGATCAAGCTTTTACAAAAACTTAATCTGAAGCTACAAGCACTGAGAGTCGAAGATCTACACAGAGTGCACTCTCTCAGAACTAAACTAGCTCTTCCTTTTGTTTTCTTCACACAGCACAGGGAGCTAAGAGCGAAGATGAAAAGAGTGAATTTTTTGGCTCTAGAGAACTTTCGAAGACGTGAAAGCTGCAGAGATCTAGCCGCCCTTGAATCAGAAAATCAAATTGTCTCCGTGTTTTGTCTTCAGAGCTTCATCTTGTATTTGTATCTCAAATTTGAATAAGGACAAGGAGATGACCGTTGTCTCACGGATTTGGTGTACGTTAGACTGAAGGATTTGAGGAAGCTTCCTGTCAGCAGTCTTTTGTTCTTTGGAACACGCAAAGTGATAAGATCTTCTGAGTTTGCTTGTAGTTCTTTCTGCGTCCAGTGTTGTAGGATATTACATCCTTAAGGTTCAACAAGGTTGAGCTTTAATGGTAGACAGCTATACTATCTCCAGATATCAATCAACGTCAGAGCAGATAGACGCAAATATAGTAATAACACTTTATCGTTCTAAAAGATGCATGCAGAGAATACACGAGAATGGAAGATATGTTTGTGTCCATGCAGAGATACGTTCAGTCTTTATTAAATGCATGGCAGTCAAACAGACGAGATGCGACTTTGACTATTCAACGTAGCTTAAATCAAGGAAAAACATTTAATTAATGGAAACATGACTTATGCAGTCGTTGTGAAAATCTGATAGAATCGTTATTATCGAGTTGCTGTAGACTGATAAGAAGTCGTTATGATAACTTATGAAATCGTTACCACAACCAAGTCGTTCTATAACAGATGATAAAGGAGATCGTTATGAAACATGGCAAGTCGTTGTAACTTCTGAAGAAGTCGTTATGATGACTTACAGAATCGTTATAATGAGCAAGTCGTTATAACTTCTGAAGAAGTCGTTACGATAACTTACAGAGTCGTTATAATGACCAAGTCGTTATAACTCCTGAAGAAGTCGTTACGATAACTTACAGAGTCGTTATAATGAGCAAGTCGTTATAACTTCTGAAGAAGTCGTTACGATAACTTACAGAGTCGTTATAATGAGCAAGTCGTTATAACTTCTGAAGAAGTCGTTACGATAACTTACAGAGTCGTTATAATGAGCAAGTCGTTATAACTCCTGAAGAAGTCGTTACGATAACTTACAGAGTCGTTATAATGAGCAAGTCGTTATAACTTCTGAAGAAGTCGTTACGATAACTTACAGAGTCGTTATAATGAGCAAGTCGTTATAACTCCTGAAGAAGTCGTTACGATAACTTACAGAGTCGTTATAATTTCGACTTGTTTGACACAGCAAGGTTATTCAATCTTTCAAGTAAATCGTTGTTATGGTGAGGAAATCGTTATAGACAATGAAGGAATTATTATGGCTCTTCTAAAAAAAAGATGTATGGAAGACTTACCACAAATGCTTGACTTTCTTTGGGTAATTCCTGTGCTTATGGCTAGATAAACGAGGTTAGAAAAACTTTTGACAGTGTTTTGTTTATCACCAAAATAGGCAAGTACTTAAATGAAAAGGACATGGGGATGGACTGTTCATCATAGCACAGGTGCAGTACAATCTGAGCACAACAACTCAAAGAAACTCAGGAAATAGGCAAGACAACCTACTCCACAACCACTTGTGAATTCAGAAAATTCACAAGCCCTTGAGCACTACGGCTCAAGCACCAGAGCACAACGGCTCCAAACCAGAGTACAAAGTACTCAAACCTCTAGATCACAATAGATCCAAGTTCTGCTAGAACAAGCACACTTAGAGTATAGATCCTCTAGCACGATCTATCTCAGTATAATAGAAATGGTAGAGACAGATAGAATTGGGAGATCTGTGTAGAACACATACATAGATTCCCCAGTGAATTTGACACTCTAACCAAGTACAAACTCGGCTGGATATCCTTCTGGACCAGCACTGCTGCAATCACGAGCTCCTTCTCTTCTTCTCCTTCTTCTTCCCTTGGCGGCGCTGCTCTGCTCCTCTGGATGCAAATCCCTTTTTCCCGCTCTTCTTGCCTTCTTCTAGAATGCTCTAAGCTTTCTTGCGTGGGATGCTTTGGAGTACAAGGATCATGAGTATATATAGCCCCATATGGCCATAAGGTGACTTGGGATGCATGGGCATGGAAATCTAGGTCAATTCTCTTGATCCCTGAACAGCCACGTGTCCAGAAAAATCCACGTTTTTAAGTTTTAGTCAAAGTGTATCGACACACAGGCAGACTGTGTCGACACCACTGGCTACTGCTTCAGAACAGCCTTCTGGGACAGTGAACTAGTGTCGACACACAGGTGGACTGTGTCGACACCATAGGCAGACTGTGTCGACACACAGGCAGACTGTGTCGACACCACTGTGACAAATTTGTGTAAACCTGAAAATATAAAGTGTAAACCATTAATAAAATATATTATCATTAAAATGTGAGATATTAAACATCAAAAACATGTTGTTTAAGCATTGTTGTGATATGAATAAAATGTATAACATGTTCAATATGTCATCATCAAAATCAAGGTATGAGTGATGTTCATTGGTCATCATTAAAACACAACTTTAGGAAATTCCAAAACACACTCAACCCAACATTCTCCCCCTTTTTGATGATGACAAAATATATGCACAATCTCCCAATAGCCTGACCCCCTTGACTGCAATAATTCCCCTTGACCATATTTACCCTTTGAACAACTTTCTCCCATAAAAAACAAAACTTTCTCCCCTTAAAGATCTTTCTCCCCCTTTTTGACAGCATCAAAAAGATAGACAAGAGAGAGAAACAAAGAATGTAGGAGATCAAGAAATGAAATGTAGGAAAAGACTTGTCAGAAATAATCAAAATAAGTGAGGCAAAGTGATATTGACAAATGAGAGAAATTATTGTGTTTTTGGTATTGTGCAATCAAGTGTAATTACAAAGACCCACTCAACACAAAGCAGAGCAAGAGATAATGGTCTAAATGTAGTTAAAATGATGATGCAAATGTGAATAAATGTGACCTATATGAGTGAGCAGAAATATTTAACAGAGATGTTATGAGCTTGAAGTTTAACACATTGTTGAATAATAGGTCTAAACTCAATATACATAAATTTTATTCAGGTCATGAGCTTTTCTATCCTGGCTTTTTGAATTTGCTTTCATTTTTAACTGTGAAAGAATACAAGAATAAATTAATTAAATCTCACTTTTCAATGCAAGAGATCACATTTATCAAATGCAAGACCTCCTGATTACTCAGTGGTTTAACTTTCATTATCTTGTACAGAGATGACAAACTTTTAAACACTTTTTGACGCGAGACAAATCACTTGGTTAGGTGAGATGGCCCGGTTACTCAGTAATAGACAAGTTTGCATTGCTCTGTTTGTATCCTTCCAGATTATTGTTTATTTTCTTTTGATATTTTGCGGGAATATGTTTGCTTTGACCATAAGAGTCATGAATATGAGTGTAGATAGATTATTCTTAACATGTGTTAAAAAAGAAGCTTAAACATACACGTGAAATATTAAAGCCACTCATGTGCCTATTATAGTGTTTTGTAAATCATTTAAAAAAAATATTCAGTATTAAGATTGCACAACTTTGAGATGAAAGTAAATCTTTGAAATTAAACTAAATGCACAATGAATTTAGTTTCAATGTTTTAAATCTCTCACATGAAAATAGCATAAGGACTCAAAAATTCTGATAGTTGGGGCTCAATATAGACAACAATTGTCAAGAGAAATGAGTGAAGAATAGACTATGACTCCCCCTATCAAGTAGCTCTCGAACACAAGGTAAAAAAAAATTGAATGAAATGAGAATAGAATCAAAAAGTGAGTGTTGTGAAAATACAAATACTGCCCCTTAACAATTGCATAAAGGGGTCTTGATACTTGGCGGAGACATGTACTCACGCATAGTGAAAGTGTCCAGACAAGCCTAACTTGCCTTTCTTCAAATCACTATTTGATATACCAAGAATTTCAATGCAACTGAGAAGTAGGAATTTATTTTCAAGAAAGAATGGCTTTTATTTGCACAAAAAAATGAGATGAAGATATCAAACATGTGAAAACTTGCATAAACAAAGTTCCCTTCTAAGAGAGGTGAATCTAGGTTCTGCAAGAGGCTTAGTGAAAATGTCTGCAATTTGTTTTTCTGTGTCAATGAGGTGGAGTTCAAAAGAATTCTTTGACACTTCATCTCGAAGGAAATGATGTCGAATGTCAATGTGTTTTGTGCGAGAATGCTGAATAGGATTTTTGGACAAATTTATAGCACTTGTGTTGTTACAAAGAATGGGAATGAAACCTAATTTGTGATTATAGTATAGAACTTGATGTTTGACCTAAAGGACTTGGGTACCACAACTACTAGCAGCAACATACTCAGCTTATGCAGTTGAAAGAGCTACAGAATGTTACTTTTTGGAAGCCCAAGAAATAAGACACCCTCCTAGATATAAACAAAACCCACTAGTTCTTTCTCTATCAAGTTTGCACCCGGCATAATCAGCATCACTATATGCAATCAAGTCCAATTTACACCCAGTAGGATACCAAAGACCCAAATCACATGAAAAAAGAAGATATTTAAAAATTCTTTTAATAGCAGACTTGTGACTGTCTTTAGGATTTGCTTGAAATCTTGCGCACATGCAGACACTGAATTGAATATCTGGCCTAGAGGTAGTTAAATAAAGAAGAGATCCAATCATACATCTGTAAAGTTTAGCATTAACAGGTGTATCAGAAGCATCACTTTCAAGTCTTAAACTTGTGGCCATTGGTGTGTTGGATGGCTTGATGTTTTAAAAGCCAAACCTCTTGAGCAACTCCTTGACATATTTTATTTAACTCAGAAAAATTCCTTCAGCAGTTTGATGCACTTGCAAACCTAAAAAGAATGTAAGTTCACCCATGAGACTCATTTCAAATTCAGATCGCATAAGATGGGCAAACTCATTGCACAAAGTACTATCCGATGATCCAAAAATGATATCATCAACATAAACTTGAACAACAATGAAATGATTTTTTACAATTTTTGTAAACAAAGTTTGATCAATGTTTCCTCTTATGTAACCTTTATTTACAAGAAAGGAGCCCAATCAATCATACCAAGCTCCTGGAGCTTGTTTAAGACCATAAAGAGCCGTATTAAGCTTAAAAACATGATTGAGAAATTTCTCATTTTCAAAATAGGGGGTTGTTTGACAAAAACATTTTCTTTTATGTATCCATTTAAAAATGCACTCTTGACATCCATTTGAAAGACTTTGAATTTCAAAGAAGCAGCAAATGCAAGAAATATTCGAACAGCTTCAAGTCTTGCTACAGGGGCATAAGACTCTTCAAAATCAATACCAAGTTCTTTGTTATACCCGTGAGCAACAAGTCTAGCTTTATTTCTAACAATTTCACCAGATTAATTCAATTTATTTCTGAAAATCCATCTTGTTCCAATGACAGAAGTTAAATCTGAAGGTTTTGGTACTAAATCCCAAACTTGATTTCTTTCAAATTGATTAAGCTCTTCATGCATAGCATTTATCCAGTTTTCACAAGATAAAGCTTCATCAACATTTTTGGGTTTAATTTGGGAAAGTAGTGCCAAAGAATCTTCATCTATGACAGAATGAAAAGATGATTTGGTTCTTATTCCATCTTGCAGATTACCAACAATGCTTTCAAGTGGATGGTCTCTTAAAAATCTGGGTTTAAAAATTACCTCAGGGTTTGCATGATTTTTAGGAACATGATTACCTGAATCACTTGAAGTTGGTAATTCAAGAACCTCATGTGCATTTGATACTTCTTCCTCTTCAAGATTTGTAGATGGATGTTCAAGAAAATCATCCTCATCATCACATAATGGAGTTCTGCACAAAGTAGGAATGTCAATCTTGTTGGATCGAAATGACAGATTCACAGTCCTAGAGGGGGTGAATAGGACTTTCTCACTTTTCAAAATTCTTATGAAAATCACAACACTAAGTAGATGTGTTAGTACTTGGTGTGGTGTGTGTGATTCAAGTGTGAACTTGGCGGAAAACAATCACACAATAAATTGCACAAGAGATTTATCCTGGTTCGGCCCTTCCCACATGGAAGTCCTACATCCAGTCCTCAAGCCAACCACTTGAGATTTCACTAAACTGCCAATCAACTTGGCCTTCTCTCACCCTTGGGAGGAAATTACAACACCCACTTGCTCCAAAGCAAGTCTTCCCTAAAACAGGGGTAAACAAGACTGCCTTATACCAAAGGCCTTCCCTTCACAAGAGGGGCAATGCAGAATCAAACTTCTGCAAAAAATACAACATAAATGAAGGAAGAAACTCTTGTGTGATTGCCTCAAGAATGAGCAATGAACACACACTTTCCAGCAGGATTGAAAGATAAGGAGTTTAATCTAAATCCTAGCTGAAGCTACTTGGGTGGACTTTGAAGTAAAAATACAGATGCCACCCGAAAGACAGATCATCAGAATAGGAATTTCTGAAGAGATTATCTCAAATAGGAACTTGAGCAGGAAGGCTTTGAGAGAGCTTTGAAGAACGCAAGATGAGCTTTCAAGGAATTGTCTTGAATAGTATGCCTTGTTCTGTATATCCTTTCAAGAGCTTTCTTCATCTTTTTATAGTCTTCAAAAACTAGCCGTTTGGAGAAGATAGCCGTTGGAGTAAGATGGTTGTTGTGTTCTTAGCCGTTTCGAGATAAGACTTGGGGATCCTTTGGATCTTGGAAGTTTTATTCGAAGGGTCATGAAAATTGTCTCTTCCCAAGGTCTTCAGAAATAGGAGCAGTTGCCACAGCTAGAAGATAGGCTATTTAAAGTCTTGAGCTGAGCAACCCATGCCAAACATGTGCTCCAATAAATGCCTGTTTAGAAAGGACAAGACAAAGACAAAAGCATCTCCATACCTTTGTGGTAGGTGGGTCAGTGGAGTACAACAAACAGTATAGAACCTAGTATTCTTAGTCATTTCAGAAAATAAAGCAGACATACAGAAAGGTAAAGTATGGGTCTGTCAGTGGTAGGTGAGATGGTCAGAAGCCATGCGTCTGAAACTTATATAAATGCTTTGTGTCTTTTAGAAGATATATAGACTGAGGCAAAGGACACTAAGATTGTAAGACTAGAAATAAAATGCAAGGAATGTTTTTCATAATTCGAATGTACTGAATTTCGTCAGAAGAAATATATTAAAATAATGATCATAAAATTTGTCACTGATTTTATACTTAAGAGGTTTAAGTTTCAACAAAGAACTAATAGAAATATTTCTTGACAGGTAGAACTATCAACAAGTACAAGTACACAACTAACAGTGTAGTCGAATGCAGTAGAATAGGTAATTCGTTTTTAAGAAGTAAGCATGATTTGACTATAGTAGGAACTATGTAAATCGACTATAATGGAGCAACCATTAGTCGAATGAAGTGTAAGACTATGAGTCGAGGTGGTGAGTCGAATGATCTTTAATTGTGAGTTTTAGTCTTGAATCGAATACAATCTAAAAGAATGAATTGTAGACATGAGTCGAATACAGTGTAAAAGACATTCGACTGTATGAGTCGAAGTCATGAGTCGAATACAGTGTAACGTTGTGGACAGAGATTTTCAAGACTTGTGACTGAACTTCTGAATGAGTCGAATATAGTGTAAAAGACCTTTGCCTGTATGAGTCGAAGTCATGAGTCGAATACAGTGTAAAAGACATTCGACTGTATGAGTCGAAGTCATGAGTCGAATACAGTGTAACGTGGTGGATTTAGAAAGATTTTCAAGACTTGTGACTGAACTTCTGAATGAGTCGAATATAGTGTAAAAGACATTCGACTGTATGAGTCGAAGTCATGAGTCGAATACAGTGTAACGTTATGGACTTAGAAAGATTTTGGGTATTGCGTCTGTCTAGAAATTTTTTGTGATATATCTATATTATAGAAAATACATATTTAGGGATTTTTCATGGTAGAAGCAAAATATGTATTTAAAGATTTGTCATAGCAAAATTATTATTAAAGACTTAGGGGTAGTTGCTCAACAATTCTCCCCTTTTTTGTTAATGAGAAAAAAAATATTTAAATGGTAGCTGATAGCCTGATATATCATTAAATTTCTGCTATATTTTGAGAAAGACTGAGTAGCTACCTTTTCTTTTCTCCCCTTTGTGACATTAACATAAAGGATAGCAATCAGACAATAAAAAAAGGGAAAGAGCAGTAAATTCATTCATTCAGAAAAAGAAATAAGTGTCTGAAGCAATTTACAAAATAACACAATGTTTTTAAGTTCTGGTAGAGCTGGGGAGATAGAGAGCAGGGGGAATCTTAGCCAGGAATGGCTCAATAAGGTTCCAAAGCTTCAGCTCATTCGAGGGGAAAATGTGGTCAAACTTTGAAGAGTCCACATTGTAATTTGGACTGGTAAAAGGCAATTTCTTCAGAGACTTGATGTGGCGCCTTCTGTAAAAAGCGCGCTTGAGGCTAGCCTTGTCTGGATCCATGACATATTTGATTTGAAGGGGAGTGAACTTCTTAGTAACTGCCAAGGAGAGGAACTCATGGAGAGTGATGTTCCAGTGGAGACCATCTGAGAGAGCTGCATCCTTGGCCTGATAGTAGTACAAATATCTGTGTGCCCATTTGAGGCCTATGTGCTTTCTCAGGTCGAGGAGGCTCTTGGAGTGATATTCATTGAGAGTGAGTTTCATTCTCTGGCACTGAGCATGATGATCTAGATAAGCTTTCTCCCATTGATCAGGAGTGAACCGTTCAGACTCAGCAAAGCATAATTGGAGATCAAGAAGGTTCTTCTAAAATTTGGGTATGTGAAGAAGGATGAACCTCTAAAAATTGAGCTTGGACTTGTACTTGATCTTGAACCTTGTAGAGATCCGAAGGAATCTGTTGTAGAGGGTATCAGCAAAGGGGCCTCTATAGAAAACAGCTCCTACAAGGGGTGGATGGAGATCAGGTAACAAGGCTGCTGTCATTGAAGGAACCACTGGCCTTTGACCTCTGATGAGCATATCATTTTGGCCTCTTGAGACATCATGCAGACCAAGTTTGAACCTTTCAAAATTGAAGGCTTTCATTACAGTATATTTGGCCTGAGAATCTCTAAGAAGAGTGGCAAAGAGGTAATGAAACTGGAGGGAGATATGTGTATAGATTTTCAAGTGGTGGTTCCGTGATTGGGCTTCCTGAAATCTCATGGCTTCCTCAGGGTATAGATCAACAAACTCTTGAGGAGTCAGACAGTGACTCTTCTGAGAGACAAATTGAAGTTCAGGGATGGAAACCTTGGAAGTTTTGATTAGGGTTGGAAGCGAGTGTTCAAAAGTGAATCCTGGCATGTTATGGATTTCAAGAAAGGCTCTAATTTGAAGGTATTCTCTAAATAGAGCCATGAACTGAGGAGAATGGTAGACAAAGGCATACCAAAATGGAGGAAGAAGTAAAGCTGCTTTGTCTCCCAATTTGGGACCACGAGAAGCTGGTAGTTGGAGGCTAGGAACCATGTCAATTATTTGCAAATGGGTTTTCTGAGAACCCGATTTGGGAACAGTTGGTAGAGATGAATAAAACTGTGGAGGTTGGGTGGACAGGGTTATTACTACCTCCTTGAGTGGCTTGGGTTGGTATTGCAAGGGGTAGATGGAGAAGTGGATGTTCTTTAAGGATGGATCTACTGGGATGCTTGAAGAAGGTATATCTGGAGAAGATACCTCAAGAACTGAGGCAGAGGGAACAGTGGATGAGGGTGCTGCAGGAGTAATTTCTGGAGGATTAATAACTGGAGGGGCAGGTGAGCTAGGCCTGGAAGAAGAGAAGGACGGATAGGATTACCATTCTTGATCAGCCTTCTCTTAACTTTTCTCTTGAAGGTGTGGACCTCAAGAGAGGCATCAAGGGGTCTCTTGCCTAGGGACACCTCTTCTTCTGCTGCTGCTGCTGGCTGCTGATCAGCCACGGACTCTTGCTGCTACTGCTGCTGCTCTTCAGAGGGTTGATAAACCACCACTGCTAACTGAGGCTCAGAGACATGCTGTTGCTGGTGAAGGGGCTGCGGGATTTCATCAGACAGGTGCTGCTGATCAGCCTAGATCTCTTGATCCTTTTCTACTGTCTGCTCAAGCTCTTGATTTTCAGGAAATTTTTCTTGGGTTTGGTCTTGATGCTGCGGCTCTTGAGCAGAAGGAACTTCTTCTTGCTGCTGAGAGGGAGCTGGCCCTGCTGGCCTGGGAGTGCCTTGCTGGCACACAAACTGAAGCATAAGATCTTTAATCTGCTTCACCTCATCAGCCAAACTGTCAAACTTGACATCTATTACTTCAACTTGCATATGGAGAACTGAAAGATTCTCTTGCTGGGTTCTGACAAGCTCTAAAATGGTGCTAAGACTGTTGCTACTCTCCCCCTGAGACCTTGGCCGGGTCTCAAACTAAGATGGGGAGTAAGAGGGCTCTCTCTCTTCAAAGATATGTTCCATTGGAGAAATAGGAACATCTTCAGATAAAATCCCTTTACCTCTGAGATATCTTAAGACATCATGTACCGTCTCAGAGGGAGCATCTTGCTCAGGAAGAGAGGAGGAGGCAGGAAGCTAAGCATCTGCAGATGGTACTTCAGGAGGGATAACTGGTTGGGCAACTTGCTCTATAATGGGTTCAGGAGGCTGAACAAAAACATCTGAAATTGCTGAAACTGCTGGGGTTTTAATTTGAACACTAGAAGCAGGAATATCTTGGGTGAGCAAAGAGACTAGGGGCTCATCTGGATAAATTTCATGCTCACACTCCAGGACTGAGTCCTTATACCATAAGTTCTGCTTCATTCCAACCAGGGAGTAGTGACTCCTTCTGAGAGTAATGAGCCCAATCTTCTCCTTGGTGCTCACAGGCACATCTCCAGACAGATCCACAGAAAGCTTCTTAAAAATCATGTTAGGATCCATAAGGGAGAGATTCTTGTAAGTCTTTTGCTGCTATAATTCTCTCCAAGATAACTGCTGGGAGGTTGACTCTATGCCTCTGAATGGCCCAAAAGAGAAGGTTCCCATCTCTAGCTGTGATTGAGGAATGGGTTCCTGCTCTAGGGGTAATGATATTTGAGATGATGGAGTGGATTAGCCTCTTTTCTGCTGATAGTTCATTTACTTGCAGATCTCTTTTGCACAAAGTCCCCAGACTTCCAATAATCCCCATTTTTTGCTTCTCTAAGGGGATAAACTCACTAAGGCAGTGGCTGGAGTTGGGACAATCCAAAAGCTCCACTAGATATTCTTCAGAGATAGTGATTTCGGTTCCTTTAACATACCCCACTACAGTGTTACCGGTTGAAACTTTCAGGGAAGCATAAAATGACCTGACTGCACTAGCCATAAAAGGTTCAGAAATCTGACAAAGCTTGGTCCATCCCATTCCAGTGAGGGTCTCTTCTACCCAAGCTAGGTTTCCACTCAAGTGGGAAAACTCAACGGACTTCCCAGAATAGATGGGGATCTTGGCTAGTCTCTGGAGTTGGTCAGAAGTGAGTTGGATGAAAACTTGAGCCCTAGGAGATGCCATCTAGATAATAGACGAAAGGGAGACTTAGAAAACCTTCAAAGGAGGAGAAGATATACTTGAAATGAGGTAAGGAACCTACCTTCTTCTCAAGAGGATGAAGTTTTGCAGAGGGCTTCTGGAGGTTCTTCGCCGGAGAGCAGGAAGGCGCGAAGAACGGATGAGAACAGAGGAGTCGAAGAGAGATTTCAAACGGGTGCTTTCTAAAGGGGTGAAAGAGTTGTTTATATAAAAGTTGGAGGAAAAACCGTCCCTTCATCTTAGGCTGAACGGATGCGATGGAAGGATGTGATTGTTACGTCATGAAGAGACGCGCCTTAATTAGTTGTCAGTTACGGAATTTAAATATTAAGCGATGTTTCATGGAAACTTAAGTGAATCGATTGCCTTAACTTATATGAGTCGAATGCCTTGATTCTTCATGAGTCGACTGCACAAGTCGAAGGATTGGGACTTAGAAAAAAATTTAGGATACTTTTTCACAGACAATTCACACAAGCATTTTTCAAGCATGATAATTTAGTCAAATTTAATCAGGATTGCACATACCTATTTCTCTTCTAATAGATGTAAATCTATCTTCAGGTAGGGGCTTAGTAAAAATATCTGCTAATTGATTTTCTGTGGAAACAAATTCAAGAGAGATATTTCCATTACTTACATGGTCCCTGATGAAGTGATATCTAACCTCAATGTGCTTTGTTCTTGAGTGCTGGATTGGATTCTTGGTTAAATTGATTGCACTTGTATTATCACAAAGCATTGAGATTTCTTGAAGCTGATGACCATAGTCTTCCAATTGATGCTTGATCCATAACAGTTGAGTACAGCAACTTCCAACTGCAATGTATTCAGCTTCTGTAGTGGATAAAACTACTGAATTTTATTTTCTGGAAGACCAAGATATTAAACATCCTGCAAGAAGTTGACAAGTGCCACTAGTGCTTTTTCTATCTAATTTGCATCTAGCATAGTCAGTATCACTATATCCAATTAACTTGAATTCTGAGCAATTTGGATACCATAGACCTAGCTTACTTGAATTTATAAGATATCTAAAAATTCTTTTAACAGCATGAACATGAGATTCTCTAGGATCAGCTTGGAATCTTGCACATAAACAAACACTGAACATTATGTATGGTCTACTTGCAGTAAGATAGAGCAGTGATCCTATTATTCCTCTATAGATCTTTTGATCTACCTTTTTACCAAGAGGATCACTATCCAGCTTATTGCCTGAGCTCATAGGTGTACCTAAAGGCTTACATTTGCCAAAGCCAAATTTGATAAGCAAATCTAATATGTATTTGGTTTGACAGATGTGAGTTCCTTCTTTGGTTTGCTTAATTTGCAGGCCAAGGAAGTAATTTAGTTCACCCATCATGCTCATTTCAAATTCACTTTGCATTAGATTTTCAAAGAATTTGTAGAGTGATTCATTAGTAGAACCAAAGATAATATCATCAACATAGATTTGTACAAGTAGGATTCCATTTGAAAATTTCTTTATGAATAAAGTACTATCTACTTTTCCTCTTGCAAAATCATGTGATATAAGATAAGCACTTAGTCTTTCATACCAAGCTCTAGGAGCTTGCTTCAAGCCATATAGTGCTTTCTTTAAACGGAAAACATGATTATGATTTTTAGTATCTTCAAATCTAGGAGGTTGCTCAACATACACTTCTTCTTTTATAAAACCATTCAGAAAAGCACTTTTAATATCCATCTGAAATAGGTTAATATTAAGAGAGCAAGCATATGCTAATAAAATTCTGATTGCCTCTAATCTAGCAACTAGAGCATAGGTTTCATCAAAGTCTATGCCTTCCTCTTGGGAGTATCCTTGAGCAACAAGTCTAGCCTTGTTCCTGATAATTACCCCTGATTCATCCATTTTGTTTCTGAAAACCCATCTGGTTCCAATAACTGGATGGTCAGTAGGTCTAGGTACAAGAATCCAAACTTCACTGCGTTGGAACTAATTAAGTTCCTTTTGCATAGCAAGGATCCAAGATTCATCACCCAGTGCATCATTGATTGTCTTAGGCTCAATCTGTGAAACTAATGCAGAGAAATCACTTGGAATTTGCATACCTCTTGTTCTTACCCTGTCTTGAGGATTACCTATGATATTTTCTCTAGGATGATTCCTGTGGTACCTTAATTCTGTAGGTAGTCCTTCTTGTGTTTGTTCTTGTTGTTGGAGATCTTCTAGTGGTGGATCTTCTGATTCTTCATCTTTGTTTTGTTCTCCTTCAAGAGAAGTCTTTTCAAGATCCCTGCAAAGGTCATCAACACCATCTTCCTCTTGTTCTATCCTTTTGATAGAGGTTAGTTTCATCAAATAAAACATGCACAGTTTGTTCTATATTTAGTGTTCTTCTATTGAACACTTTATATCCTCTAGGTTTTGAGATATACCCTAACAGAAAACCTTCATCACTTTTAGCATCTAATTTTCCTAAGTTGTCTTTACCATTATTTAAGATAAAACACTTACAGCCAAAAGGTCGAAGATGACTGATGTTGGGCTTCTTATCCTTGTATAATTCATAAGGAGTCTTCTTCAGGATGGGTTTGATCATACATCTGTTGATAATGTAGCAAGCTGTATTTACTACTTCTGCCCAGAAGTACTTTGGTATATTATACTCATTTAGCATAGTTCTGGCCATATCTAGCAATGTTCTGTTCTTCCTTTCTGCTACACCATTTTGCTGAGGTGTTCTGGGGGCTGAGAAATTGTGTTCAATTCTATTTTCTTCACAAAATTCCAGAAACTCTTCATTTTTGAATTCTCCTCCATGATCAGACCTGATACTGGTAATCTGAAATTTTTGATTCTTTTGAACAATTTTGCTGAATTTCAGAAAGGCTTGAAAAGCTTCAGATTTGGCTTCTAGAAAATACACCCAAGTATATCTTGAGTAATCATCAACTAATACATAGCCATAGATCTTTCCTCCAAGACTGACTGTCCTCATAGGTCCAAATAAATCCATGTGAATCAATTCCAAGGGTTTGGAAGTTGTAACAATTGTCTTAGACTGAAATGAGGTTTTTGTCTGTTTTCCTTTTGCACATGCTGAGCAAATTCCAGACTTTTTGATTTTCATCTTGGGAAGACCCTCAACCAGATCATGCTTTAATAATTTTTTGATCACTGAAGTGCTTGCATGACCAAGTCTTCTGTGCCACAAATCAGATTCTTCACTTTTGGTAGTTGCCAAGCAAAGGTTTACTTCTTTTAATTCTGTCAGTTGCAATGTGTATAAATTCTTTATTCTTTGTGCTTCAAAGACCTTTTTGTTGTTCTTCAGAATTGCACACTTATCATTCTGAAAACTTATTAGATGACCCTTATCACATAACTGACTAATACTGATCAGGTTGTGCTTGAGACCTTCTATATACATGACATCTTCAATTAAGTCCTTTTCTTTAGTACCAATAGTTCCACACCCTAGCACTTTTCCTTTTCCATTGTCACCATAAGTAACTTGACCAGATTCTTCTCTAAAGCTTGTAAATAGCTTCCTATCACCTGTCATATGTCTTGAGCATCCACTATCCAAATACCATTTGGATGCCCTCAGCCGACCATGCAAACAAAGCTAAGTTTTAAATTTTGGTACCCAAATTTTCTTGGGTCCTTGATGGTTAGTTTTAGGAATCCATCTTAAGTTTCTAGTAGTGCATGTGCTAACTGTGTGACCTAGTTGGTTGCAATGTGTACAACATAAATCAAAAGGATTTTTCTTGTGTATATTTCTACTGTATTTCTGTTTTTGTTTATAAGCATGTTGATTTACCCTATTCGTATTTTTTATATCATCCTCTGTTACAAACTTAGGAGTTGGATATACTTTAGGATGAATGATATGTTCTTCATTTTGTGGGGGTGTGTATCCTACTCCATATTTCCTTTTTCCTTTTTGGCACCTTTCAGATCTACAAATAATGAAGTTTTGCAAGTAGTTATTTTATCTAAAGTAGCTTTTAGATAACTATTTTCTTCTTGCAATTTCTCTTCATTCTTCAGTTCTCTTAGATTTGATTTTAATTCTAATATTTTGTTATTCTTATTTTTCAAATCTTCACATAAAAGTTCATTAGCTCTTTTAGTTTCAGTTGAATTTTTCTTTAACCTTTCAACCTCATTTTTAAGAAAGGTATTGTTCTTTTCTTGATTTAACAAATTTAGCTTGATTATTTTTATTTGCTTTACAACAAACTTGTATTTTTCATAAAGTTCATTGAAGGCATCCTCTAGACTATCTGAATCAGATTCTGAGCAGGAAGTAAAAGATGTTTCAGAACTTACCTGTTCTAGTCCTACCATGAGTGCTAGATTTGCCTTTTCTTCTTCTCCAGATTCTGAGCTGGAGGAGTCTGAGCTGGTAGCATCTTCACTATCCCATGTTGCTGCCATAGCTTTTTTCTTGAACTTTTTGAATCTCTTTTCTTTGCCCTTCTTCTTTTCTGTCTTTTCTGCTTGGTCCTTCTTTTTGAGTCTGGGACACTCAGATTTGTAATGTCTCGGCTGATTGCACTCATAACAGGTTGGCTCTTTCTTTTTATCTTTCTTGAAGAACTTTCTTGAGCCAAACTTCTTTTTCTTAGCCAATATTCTTTGTAATTTCCTTGAGAGCATAGCCTCATCATCACTGTCTTCTAATTTTTCTTTGGAGTCCTCAGATGAAGAAGAATCTGCAATCTTTAGAGCATTTGAAATTTTCTTCTTTGAAGAGCTTTTAGAAAATCTTTCCATATTTATTTCATGTGCCATGAGAGAGCCTATTAATTTATCAATGGACAATTCAGTGAGATCATGGGCTTCCTCTATGGCAGTGACTTTAGGGGTCCATACATTTGTTAGAGATCTTAATATCTTTCTAACTGTTTCTTCATTGGTTAGATTTTTCCCTAAGGCACTTAATCCTACAATTATATTTGAGAATCTGTTGTACATTTGTGTTATATTTTCACTTGGAAGCATCTTGAATTGCTCATATTGAGATACTACTATATCTATTCTAGTTTGCTTTACTCTATCAGTTACTTCATAGGTTACCTGTAATTTGTCCCACATTTCTTTTGCTGTCTTACAAGCCGAAAGTCTATTGAATTCTCTTTTAGATAAGGCACAGCAAAGATAATTTTTTGCTTTATAATTTAGGGACATATTTCTCTTATCAGCAATAGATAAACCAGCAGAGGTGGAAGTTGCTCCAACTATTTCATAATCACCTTGTTCAATTACCTGCCAAAGGTCGTAGTCTGTACCTCTGATAAAGCATTCCATCCTCATCTTCCAATATTGATAATCTTCACCATCAAAGAATGGTGGCCTTGAAACCGATTGGCCTTCATAGTTGTGAGCTTCTGATGCCATTTCTTCTCAAATCTTTTTGAGATTCTTCTGAGAAGACCGTAGCATTGATACCACTTGTTGGATCGAAATGGCAGATTCACAGTCCTAGAGGGGGGGGGTGAATAGGACTTTCTCACTTTTCAAAATTCTTCTGAAAATCACAACACTAAGTAGATGTGTTAGTACTTGGTGTGGTGTGTGTGATTCAAGTGTGAACTTGGCGAAAAACAATCACACAATAAATTGCACAAGAGATTTATCCTAGTTCGGCCCTTCCCACATGGAAGTCCTACATCCAGTCCTCAAGCCAACCACTTGAGATTTCACTAAACTGCCAATCAACTTGGCCTTCTCTCACCCTTGAGAGGAAATTACAACACCCACTTGCTCCAAAGCAAGTCTTCCCTAAAACAGGGGTAAACAAGACTGCCTTATACCAAAGGCCTTCCCTTCACAAGAGGGGCAATGCAAAATCAAACTTCTGCAAAAAATACAACAGAAATGAAGGAAGAAACTTTTGTGTGATTGCCTCAAGAATGAGCACAGAACACACACTTTCCTGCAGGATTGAAAGATAAGGAGTTTAATCTAAATCCTAGCTGAAGCTACTTGGGTGGACTTTGAAGTAAAAGCAAATACAGATGCCACCTGAAAGACAGATCTTTAGAGCAAGAATTTCTGAAGAGATTCTCTCAAATAGAAACTTGAGTAGGAAGGCTTTGAGAGAGCTTTGAAGAACGCAAGATGAGCTTTCAAGGAATTGTCTTGAACACTATGCCTTGTTCTGTATATCCTTTCAAGAGCTTTCTTCATCTTTTTATAGTCTTCAAAAACTAGCCGTTTGGAGAAGATAGCCGTTGGAGTAAGATGACTGTTATGTTCTTAGCCGTTTGAGTAAGATGGTTGTTGTGTTCTTAGCCGTTTGAGTAAGATGGCTGTGGGATCCTTTGGATCTTGGAAGTTTTATCCGAATGGTCATGAAAATTGTCTCTTCCCAAGGTCTTCAGAAATAGGAGCAGTTGCCACAGCTAGAAGATAGGCTATTTAAAGTCTTGAGCTGAGCAACCCATGCCAAACATGTGCTCCAATAAATGCCTGTTTAGAAAGGACAAGACAAAGACAAAAGCATCTCCATACCTTTTTGGTAGGTGGGTCAGTGGAGTACAACAAACTGTATAGAACCTAGTATTCTTAGTCATTTCAGAAAATAAAGCAGACACACAGAAAGGTAAAGTATGGGTCTGTCAGAAGCCATGCGTCTGAAACTTACATAAATGCTTTGTGTCTTTTAGAAGATATATAGACTGAGGCAAAGGACACTAAGATTGTAAGACTAGAAATAAAATGCAAGGAATGTTTTGCATAATTCGAATTTACTGAATTTCGTCAGAAGAAATATATTAAAATAATGATCATGAAATTTGTCACTGATTTTATACTTAAGAGGTTTAAGTTTCAACAAAGAACTAATAGAAATATTTCCTAACAGGTAGAACTATCAACAAGTACAAGTACACAACTAACAATGTAGTAGAATATAGTAGAATAGGTAATTCGTTTTTAAGAAGTAAGCATGATTTGACTATAGTGGGAACTATGTAAATCGACTATAATAGAGCAACCATTAGTCGAATGAAGTGTAAGACTATGAGTCGAGGTGGTGAGTCGAATGATCTTTAATTGTGAGTTGTAGTCTTGAATCGAATACAGTCTAAAAGAATGAATCGTAGACATGAGTCAAATACAGTGTAAAAGACATTCGACTATATGAGTCAAAGTCATGAGTCGAATACAGTGTAACGTTGTGGACAGAGATTTTCAAGACTTGTGACTGAACTTCTGAATGAGTCGAATACAGTGTAAAAGACATTCGACTGTATGAGTCGAAGTCATGAGTCGAATACAGTGTAACGTTGTGGACTTAGAAAAAGTTTCAAGACTTGTGACTGAACTTCTGAATGAGTCGAATACAGTGTAAAAGACATTCGACTGTATGAGTTGAAGTCATGAGTCGAATACAGTGTAACGTTGTGGACTTAGAAAGATTTTGGGTATTGCGTCTATCTAGAAATTTTTTGTGATATATCTATATTATGGAAAATACATATTTAGGGATTTTTCATGGTAGAAGCAAAATATGTATTTAAAGATTTGTCATAGCAAAATTATTATTAAAGACTTAGGGGTAGTTGCTCAACAAATCTTTTGAAAGTTTTCATCAAAAATGACAAGTGGAGATTCTTCCACAGTCTTATTTTTCAAAATAAAACTCTGTAAGCTCTTGAAGTTTTAGAATAACCTAAGAAGATTGATTCAAAACTTTTTGCATCAAATTTATCAAGATTTTTTTTTGTTTATTGTGAACAAAACATTTGCAACAAAAAATTTTAAAATATGACACACTTGACTTTTTATTCTTGAACAACTCATAAGGGGTTTTTCTGATCTTTGGTCTTACCAATGCTCTATTCAAAATGAAATTAGCTGTATTTACAGCTTCTACCCAAAAAGATTTAGACAATTTACTTTCAATTAGCATAGTTCTCGCCATTTCCACAAGAATTCTATTTTTCCTTTCTACAACTCCATTTTGTTCTGGAGTTCTAAGGGAAGAAAACTTATGGAAAATGTTCAGTTCAGTACAAAGATCAAAAAATGATTTAATTTTAAATTCACCCCCATGATCTGTCAAAATAGAATTCAATTTGAAAGACAAACCCATTAAGGTCGAATTGTAAAATCTCCTGAATTCTGAACATGCATTACTTTTATGGGATAAGAATAATACCCAAGTATATCTAGTAAAGTCATCAATGATTACAAAACCATATCTATTACCACTGAGACTTTGAGTTCTGGTTGGACCAAAAAGATCCATATGAAGCAGCTCAAGTGGTTTAGATATAAGTACTTCATTGAACACTTTAAAAGATCTTCTTGTTTGTTTTCCTTGAGCACAAATCACACAAACAGGATTGTCAATGATTGAGAAAGATTCAGGAGACCTTTTACAAGATTCATTCTTATGAGTTTGCTAATGATTGAGAAACTTGCATGACCCAACCTTTTATGCCACAACCAAGAAGTGTCATTTTTATTTGCAATCAAACAAACATTTGAAGAGGAATTATCACACAAATAAATCATGTAGACATTATGTCACGCCCCTCCAATTTAGCAGCGGAATAAATCGGGGGAGACGTGAACGAAGTACATAGTAGAGTAACATGTACAATCAGTTGAATAAATCAGAGTATCTAACGAACAATAATTGGAATAAAACTCTTCATTTCATTGAAATTACACTAAGACTATTACAACCACTAATCCAGAGCCAAAACATATAGCTCATTGACTCCATTACATTAGAAAGAAATCTAAAAACAATATCTACTAGACTCCATTGTACTAGAGTATTTTCATCAACTAATTCCAGGTCACTCAACACTCGGGTCTTGTCCCATGGGTTCATCTAACGTCATTGTCCGACTTACTTGAGACACAATAACCAAAAATGCAGGGTGAGCGAACAACGCCCAGTAGGACTTAAATATCATGAGTCAAGCATGCTTTAAGTAATTAATACATTAAAGGCAGAGTAACTAATGATAGAGCGAGTCATGTAATGTCGAGAAAGTAAGAGCACAAATAACATGGTTCAAATAGCAGATGAATCAAGTATAGTACAATGAATAAGATTGAGTCACGAAAGAAAGCAACACAACAACACGATGGCACATAGCATCAACGTCAAGCAATATCAAGCAACATGTATAGCAAGGAGAGAGAAAGTAGTTGGCCATATAGAGAGTAAATTGCACTTTGATTGATTTTCTTATCAATCGAAATAGTCTGGCACTTTTGATTAACTTTCGTCAATCGAGATAGTAATTGCACTTTAGTTATCCGAAGATAGCCGAGAGAGAGTACAACACTTGTTTGTCAAAAGACAACGAGAGAATATAGCACTTTGTGTTGATTGTCTTAGATTAATCTTGATAGTATGGCACTTGGATGTAATGCCGACATCCTGATCATTTAACTCCCGCGGGCAAATGGCACTTTCGGGCGCTCCCCCCAGGACCTGATCGGGCCCTATTGCGCTGGCATTGGTCATATTGTTTATCTTTAGACAATCAATTAATGGCCAATTTGAGAGTACCAAGAAATAGATAAGAGCACTATATGAATAGATGAGATAGTAGAGTGAACGTGAATAGGTGAGCGAGTAGAGTAAAGATGAGATCTAGTGGACATAATGTAAAACAACGAGTAAACAAGCGATATTAACAGTTGCACAACAGATGCACGTCGTATTGGCAGTCAGGTGGAATTCACGATCTTTCCGCTGGCCATGTTATGCACAAGTCTAGAGGTCCGACGTGATTCAAGGTAAGAGCGAACTTCTAATAGTCTTTTGGATCATATCGATCCCTAAAGGGGTAATGGGTGTTAGGGTACAACCGGCTCGTCGACCATGTGGGAATCCATGATCAGAGAGACTTACGGAGGCCTTGCACAAGGATTCACTAGTCCGGCGGAATGAGTATCCGATGGAGAGTTCGTCCAAGTCAAGAAAGTGTGTAAATATAGAAACAAGTGCTCGACGTTCTAGAGGAATTCTAGAACAGTGGAGCGTAGAGATCGGTGTTCTAAAACATCGCACGAATCGTAAACGAGTACTTGTTAAAGTAAGGTAATTAATTTCAATAATTACCAGATATGTTATGTGTCATATTCATACAAATTAAGCCATGTTTGGATGGTTCAACGTGTGTGTATGTGTCATGAAATCAAGGATATGAATGATCAAGTGATTGACTTTTATTAGATTAAAATACAACCAATACTTACAACTTTGTTTTTTTTTTTCATGTAGTTAAGATCATCAACATGATATGGGAATTATGGTGGTACAACAAGACTTGCAAAAGACTGATTTTCAGGCCCACAACTGAGATCGCGACGTGGTCTTGCAAGGATCGCGACGGGGTTGTCAGATCAGGCAGGTAGAAGGCGACATGGGTACTGTCGCGACCAGAACGCGACAGAAGTACTGTCGCCACCTGACCTCAGAACGCGACATATCGGGTCGTCGCGTTCACGGGGTCTGCGCCTGAGTCCGACCGGGATCTGACATGCTCTTGGTTCAGACTTACCATGTTTTGACACAGGGGCGATATTCATGAAACACCTATATCACTCTATATGATGACCTTTAGACAAAACTCTCAACATAGAAAATGTCAAGACATCTATTGGAATAACTTTTTTGTTGTGGGCTGAGTCTGAATCCGTCTCTAATTGCATGTAATACAGGAAGAACGTAAAAAAGCCCTAAACATGCATGACTTCGTTGCGACTTACATGTTAGGCTTGTAACATGAGATCTACTGATATTTGGACAAAAATTTAACATAAACGATGACCAGGACAACTATTGGAAGAACTTTGTTGTTGGGGGTTTTACCTAATTCGGTCTTTGTCCTTGTGAAAAACATGAAGAACTTAAAGTTAAATGCAACCAGAAAACACAGTATCATGCACGACTCTATTACGAAGTTTATAACTCTCAAACTAATGACATTTAAGCAAAATATTTAACATGAAAGATGACTCTATAGACTAATACAAGAACTTGTATGTTTGAGTCTTGACCTACTTCGGTCTTAAATCTCAAGAAAAATAGGAAGAACCTAAGGCTATCTGCAAACCCGAAAACACAGTATTATGCATGACTCTCTTACGGGGTTCATAACTCTCTAACTAAAGACTTTTAGACAAAATGTTCAACATGAAAGATGATAGTGACTACATGTAGAAGAACTTTGATGTTGATGATTTAGTCTAGTTCGTTCTCAAATCGTATGCATAATAAGAAGAGCGGGAAAAGCCCTAAATGTGCGCGACTTAGGGAGAACGACTAATACACAAAGGATACTCCATGAAAGTTAGTAAAATCAGAAGTAAATGAATCTAGACTCTAAGCTCTACAAGATGATATTATTTTTCTTTAATCTTGACCCAAGAATGCCTACCTTTGAATGCAAAGAACTCCCTACAGGTTCCTGGTTCGCTACAGGGCGAGGTGGATGAAGACCACGCTTTTCCCCAGCCTTCTCCTCTCCTCCAGTGCCCCAAACTTGCTGCACATGACCCCAACTTGATGCTAAACCTTCCCCAAACATTTTGTGAAGAGTTCTTATAGTTTTAGGGTGCTACTTCATGTCCTAATGGGACTAGGAAAGAGGGCTGCGAATTTCTGCATTCTAGTTTCCAAAATCTGAGATTCTCTCATCCAAAGGAGGTAGCAAAGGTTTAGGAAACCACCTCTTAGAGTTGGATCCGGTTTTAACTTACCTTGTATGACTAATTACCCTAATTTTAAACCCTAATGTGCCGTTCACAATTATTGCATATTTATAGGTACGAATTTTTGAGTATTTTTATGTTCCAATTTTATTATTAGGCTAAAAGTGATCCATTGGCCCATTTTCATTAATGGGTCACTAATACATATGTTATAAGTCTCTCCAACCTATTTATTTAATTTATGGTTAGGTTATTTTTCCGTGTTAACAATTTTCCGACTTAGTTCCCAAATTCGGTTAACTTGGTCACGTGTAACGTACACTTGGCCAATCGGATTTTTCGTTGCTCGAATCTCTTCATGAAACTCTTAATAATAATGTTTGAGGTTTATTTATAATTTTTATGGAATTTTCTAATGTGTTTTCTCACGTACGATAGTGGTACGTAAGTTCTATCATTTCGATAATACGTAAGTTATTTATTTACTATTTTTATACTTGAATTTGTTCATGGGTCATAAGTTGTCCATTGGTCCAATTTCTTTTATGGACTATCCCCACATATTATTTGGAGTCTACTCATAATTTTTATTTCAATTGTTAATCTACTTGGCTCATGTAATAATGGATATTTCAATTTATTCTTATTTACTATGATAAGTCACATAAATTCTAAATCATGGCCCGGATTATTTTTCTATGCCCAAATTTCTTAATGTGTCATTAGAGAATAATTTTTAAGGTACAACTATTTTTTATAGAATTTTTACATGAGTTTCTACTCATGCAATAACGACGTGTATCTTTTAGCTAGTTTGGTTTTTATAAATTGACGAATTTTCTATTTATCTTAAATTTTTAATTAATGAAATTTCTGGGGTATTACACATTATTTTCTGTTTTTCCAATCAATTTAATTTTCTCAGAAGAGGAGTCAATTATTTTGCATGAATCATGTTCAAAAAGAATCTTGTGACCATTGTCACACAATTGACTAATGCTAAGCAAGTTGTAATTCAAACCCTCAACTAAACAAACATCATCACTTAACGTAATACAAGACTTACCAATTTTTCCTTTACCAATTATTATTTTTTATTCTTACCTCCAAAGGTGACTGATCCACCTTCCTTTTCAATCAAGTATGAAAATTTATTTCTGTCTCCTGTCATGTGCTGTGAGCATCCACTATCAAGAATCCAGATGTTGTTGGAATTGGTTGCACGGCTTTCCTACACATAACAAATTAGACAAGAAAGTTTTTGGTACCCACATGAGATTGGTACCAACATCCTGAGTGAAAAGAGAAAACAGATCCTTTCTGACCTAAATTTGTGTATGTTTCCTCACGGTGTTCTTTGGAACAGAAGATTCAACTTTTTATTTTTCAATTTTATGAACATTATACTTCTTAGTTGGTTTGTTCCATTGTGAAAAACTTGGCATGTATTTCTGTTGATAAGCGGGAAAAGGTGAATGATAGAAATAAGGATTGAACCATTGGTTACCATTGTACCTTTGATTCCAAGACTTATTCCATCTTGAATTGTAAGATGAGAAAACATTCCAATTTCCATGAGAAAGATGAATATTGATTGGTTTGAAGTTTTTGTGATTTTTATAAGAATGGTAGGTCGACCTCTAACTGAGATAGGTCGACCTGTGCATAGTGTATGTCGACCTCACATGTTCTTTCTATTTTTGTATTTTTCCTTTGTTTTCAGATGAACCTGACAAATTTTATTAAAGGAATTTTTAATGATTTTGTTTGCTTTGAAGATGATTCAGTTTTCTTTAAATTTTGTGGTTTAAAACCTAAACCAAATTTGTTTGAATTCATCTTAACTCCAAGTAGAGCATTCAAATTATCTTTGCCTTGAGTGAAGTTCTTGATGATGTCTTCTTTCTCTTTAAGGCAAAAGCTTAGCTTTTTAATTTGATTCAAGTTTTCTTGATTTTCTTTTCTTTTTCTTCAAATTTCTTAACAGAATTGATAAGTTCTTTGTTCAATTTTTGAATTTTCAATTTCAGACCATCAACAAAAATCAACAGTTCATCATTTTCTTTGATTTGGTCTGAAATTTGAGCTTCCAATTCAGAAATCTTTACAGATGATGAAGTATCATGAAGAATGCTTTCAAATTTTCTTTTCAAATATTTATTTTCTTTTCTAACATCAGAAAGATTTTCAACTAAATTACCATATGCTTCTTGCTAATCTTCAATAGTAAATAGGTCGAAAGACATATCTACCTGTTCTTCACTGCTTCCAGCCATGAAGCAAACTTCATTTTCATCTGAAGTTGAGGATTCTTCATTGCAGTCTGAGCTTTCATCATCTGACCATGTAGCAACCATGGCCTTGTTCTTCTTTTTGTGAAACTCCTTCATGTGGGTTTTGTACTTGTCCTTTTTAGCTTCTGGACAATCAGCCTTCATATGTCCAGATTTATTGCACCT
Source organism: Colocasia esculenta (assembly GCA_014218235.1). Classification (NCBI taxonomy): domain Eukaryota; kingdom Viridiplantae; phylum Streptophyta; class Magnoliopsida; order Alismatales; family Araceae; genus Colocasia; species Colocasia esculenta. The sequence goes on from CM024766.1 coordinate 52,643,659, forward strand.
GTAACACACAAGAACTTCATCAGTTTTCTTATGATCAACATGGGAGAAGTGTTTCTTTTTACTAGACATGACATTTTGCTTATTACCAAAATTCTTCTTGTTTGATTTTAAAAATGCTCTGAATTTTCTAGTAATCAAAGCAAGATTATCATTGTCAGATTCAGATTTTTTAGATTCATAAATTTCTTTAGATTTTCCTTTACTACTTGATGAAGCTTTAAGAGAGCTTTAAGAGCAATGAGTTTTGATTTCAGCATGTGTTCTTCGGATCTTTTAAGATTTAACTCATAAGTCATTAATGATCCAATGAGTTCATCCAATGTTATTTTGGATAAATCCTTTGAATCCTCAATGACTATGACTTTAGTGTGCCACACAGAAGATAAGGAACGTAAGATTTTTCTTACCAATTCTTCATTTGAGTATTCTTTACCCAAAGATCGAAGACCATTGATGATAACTATGAACCTAGCAAACATCTTAGATATAGGTTCATCAGTTTTCATGATAAACAATTCATAATCAGAAACTAACATGTTTGCTTTAGTTTCTCTAACTTGAGATGTGCCCTCATATAGCAATTCTAATTTATCCCACATCTCCTTGGCAGACTTACACATAGAGATTCTGGAATACTCCTTCGGATGGATGGCACATTGCAGCATGTTCATGGCGCTGTAGTTCAGGCTGACCCTTCTGATCTGCTCCCTAGTCCATTGATCTTCATCTCCAGTGACTTCGATTGGTCCTTTTTCAACAATCCTCCATACTTCATAGTTCTGTGCTCTAAGAAAAACCATCATCCTATTCTTCCAGTAAGGATAGTTAGTACCATAAAAAATGGAGGCATATTAATTGAATGACCTTCAACAACGAAACCTTTAGAATCCATGATAAAGATAATCAAACCAAACACACAGCAATTTGAGCAAGTAATTGAGTGAATCAAAATCTAAAATACAGAAAATTCACCAAAGCACCTCAGAGTATAGAATTGACTCTGACCTGCTCTGATACCAATTGATGGGATCGGATAGGTGACATAATCAGTTGAACTAAGAATGTGTGTGAATAGCAGCGGAATTAAAATAAGTGAAACACACAATTCAAGTGTGGTGTGTGAGTATAGTGAATAGAAACAACAAACCACACATCAAACCACAGTGCACTGAAGATTTTTAAGGTGGTTCGGAGAACACAACCTGTGTCTCCTACGTCCACGTCCTCACAACGGAGGAACCACTAGCACAAGTGCAGTACAATCTAAGCACAACGACTCCAACCTCTTTGAGTGCAACGATTCAAAGAAACTCAGGAAATAGGCAAGACAACCTACTCCACAACCACTTGTGAATTCAGAAAATTCACAAGCCCTTGAGCACTACGGCTCAAGCACCAGAGCACAATGGCTCCAACCCAGAGCACTACGGATCCAAACCAGAGTACAAAGTACTCAAACCTCTGGATCACAATAGATCCAAGTTCTTCTAGAACAAGCACACTTAGAGTATAGATCCTCTAGCACGATCTATCTCAGTACAATAGAAATGGTAGAGACAAATAGAATTGGGAGATCTGTGTAGAACACATACACAAATTCCCCAGTGAATTTGACACTCTAACCAAGTACAGACTCGGCTGGATCTCCTTCTGGACCAGCACTGCTGCAATCATAAGCTCCTTCTTTTCTTCTCCTTCTTCTTCCCTTGGCGGCACTGCTCTGCTCCTTTGGATGCAGATCCCTTTTTCCCGCTCTTCTTGCCTTCTTCCAGAATGCTCTAAGCTTTCCTGCGTGGGATGCTTTGGAGTACAAGTATCATGAGTATATATAGCCCCATATGACCATAAGGTGCCTTAGGGTGCATGGGCACAGAAATCTAGGTCAATTCCCTTGATCCCTGAACAGCCACGTGTCCAGAAAAATCCACGTTTTTGAGTTTTAGTCAAAGTGTGTCGACACACAGGCAGACTGTGTCGACACCACTGGCTACTGCTTCAGAACAGGCTTCTGGGACAGTGAACTAGTGTCGACATACAGGTGGACTGTGTCGACACCACAGGCAGACTGTGTTGACACACAGGCAGACTGTGTCGACACCACTATGACAAATTTGTGTAAGCCTAAAAATATGAAGTGTAAACCATTAATAAAAGATATTATCATTAAAATGTGAGATATTAAACATCAAAAACATGTTGTTTAAGTATTGTTGTGATATGAATAAAATGTATAACATGTTCAACATGTCATCATCAAAATCAAGGTATGAGTGATGTTCATTGGTCATCATTAAAACACAACTTTAGGAAATTCCAAAACACACTCAACCCAACATGTCTCCTTTAACTGAATAGCGATGTATATGTATGTCGCGTTCATGCAACAAGAATCGCGACGTCTGGAGTCGTCACATTCTTGGATCTTGCCTGAAAACGCAGAAAAACATGACACTTCTTCATGATAGACTTATAACTTGACATCTAGCGATATTTGGAGCAAACTCTGAACATGAAAAGTGTCAAGGACATCAAGTAGAAGAAAACTTCCATTTTGGTTTAACCCAATTCGGCTTCGGTTTGCGTGAAACATAAGAAGAACACAATAAGCCCTAAATCTGTGTGACTTTTGGAAAATGCTTAATGCGACTCACATGGTTCCTAAAAATTGGGGAAACTACATGCAAACGAAACTAGAATTGATGCTCTTTCCATTGGTATGTATAACGTTTAGGTTAAGCTCGAGACCACCTACCTTTGTGTAGCTCTAAGAGGGGTGATTGTATAGGTCGCAGCAGAGAATGGTTGGGGAAGAAGCTCCGGTTCTTGGCCATTCTCCTCCTGCTCTAATGCCCTAGCTCGCCTCCACATGACCCCAACTCGATGCTAAAACCTTCCCAACTAGTTTTAGGATGATTATTTATATGATTAGGGTTTAATTTCAAATCCTAACAAGACTAGAAAACAGGGCTGCGGTTTTGTCTAGGCCCCTTCCTTGCTTTGGGGATTCTCCTCCCAATTGAAGTAGGAATGCCATTAGGAACTTCCCATCATGGCTAGGCATGATTTTGATTGCCATCCATGTCTAATCACTCATGATTTAACCCTAATTTGCCCTTTCCTATTTTCTACACAATTATGGTTACAAATGTTTGGGGTTTATTGCTTTTGGGTTTTGATCTTTGGCCCATTGAGAGTTGTCTTAACCCAATATATTTTAAATGGTTAATTCCACATGTGACTCTTATTTTATTTATATTAAACATTTTCATTTAATTATTATTTTCCTTAATTTTTAATCATTTAAATTTTCGGGGCGCTACAAAACTAACATCGATTGCCTCTTTAAACATTGATTGCTGTTATGCATATCGATTGTCCTTAAACATCGATTGCTTCCTTAAACATCGATTGTTAACTTTCATCGATTGCTTCTTTAAATATCGATTGTTAACTAACATGGATTGCTTCTTTAATCATTGATTGCTATTATGCATATCGATTGTCCTTAAACATCGATTGCTTCTTTAAACATCGATTGTTAACTAACATCGATTGCTTCTTTAAACATCGATTGTTGTTATGCATATCGATTGTCCTTAAACATCGATTACTTCTTTAAACATTGATTGTTAACTAACATCATTTGCTTCTTTAACATTAATTACTTCTTTAAACATCAATTGCTTCTTTAAACATTGATTGTTAACTAACATCGATTACTATCCAGCCCATATCGATTATTAACTGTTTTTTATTCATTGCCTTTTCATTTGATGTGCATTTAATCAAACATCTTCACAAATGTATTGTTATTATTATTATTTATTAACTTACTTTGGATTTAAAAATCCAGGTTGTTACACACTCTCTTCTCCTCCATACCACCCTCTCTATCCCGTAGCCCCTCTCTTGGGGAAGAGAGAAGAAACATGAGGTGCTTCCTCCTTGCTTCAATGGTTGCTGCCTTTGCTACTACTCCTTGGCTGCTACTGCTATTATTGTCGCTACTTGTGAAGCAGGACTCGTTGCTGCTACTACTATGTCTTGCTACTGCCACGGGGCTGCTAGAGGGGAGACGTAGAGGAGGTGCTGCTTGGAGCACCTTCGACAAAAAGGAGACGGAGTCATCCCCAGTTGCCACCATGTGGACTCCGCTAGACAGAGGTCACAAGAGTTCCTTCATTCGACGGGCCAGGTTCTGCACTTCAAGGGTTCTATGAGCACCCCTAGGTGAGATAGTCTCACCCTTAGTTGGTTTGCAAGAGAATCATGCACCCGAAGATTATCCCAGTATTATAACAAAGTGTGGGAATCGTGGCTTAAAATTTAAATATATCATTTCCGCTATGCATGTGATGCCCACCACGTATTCCTATAGTTCCCACCTACCCCCTCTTGCTCCCACCTACTCTTCACCATTTAAATCCAATTTTGTGGTTTTCCTCCAGCAATCGTAGGAGGGTCCATCGCCTCTGGAGCTTTGTCCAGGGCAGGTACTATAGACACACCAAATTTGACAGCATGTTGAGTAAATTTTATGTTATACTGCAATGCCTCAAAGTGGCTCTCTTCAATTAATCATTTGAGTGATTTTCCTATTTTTCTAGATTTTATAGGAATTTTTAGAAATTTTTCTAGGGCTTTTGGGGGTCCTTTATGAATAAGTTAAATCTCAACGTATTATGTGGTTGCGTATTAAGCTTGAATATCGATTGCTGAAGCCTATACCGATTGTGGATATTCACGTCGGGTAACTCCATCGCATTTTACACATAATCGATTATATTGCTGAAGACAATCAATTAAACTTAAACATCGATTGTTGAAGCCTATACCGATTGTGGATATTCGCGTCGGGTAACTTCGTCGCGTTTTACACATAAATCGATTATATCACTGAGGGTAATCGATTTAAGCTTAAACATAGATGTTGAAGCTTATACCAATTGTGGATATTCGCGTCAGGTAACTCCGTCGCGTTTGACACATAATCGATATATTGTTGAAGATAATCAATTAAGCTTCAACATCGATTACTGTACAAATTGATTCATGACAGGTCTAGCCGACACAATTTTAACACTGATTCCCAGTATGATTCCTATATGAATCGCATCCATATAAGTCGTCACATTTTAAGATTTTCTATTTTTGATTTTTGGCAATTTCCAAAATGATTTTTAGAAAGTATTTGTTGCCAAATATAAATGCGTCCACTCATGTCATCACGTTTCTGACCTTCCATTATTTAAAAGATCGATTCCTATCAGAAGATCGATTATTTACAAAGAGCAATGGCTTATGTCGTCGTGGTTCAAACTTTCCATTTATTAATTTGGCAAGAATTTGATCAATATTGAAAGTGTTAGAAGCGCGACGGTCTATGTTGTCGCGATTTCTAAACCTGCTATATTTAAATTTTGGAAGGAGCCAGTCGAAGTACGGAAGGCTTTTAAACGTGACGCTTTAGTCGATCACAATTCACTTTAATAGGCGACCACTGTGCCCATCATGATTCACATTTTTACCCCTATAAAAGGACCCCTATGGCCATTATTTTTAAAAAGAGAGTCCAAATATTGAGGTGAAGCCCTATTGCATTCCCAAGCCATCAAGTCTGATGTTTGAAGAGAAGAACTTCCCCCAAGCTTCGAAGTGTTCTTCAATTTGAGGAATTGCTTCATCCTTTAAGCATCATTAGAGCAAGGAGGAGGAGTCTTCTACTTCCTCATCATCCACTACTGTGCCCTGGGCTTCACCAGATTTTTCTTCTCCCCTTTTTGTTCTTTTAGTTCAACTCTCTTCAGTGCATTCATCACATCATCACACCATCACCACAATCTTTAACACACACATCATTCACTCCATACCTAGTTCTTAGGGGTTTTACACCACCTCCTCGAGCTGTGTTCTAGCCCATGCAATATTTCCATTCGCTTCTTTTGAATTTGGTTCTACACAACTTGGCCTAATAATTCTTTTCACTTGTTTGTTTGTTTAATCTTTCTTGCAAGGTAACCAAGCAATTAAAGTCTTCTTTGCCGGCTGTCCGGTTGGAGAAGTAAGAGTCAACCCACACCTCAACTTCTGCAATCTTCGAGTGAAGGTAAGTAATCCTTCCTTCGCTCTCTCCTTCGGTACCCTCGCGTACCTGGCGATCACACCTCCGTCCATAGTGCACACATGCACTCCTTATCTTCTTTTGTATTTCATCTTCTCTTCTCTTATTTTATATAATTTTTTTCTCATTTTTAATTATTTCTTTATGGCATCTTAAGCGCATTCATAAATTGGCGATCACGGTGGGACTCTTTTTATTTTGAATATTTGGTTACCACTCCTTCGGCACCCACGTGTGCCCTTCCCTTCGACACCCACGTGTGTCACTCCCTTTGTCACTCCCCGATATTTAGCAACGGAATAAATATCGAAATGCGTTAATGATACAAATAGACGCATCACAGTTGAGTAGCGCAGAGTCATAATTTAAACGTAACAACTCATTTGAGACCATAATATTGTCCACAAAATACTCTTTATTCCATTTCAAACCACTAGTTACAACCTTACACAAAAGAACCAACTAAAGGGTCCCTTATTCAAATATAAACTTTATGAAAAATATTCACTATTACATAAACTACTCAGACATTTATTCCTAATACTTCAACTCCTCGTATGACGGGTGCTCATCACTCTTGCCCTGCCCCATCGGACTCCACGAGATCCTCATTACTACCTGAAAAGGATAGGATGATAGGGTGAGCGAACTAGCTCAGTAGGATTTACATCTCAATGTGCGGGCACTAATATACATGATTAACATTTTAAATAGGCAGGATCTAAATATGAACATGATGATAATGCATGCTCTTCTAACGAATCAAATAGCCGAACATAACGAATTTCATAACGAACAATACTGAATTTCATATACAATGGATAGGTAAATCAAGATGGAAACGTATCATAAGAATTGGCCATATTCACACAGATATCACACATTCGTGTGATCAGGCGCATCATATCAAACTTATCATATCATATCAAACGAAGGCACATTCACACTAATCTTGCACAAGTATCAGTGCCATGCCAAGCACCACAAGTCCATACTCCCGCAGTTAATAAGTACGTTGGGGCGCTTCTCCCCAGGACCAGACAGGGCCCCTATTGCACAGGCATTGGTCAAATGGACCGAAGTCCCATATTATACCGAACAAACATATTCATATTATGGCCACAAAGTTTCAATAACAAGCTCATAGTAATAGGGACATGATCATTCATAGAGTCAAGGTATGACAAATGCTCAAGAGATCAATTGGACAGTATGACGATGTATATTATGTTTCATAATTCATTAATGTCTTAACAAAGGATGACTAATGACCGATCGTACATGGAACAAGTGCTCTCTATCTCCAGGGTACTTCATGGTACAACCAGCTCGGTCTCTATGAGAGAATCCATAGAGTACAGAGACTTACGGAGGTCTTAAGGAAAAGATCGCTAGTCTACCAATACGGAATGACCAGCAGAGAGCTCCCAATTCCCCTAGAAGGGTGTGCCTAATCGTGCAAATGTGTAAGTGACGTGTCATGGATCTTTCCTAACATGTATGTAATTGATGAATAAACAGTGAAACATCATAAAGCGTATAACTAAAACATATGCACAACATGGTAGACAACTTAACTAACAAGTCCATGCTAACAAGTATTCATCCACACATTCATATTATATCCTTATCATGTTCATTTCACGTCAAACTAGATCACAAGACAATAGTTCATGAACATAATATTAGTCATATTAGAATCAAATTCAAGTCATTATAGTTTTCAAGTAGGTTGATTACTTTTAGGCTAATGCACACTAACTGACATCCTTACAGACAAAGAGATTAAATATGCTGACTGACTAAACAAAAAGTAAAGTCTCGGGTTGGTCTTTGAATCGCGTCCTACACAGTACACGCTTTTCATAACACGATGTACAGTCAAATAGGGTCAACTGTGAAGAAATCTAAATCGCGTCGGCCGACATGGCCGCCTTTTAACTTGAATCGCAATGGGATACCTCGTCGCGTTCATGAAACGCATTAAAATAATAATATAAAAATCAGCGATCAACTTTGAGCCGGAAACCATATAGAATCGCGTCGGTTGTTCCCGTTGCGTATCAGACCGGTGCAGAAACCCATGCGGCGCAAAGTCTCACATGGACCGTTGACTGGTCAGACGTTGAATCGCGTCGGACTACACGATCACGGTTTACTAAATCACGTCAGCCAAGGCTGACGCGATACCAGGCGCTGGAATCGCATCGCCTGGACCGGACGCGGTTCAAACCCAAAACCCGAAAACGCTAGAACTAGCAGCGCTCCTCTTACCATGCTTATATAAATAACAATATAAAAATCGGCGAAAAACTTTGAGCAGGAAACCATGCAGAATTACGTCGGGTGTTCCTGTCACGTATCAGACCAGTGCAGAAACCCATGCGGCGCGAAGTCTCACGCGGATCGTTGACTCGTCAGCCACTGGAATCATGTCGCCTAGACTGGATGCGGTTCAAACCAGCAGTGCTCCTCTTACCACACTTATATCTCTCAATCTACTAACATTTAGACAAAACTCTCAACATGAAAGATGACGAGGACAACAAGTAGAAGAACTTTTATGTTTTAGGTTGGATCTAATTTGGTCTCGATTCACATGAAATCTCTGAAGAACATAAAAAGTCCTAAACATACGTGACTTCGTTGCAACCTTCATGTCAGACCTATAACTTGAAATATATTGACGTTTAGACAAAACTCTCAACACAAAAGATGACGAGGACAACTAGTATAAGAACTTTCATGTTTGGTTTAGATCTAAATCAGTCTCGAATCATGGTCAAAACATGAAGAACTAAAAATCCCTAACCATGCGTGACTTAGGGAAAATGCCTAATACTCGATGGATACACCATGAAAATTGGGAAAACCAAGTTTATATAAAACTAGACATGTAACACTACAAGATGATATAGGATTCATTTTGTCTTGGCTCGAGATCATCTATCTTTTGGGTTGAAGAAGTCCCATTCTCCAAACAGTCATCATTCAGACCACTTGTTGGAGAATGCTTAATACTCTTGATCTACTAGATGAAAAATAGGAACACCAGCGGGATTAGGAACTAGACTCGACCCTCTTTCCAAGGGCATAAGCCTTGCACGGTTTGGTTGTGGTTTGACTCACCTTAGGTCAACTCTGAGAAGGGTACTGTGCACAGGTCGATGCAGAATGCAGCAGAGAAGAAGCTCCGAGTTGGGGAGGTTTCCTCCTCCTTTGGGTGCTCAAGAACAGCCTCCCACGACCCCAACAATGTGTATTTTCATCCCCTAGGGTTTCATGGCATGTATATATGCATCTAGTGTGTTTTAGAAGTTCCATTGGGTAAGGGAAAGGCAAGGTGTTGTTTTGGCATTCCACCTTCCTTATTTTGATGATTTCTCACCCCAATAGAGTGGGTGAGGCTTTAGGAAACCTCCCACCATGGTTAGCCATGAAATTGGGTTGCCTAGAGAGCCTAATTGCCTTGGGATTTGCCCTAATTACCTCCTTCTATTTTTAGCTCAATTAGGGTTGCGAATTTCTATGTATCTTCTAGCTCTATTTTATTCTTTGGCCAAAAGTGATCCATTGGTCCAATTCCGGTAATGGGTCGTCAATATATGATGTTGGAAGTCTCTCCATCATGTTTATTTACTTTGGGATCATGTTATATTTCCGTGATAACGGTTTTCTGACTTAGTTTCCTAATTTGGATAATTAGTCACAATGTGACGTACACTTGACCAATCAGATTTTTCGTTGCATGACTTTCTTTGTGGAACACTTAGGAATAATGTTTGGGGTTGATTTATAATTTTTACGGAATTTTCCGATGTGTTCTTATATGTACGATAGTGGTACATATGTTCTACCATTCCGATAATACAGAAATTATTTCTTTCCATTTATTTACAATTTTTAAATCACTGACTTTTTCCAGAGTGCTACACCATTCCGAAAAGGGGCTATCATTCCTTGTTGTTTAAAGTCCACCCATCATTTTAATTTGGTTCATGATCATATTTTATACACATGATACTGGATTTTCCAACTTATTATGATAATAAGTCACAATAACTTTTAAGCCTACCCCAAATGATTTTTATTGACCCAAATTTCATGATGAATCATTAGAGGATATTATTTGAAGTTCATCTATCATTTTTATTTAATTTTCTGACTCATCTATGTATGTGTGATAATGATTTCCCGACTTATTCCTTGATTACGATACTCAGTCGCCAAACGCCTTAAACTTGGACCATCCGATTTTTCATTGCACGAATTTTCTCGTGAGTCATTAGGGAGTATTATTTATAATTGAAATATTATTTTTATGGAATTTTCTAATGGGTTTTTGTATGCACGATAATGTTTCACTAATAATGAATTTATCGTTTTCAATTTATTTCTAATTTTCCAATTACCAAATTTCCAGGGTGTTACACCCTTCGCACCTCACGCGGTACAATTCCCCTCCCTTTGTACCCCACACAGTACTCAAACCATTGTGATTACCAAGTTTTGTTTGTGCTTTTTTCCCATAAAGTTTAATTAAAAACAAATCATCATCCTGCTCCCGTCCCCCCTTAGTTACTTTCACCTGAAGAAAGTATCATCACTTGACTCTTATTTCTCCAATTGGTTAGCCATATGGCATGCTTGTCTGAGTTACTACTTTATATAAGCTCACGGTTGCTTTTCAAATCGCGACGTGTTCAGACGTCACGTTCTTGTCTTTTGTGCGACGGTTTGACCTGTCGCGATTCTGTGACAGACCGCACTGGAGGGAATTGTCGCGGCTCTTACAACTTTTACGAGCTATCAAATCCACAGCCGACTGAACGGTCACGATTCACACTGATGCGGGATGACTGAAATCATCTCGTTTCTATCTGTTCACAGAACGCCAGATTTTTCTATCATCTTTGCATCTCCTTGCATTACAGGGCATATTCGGCTAAGGGACCTCCTTCCCTCCTTATCCTAAGATCCAAACACCCTTCACAGTGAGGATGATCTTTCCATTGGGAATTCTGTCTCATTAGACTAGAAAATCCTCATTGGGACCTCCGTAAGTCTCCGTACCCTGTGGATTCCCTCACGGTGGATCAAGCAGGTTATACCACACCAGAGACCTGTGCTAGAAAGAACCTATCATTGTGAAGGAGTGTGCTTAGTGAACCTAAAGTTTTCCTCATACCCATCCAGGTTCATACCCATATTGGAGTGAAACATTTCAATAAAAGCTACATTGAATCATATTGAAATAATTGAATTGGACGTAAGCATCCCCTAAGTGTTTGTGTAAAAGCGATTAACTTCTTCTCTCAAACTTGTTTGAGTAGTTGGTTGTTAGAAAACTTTTTGTGCTTAATATCATGATGCTGCATTCCGACAAATCTATTGGAATGGCTGAATATGAAGATATGGGTTTCCAAGATGAGTTGTATGATAAGGCTTACAATTCTAATGAACAATTTGCACAACTCCCCAATGAACCTTATGTTGATCAATCCAATCTACAAGTCCATGCGGTGGATGCCAACCGAATTCAGTCTCCCCATCACTCTCTGAGGCATGTTACTGGAAACACCTCTGCCTTCATTGATATGTCCCAACTAGTGGATCTCCTCAATAACCTCCAACCCTCCCAACTCAGGGAAGTCCAAAATGCCTTGAAGGGGAAATATATCCCAGAACCTATTCAATCTCTTCACCCAAACATGGGTAATGTCCACCTTGAAACTACTCGAGACCCAATGGTTCGAGCCTCCCCTACCCCCTCACAGGCCAATTCTATTATTCATTCCCGCCCCAAAAGTCCTATTGGCAGCCGTTCACTTATTTGGCCAAGCCCCCCCCGCGGCAAGGCCCACTTACCCTCTCTAGGCTCCGGCCCATCCTTTTGCGCCCACTGGCACCCCTCTTCATTACCATTCTGTCCAAGTGAGTGCACCCCAACCTCATTCTTCCGGGGTACCACACAAACAATCATCTGACCAACTCACCCAAACGCTCTTGGTGAAGGTGAGTTGGTTGGAGCAAGATTTCAAGAGGGTGTGTAAGACCCTCAAATTCTGTGTATATTATATTTATTTAAATATGTGCATATATATAATATTTGTTTATTTCTGCGTATGTATGTTTGTTTGATGTTTTTATGTTCTGCCGAAATCTCTATTTAATGTCAACATCCATTGACGTTAAGAGCAGGTTGACGTCAACTTATGTGTCGTTGACTGTGCAGCCAGAGGATATAGACGTCAACATCGATTCACGCCTATTTCCAGTTGACGGCAGCAAAGTGGTCGTTTACTTCTCCAGATGTGTTTGGGATTCCAGATCTGAAACGGCCCCATTTTATTCGGTGTTTGTTTAGGAAAACCAATCTCCAACTGTTAGGACTCCTAATGCTAGGTTTACCCTGACTCTTAACCTATATAACCTAGAGATCTTGGTTAAGGGAGGACTTTTCTCACCTAGGGCTTTTTGGGTTCCGGGGAGAGAAAAAGAGAGCTTCTTGTGAGGGCTTGATCCGGCATTTGGGAGACCTCACCGGCGATCTTCATTGACTGGAAGGTTCTTCTGGAGGTGATGGAACTCTCTTGACTCCGGGAGACCATCTATGCAAGCGTGAGGACCAGATTTGGGCTGAAGAACATCACCTTCTGGGCTTGGTCGAGGAGGGCTTCATCACCAAATTTGATCTTCTGAGGTTTTTCTTCAGGCAAGTAACTTAGGGGTTTCATCCCTAGACATGTCTCTTAGAGTTTAGGAAATTTTTCAGATTTTTAAATCGTGTCTTGGACCCCCAAATTCTATCTTTTTCTTTGTTCAGTCTGCACTTTTCTGCAGACAGGAAATTGATGGCAACATTGTTGCCGCCAAGTTCATGAGTTAATGGCAATCGATAGCGCCTTTAACCCATATTGATGGCAGAACCCTTGCCATCAAGTTCATCTATTTTCTGCAGAATTATGTGTTTAATCTCTGTACTGTGATTTTTGAATTTCTGGATGTCTGTACATGTTATAAAAATTCTGGTTGGTCAGGCATGGTCTTTAGGTCAAAACATGAAATTCTATCGAATTTCTGATTATGAGTACATTTAATATAATTTATATTATGAGGAAATACACATGATTTGATAGAGTTAAATTCGGGATAATTAGATTTGATGCATGTTATTGTTTCAGAAAATTTTCATGAACTTATGATTACTGTTTAAATGTTTTAAAACTATGTGAACCGATTGTTTACTGCCTATCATGTTAAGATGTAATATCTTGCTAAAATTGCATGTAATATGTATTAAATGTTAAAATTAGCATACTATTACAAAAATTCTGAAAAATTAGTCATCCGTTATATTCCATGTGGTGAGTTTGTAGTTAAAATTTGGGACTATTTTGATATCCATAGGTAATATTTGAAGTTATAAAAGGTATTTAAGCCATGTTAAGCATGTATGATTAGAAAATGTATTTTTCAAGTGATTAGCAGCATGTTCAGGTACTGTTATGCTTAATTTGACACTGTAAAATAGTCATGATAGGTTCTGTAAACTGAAGTATATATGTTTAAATAAAGTGCATGGTGCATGTGAATGGACTAAATAGTGCATGTAAATGATGTTAATCATGTGATTAAGTGAGACAATGTGTTTAAGTGGAATATGTGCCGAAATTGACACTGCTACCATAGAAGGTTGTGGAGCCGTACTGTAGAAAAGTCTCTATGGGAAGGCTCAATGTGTATGTGATATTCTGTGGGCATCAGGATGAAATCCTGGAGGTGGACAAGTACCACTGGTTAGGGTGGAGAGGGCTTCTCTCGATTCTGCGTAGTTACCAAGATTCATCACTATATTGCCTAGGTGACGGGTATGTGTTATGTGAATGTGTGTCCTCCTTTATGGTGGTTCGGACTATGTGTCATGACAAATAATGTGTAAAAATGTGAAACATGCGTAATTGTGCAAAGTATTCATGTGAAAGTGATGTGTAAATATGTTACCATGTGAAAAGATGTGAAACCATGTGAATGTGTTTTATTTATGTTAAAATGGCAAGTAAAAGATGTGATTATGTGATATAAAAGCATGTGAAAAGTGTTAGATATGATGCCAGGTTTACTAGTAATCATGTGCTTATAATTCCATGATCTATTTGTTTAGAAATATGAAATGATATGAACTGAAATTGGCACAATGAATCAAGTTAAAGACCATGTGTAGAAAGCATGTTATAGGTTAGTCATGTGTATTTGCTTATTTGACATAAACCATGTGCCATACTTCTCTTATTGCTTAAAGGAATAACATGTTATGTGATATGTGTAAGGATGTGCCAATGGGTTGCTTGCTGGGTCTTTTTGAAGACTCATACTTGCTTTAACATACAGGTGAGACAGGTGTCCCCGTGCTAGTGGAGGACATTGTGAGGAGTGACTCCGAGCGAGAGGAGTAGCTGTGCTTGTGGAGACTACTTGTTTAGACTACATTTTCATTTACTAGTATGTGGACATTGTTATTATATGGACTTATACAATTGTGGACATTGAGTTCATTTTCATTGCTACTATATAGACTGTGGAATGTGTGAATGATGATGGAATAAGAGTATCCTTTATTTCCACTATACTTTCTTTTATTATTTATGTATATCTCGACCTACTGTGTTGTGTTGGGTAAATGTCCCACTGTGACGGTGCCCTTTGTATCGATGTGGATTGGTATAATCGTACCGGTATAAAGAGGGTCGTTACAGAGATTGGTATCAGAGAAACAGGTTGAAATTGTACATAAATAAGCCATCATCTACACAATATTTCAATGTCTTTATAGAATTAGTCCATATATGTGGAAAATATCTAATAATGAATCAAAGATAGTTAAGAAAATGGTTAGGACTAAGTAACTTAGATTCTAACTAAGTTAATTATTTTTCAGGCAATGGCGAGAGGTGGTACGCGCGGTGCTCAGGCTTGGGAGGACGAGCAGAGGCGTGAGAAGAGGGGTGAGCAGTAGGCTGCAGCACCCCAGGGTCCTACAGTACTCCATCCACCACCACTTGTGGATTATGGCGTAGTCATGCAAGGCCTGGTTCAGGCAATGCAGACTCAGGCCAAGACTCAGGCGGCACTGCAGGCTCAGTTGCAGGCTCAGGTTAGAGTTGTTAAATAGGGAGTAGTCTGTTTTGTTGAATGTATGATTGCTTATGTGTTGCTTGTTGTCTCAGGCTCAGGCTCCAGCTCCAGTTCTCCAGGAGCATGGCCATGGTGATCCATCCATCATGGAGAGGTTTAAGAGGATGGCTCTGCCTTCTTTTAAGGGGGAGAGTCAGCCCCTCTTGGTAGAAAGCTAGATAAGGGAGGTAGAGAAGATCTTCCGGGCTATCAGGTGTGCGGAAGAAGATAAAGTCAGCCTGGCTACTTACATGCTACATGTACTTAGAGTATATGTACTGGTGTAAGTTTAAGATTTAGTTTGAATGGTGCTTATGGGTTGTGTTTTGCAGGAGAGAGCCGATGTTTGGTGGGCCTTTATGCTACGTACGAGGTACGAGGACGGTGCTATTGAGGTGAATTGGGCTGAGTTCACGAGGCTATTTCGAGCCAAGTTCATCGCCGAGCACATCTAAGACAAGATGGAGCAAGAGTTCCTATCTCTCACTCAGGGCTCCATGATGGTTCTGGAGTACGAGGCCAGGTTTGTCGAGCTTTCCAAATATGCTCCTCATATTGTCGCTGATGAGCGGAGGAAGGCCATGAAGTTTGTGATGGGGCTCAAACCATCACTCAGGTTGAGGCTGGTTGCTTTTGACCACCATACCTTGGATGAGGCTCTCAGCGTAGCATGCAGGCAGGAGAGTGAGATGGGCCAGTACTTAGAAGAGAAGAGGGCAGCACAGAAGAGGTCAGTGCCACCTTTCTAGAGGCAAGACAAGAAGAAAGTAGTGGTGTACCAGTCGCCACAGTGTCCAGTAGCTTCGAGTCAGCAGGCAGTGGTACCTGAGTCCCCCAGCTTCAAGCCCAGCGATAAGAAGATGTGTCCTCATTGCGGAAGGGCACATGGCGGCACTGAGTGTTGGAAGCTAGCAGCGAAGTGTCTGAAGTGTGGCAGCACCGAGCACCAGATCAGAGATTTCCCTAGACTTCAGCAGTTCACTCAGAGAGGAGCACTAGCCCCAGCAGCGATAGCAGCAACACTAGTGACAGGAAGACGAGGAAGGCCTCGAGCCCAAGCCTGAGTGTTTGCACTAGCTCGAGAGGATGCAGAGTAGGCCGAAAACATCATGGAAGGTACGGTTCTAGTCATGGGTGTGTAGGCTCGAGTGTTGTTTGATACGGGTGCTACACACTCGTTTATTTCTGAGCGGTTTGCCAAGTAGTTAGCAGCAGAGTCTGGAGTGGAGTCAAAGGGGTTAAAGGCTCCCTTGTCTGTGCACACACCAGTAGGTACGGTTGTGACCAGGAAGTGCATTCCATCCTTACTTGTGTGCATTAAAGACCGAGGCTTGTTCGGGTGCTTCTACTTGCTCAAGATGAAGGACTATGATGCATACTTGGTTTGGATTGGTTTGAGGAGCACTATGCCTTGGTGGATTGTAGGGGAAAGAAGATTACTTTCCATATTCCTGGAGAGGATGAGTTCTCACATCCGTTGCCAAGGAACTTAGCGGGAAAATTTGTGATCTCCGCCATGAAGGCTATGAGGATGGTTAACAAGGGTTGTGACACTTTTTTTGCTAGCGTGGTCTTAGTCCCTAAGGCCGATCAGTCACCTACCCTTGAGGAGATTGAGGTTGTGCAGGAGTTTCTAAACGTGTTTCCTGATGATTTGTCTGGATTGCCACCAGCAAGGGAGATAGAGTTCACCATAGAGTTGCTTCCTGGCACCTCACCTATCTCTAAGGCTCCATATCGGATGGCACCTGCGGGGTTAGCCGAGCTGAGGAAGTAGTTGCAGGATTTGCTTAATAAGGGGTTCATTCGCCCTAGTGTGTCACCATGGGGTGCATATGTGCTGTTCGTGAAGAAGAAAGATGGTTTCCTTAGGTTGTGTATCGACTACAGGAAGCTCAACCAGGTGACAGTGAAGAACAGGTACCCCTTGCCACAAATAGATGATTTGTTCGATCAGCTGCAGAAGGCATCTATGTTTTCCAAGATTGATCTACGGTCCGACTACCATCAGTTGAGGATCAAGGGAGAAGATGTGTCCAAGACTGCATTCAGGACCCGCTATGGACACTATGAGTTTCTTGTGCTTCCATTTGGTCTGACTAACGCCCCTGTAGCATTCATGGATCTCATGAATAGGGTGTTTAGGCCATATTTGGATAGTTTTAATGTGGCGTTCATAGACGATGTGTTAGTTTATTCTCCTGATGAGGCTACACACCATGAGCATCAGAGGATTGTTCTGGAGGTTCTTCAAGAGCACAAGCTGTATACTAAGTTCAGTAAGTGCGACTTATGGATGCATGAGGTTCATTTCCTTGGGCATGTTATCTCAGGCGCTGGAGCAGCTGTTGATCGGGCAAAGGTTCAAGCTGTGTTAGAGTGGGAGACTCTGAAGACACCATTCGAGATCAAGAGTTTTCTTGGGTTAGCAGGCTATTACAGGCGATTCATTGAAGGCTTTGCCTCCATCGCTGCACCTTTGACTAAGCTAACTAGGAAAGGTGTGAAATATGTTTGGTCTGAGGATTGTGAGAGCAGTTTCCAGTTGTTGAAGGTGAGGCTTACATCTGCACCCATGTTGATCTTGCCTAGTGGCGTAGAGGGTTTTGCTATCTATTTTGATGCTTCTCAGATAGGCCTTAGTTGTGTGTTGATGTAGCATGGAAGGTAGTTGCCTATGCTTCTCTCCAATTAAAGGAGCATGAGCATAACTATCTGACCCATGATTTGGAGTTAGCAGTTGTGGTTAATGCACTGAAGATCTGGAGACACTATCTCTATGGTGTCAAGTTCGAGGTGTTTACTGACCATAAGAGTTTGAGGTATCTTTTCTCTCACAGGGAATTGAACCTGCGGCAGAGAAGGTGGATAGAGTTTCTTAAGGACTACGATTTCAAGCTTCAGTACCATCCAGAGAAGGCGAATGTAGTGGCAGATGCGCTCAGTAGGAAGAGATCCTTACTTCGGTAGGATTGGAAGATGCTTGAGGATGCGGCATGTGCTATGACCGAGCTAGAGCCACATTTGTGTCAGGCTTTCGTGGCAAAGTTGTCTATTCGGTCCACAGTTCTGGACGAGGTGATCGAGCAGCAGAAGGCTGATCCTAGGCTTCAGGACATGGTAGTCAAGGCATTCATTGCTCGAGATGAGGACGATGTTATCAGATTTCTGCACCGAGTGTGTGTCCCTGATGTTGTGGATGTTCGTGAGCGAGTACTTGCAGAAGCTCATAGGTCGAGGTTCTTCATTCATCCAAGCAACACCAAGATGTACCAGGACATGAAGAGATCCTTCTGGTGGTCTGGTATGAAGAAGGATGTAGCAAAATTTATGTCCAGATGTTTGGTATGTCAGCAAGTCAAGGCCGAGCGTCAGAGACCATCAGGCCTTATGCAAAAGATGGAGATACCTGTATGGAAGTGGGAGGCAATCACCATGGATTTTGTGACGGGTTTGCCCAGGTCAGCTAAGAGCAATGACTCGATTTGGGTGATTGTAGATCATTTCTCCAAGTCTGCTCATTTCTTGCCCATGAAGAAGAAATAGTCTGTGGAGAGTTTGGCTAGGCTATATGTTGGCAGTATTGTGAGACTGCATGGTGTGCCGAAGTCTATTATCTCTGACAGAGACCTGCGGTTTACTTCAGGCTATGGCAGGGTCTTCAGGAGGCTTTGGGTTCTCAGTTGAAGCTTAGTTCGGCATTTCTCCCTCAGACGGATGGCCAGTCTGAGAGGACGATTCAGACGCTCGAGGACATGTTGAGAGCGTGCGTGCTTGATTGGAAGGGTGATTGGGAGCGTCACCTACCTCTTGTGGAGTTCGCCTACAACAACAGTTTTCTTGCGAGCATTGACATGGCTCCATTTGAGGCTTTGTATGGGCATCCCTGTAGATCTCCTTTGTATTAGGAGGAGACAGGTGATAGGCAGTTGGTTGGTCTGGAGTTGTTGCAGGAGACTCCGGATAAGATTCAGCTTATGTGACAGAGATTGGTTGCAGCCCAGGATAGGCAGAAGAGCTACGTCGACAACAGAAGGAAGGACTTAGAGTTCGCAGTTGGCGAGCATGTATTTCTCAAGGTTTCGCCTACCCGAGGCGTGGCCAAGTTTGGCAGGCATAGCAAGTTGAGCCCGAGATTCATTAGCCCGTTTGAGATTCTCAAGCGGATGGGCAACGTGGCATATGAGCTTGCATTACCCACTGTGCTAGCTAGTGTGCACCCAGTTTTCCACATGTCTATGCTCAGGAGATATGGGTGAGATCCGTCCCATGTTATCAGTCACGAGCCAGTGGAGATTTATCCAGACTTGTCGTATGTAGAGCGACCGGTAGCTATGCTAGATCGAAAGGTTCAACACCTCAAGAATAAGGCTATTGCATCCGTGAAGGTGTTATGGAGGAATTTCTCGTCGAAGGAGGCTACATGGGAGCTTGAGGACGCCATGAAGAAGCAATATCCCCATTTATTTGGTTAGTATTTCTGTGCTAACTTTGAGGACGAAGTTTTCTTTTAAGGGGAGAGGGTGTAAGGCCCTCAAATTCTATGTATATTATATTTATTTAAATTTGTGCATATATATAATATTTATTTATTTCTGTGTATGTATGTTTGTTTGATGTTTTTATGTTCTTCCGAAATCCCTGTTTAACTTCAACATCCCTTGACGTTAAGAGTAGGTTGACAGCAACGTGTGTGTCGTTGACTGTGGAGCCAGAGGATATAGACGTCAACATCGATTGACGCCTATTTCCAGTTGACGACAGTAAAGTGGCTGTTTACTTTTCTGGCTATGTTTGGAATTCCAGATCTAAAACGGCCCCATTTTCTCCGGTGTTTATTTAGGAAACCCAATCCCCAATGGTCAGGACTCCTAATGCTAGGTTTACCCCGACACTTAACCTATATAACATAGAGATCTCGATTAAGGGAGGACTTTTCTCACCTAGGGCTTTTTGGGTTCCGGGGAGAGAAAAAGAGAGCTTCTTATGAGGGCTTGATCTGGCGTTTGGGAGACCTCACCGGCGATCTTCATCGACTGGAAGGTTCTTCTGGAGGGGATGGAACTCTCTTGACTTCGGGAGACCATCTGTGTAAGCCTGAGGACCAGATTTGGGCTGAAGAACATCACCTTCTTGGCTTTGCCGAGGAGGGCTTCATCGCCAAATTAGATCTTCTGAGGTTTTTCCTCAGGCAAGTAATTTAGGGGTTTCATCCCTACACATGTCCCCTAGAGTTTAGGGATTTTTTCAAAATTTTAAATCGTGTCCTGGACCCCCAAATTCCGTCTTTTTCTGTGTTCAGTCTATACTTTTCTGCAGATAAAAGGTTGACGACAACCTTGTTGCTGCCATGCTCATGAGTTAACGGCAATCGATGGTACCGTTAACCCATATTGAAGGTAGAACCCTTGTCGTCAAGTTCATCTATTTTCTGCAGAATTATGTGTTTAATCTCTATACTGTGATTTTTGGATTTCTGAATGTCTGTATATGTTATAAAAATTCTGGTTGGTCAGGTATGGTCTTTAGCTGAAGTCATGAAATTCTGTCCTATTTCTGATCATGAGTACATTTAATATAATTTCTGTTATAGGGAAATACACATGATTTGATAGAGTTAAATTTGGGATAATTAGATTTGATGCATGTTATTGTTTCATAAAATTTTCATGAACTTATGGTTACTGTTTACATGTTTTAAAACTATGTGAATCGACTGTTTACTATCTATCATGTTAAGATGTAATATCTTGCTAAAATTGCCTGTAATCTGTATTAAATGTTAAAATTAGCATACTATTACAAAAATTCTGAAAAATTAGCCATATGTTATAATCAATGCTTGGAGTTTGTAGTTAAAATTTCGGACTATTTTGATATCTGTAGATACTATTTACAGTTATAAAATATATTTACGCCGTTAAGCATGTATAATTAGAAAATGTATTTTTCAAGTGATCATCAGCATGTTTAGGTACTGTCTGTTATGCTTAATTTGACACTGTGAAACAGTCATGATAGGTTCTATAAACTGAAGTATATATGTTTAAATAAAGTGCATGTGAATGGACTAAATAATGCATGTAAATGATGTTAATCATGTGATTAAGTGAGACAATGTGTTTAAGTGGAATATGTGCCGAAATTGACACTACTACCATAGAAGGTTGTGGAGCCGTACTGTAGAAAAATTCCTATGGGAAGGCTCAATGTGCATGTGATATCATGTGGGCATGAGGATGAAATCCTGGAGGTGGACAAGTACCATTGGTTAGGGTGGAGAGGGTTTTTCCAGTTCTGCGTAATTACCAAGATTCGTTACTATATTGCCTAGGTGATGGGTATGTGTTATGTGAATGTGTGTCCTTCTTTATGGTGGTTCAGACTATGTGTCATGACAAATAATGTGTAAAAATGTGAAACATGTGTAAATGTGCAAAGTATTCATGTGAAAGTGATGTGTAAATATGTTACCATGTGAAAAGATGTGAAACCATGTGAATGTGTTTTATTTATGTTAAAACAGCAAGTAAAAGATGTGATTATGTGATATAAAAGCATGTGAAAAGTGTTATATATTATGCCAAGTTTACTAGTAATCATGTGCTTAATTCCATGATCTATTTGTTTAGAAATATGAAATGATATGAATTGAAAATGAAACAATGATTCAAGTTAAAGACCATGTGTAGAAAGCATGTTATAGGTTATTCATATGTATTTGCTTATTTGACATAAACCATGTGCCATACTTCTCTTATTGTTTAACGGAATAGCATGTTATGTGATATGTGTAAGGATGCGCCAATGGGTTGCTTGTTGGGTCCTTTTGAAGACTCATACTTGCTATAACATACACTTGAGACAGGTGTCCCCGTGCTAGAGGAGGACATTGTGAGGAGCGACTCCGAGCGAGAGGAGTAGTTGTGCTTGTGGAGACTACTTGTTTAGACTACAATTTATTTACTAGTATATGGACATTGTTATTATATGGTCTTGTAAAATTGTGGACATTGAGTTTATTTTCATTGCTACTATATAGACTGTGGAATGTGTGAATGATGATGGAATAAGAGTATCGTTTATTTCCATTGTACTTTCTTTTGTTATTTATGTACATCTCGACCTACTGTGTTGTGTTGAGCAAATGTCCCACTGGGACGATGCCCTTTGTATCAATGTAGATTGGTATAATCGTACCGGTATAAAGAGGGTCATTACAGAGTGTCTGCACCTAAAGAATCTCTGGAACTGGCCCTTCCTTCCATGCTAGTCTGCCATCTTCCCCCCTCTGAGTTGTCTGTCTACCACTGCTACAAAGGCACCGGCAATCCTTTTGTCCACATTAAAGAGTTAATGTATGAGTCCTCGTTCTGGCAGAATGACAATAGAGCTCTGGCATTCCTATTTAGAAGTTCTTTGGATGGTCCTGCCCTAGAGTGGTTCTACTCCTTGGAACCGATAGACGCTGAAAATTTTGATGTGGTTCAAAGGAAATTTATGCAAAAGTATAGAGACGGGGTTGGTCCTTCCTTGTCTATCACTGATCTAATGGCTGAAAAGATGAAGGTGGATGAGGACTTTTTACACTATGCTGATAGATGGAGAGCTATGGTTGAGAAGTTGAGGGATCCATTGTTCGAGTTTGAGCAAGTAAAGATGATAACTGTGAATGCTACACCAGAATTCAGACATATTTTGTCTATGAACAAACTGACTACAATGGAGGAATTGTATGAGAGAGCTACATACATTCAAACACAATTGAAAGACTCTCCTACAATGTCTATGTTCGAGCCAAAAACTAGAACTTTCAAGAAGAGTAATGGCAATCTCCAAGCTGGTGGTCCCACAACTGAGGGAGTTATTAACAACGAACAAGTGAGTGCTATGGGCAACCCCAACTCCACTCCATATCGCCCAAACCCCAACCCAAGGCCTCAACAAGCACAGTACCAACAATAATAACCACAACAACCCCAGTTCAGGCCAAACAACCCTCCCATGTTACGTACCCCAGCTCCACAGCCTCAACAGCCTCCACAACAGTACCAGCAATACCAACAAGCACCACCTTCTCAATACGGACAAGCTCCACCTCCATATCAATAACAACCATCACCTCCTCAACGTCCCCAACAATATAACCAAGTACCTCCACTTGGTAATTATGATCCCTAGCAGCCTAGACGCCCCCTGGCCCTAGAAAAGCCCAATACCCACCTTTGCCGAAAACTGTCCCCGACATATTCAATGCTCTCATAGCCACCAATGCACTCACTTTGCCGAGGGAATGGCTATAATGGCCACCCAATGTTGATACCTCTCGCTATTGTGCATTTCACAAGGGATTGGGTCACACACTAGAGGCATGCATCCATTTTAAGGATTATATCTATGACTTGAATGACAATGGAGGAATTGATTGGGGTGATATGAGGAAGTACATCAAAGAAATGAAGGCAAGGAGACCACCCAGGCAGAACATACAACAGTAACAATCACAGAAGCATCAGCAGTAGCCCCAACAACCTGCATAATAGCCCCAAGTTCCTTTGCAACAACTTAACATGGGCATTGTGCAGAACCCACTCCCAGAGCTCCCTGCTCCAAATCACCAAGTAAACGCCATCAGGTCATCTCCCCAGTAAAACAAAAGTCCAGATAGGCATATGGAAGCACCACCTAACACCACACCAAAATTCACCTACGCATTACCTCCCTTCATCCGCACACCTACACCTTCCAACCCACTCCCATCTTTTCTCCGCATCCCTACCACCCCCGCACTGTGTCCACCACAGTCGAATCAACCGCTCATTTGCCAACCACCGACACCACAGCCCCCCAACCCACAAGCTCCATTTCTATGCAACACAACCACCATACCACCATGACCTACCCCCACACCCATACGCCAACCTTCCACTATCACCACTTCTCAACCATCTCCCTCCAATCCACCTCTCCTCCGCACCCCACCAACTGCTCCCATTATTACCCCTACCCCGCAAGCTCCCTTCTTACGCACCACCACGCCCGCACCAAATCCTATACCACCCACCTTATCCATACTGATGATTAGTCCATCTCCATATAATTTGTTATTTATTATATGTATTTTTGGTGATTAACAAAACTCTAGAAATTATGGAGTAACATGTTTTCTAAGCCTTGTCAACATGTCTCAAACTAAACAAACTTAGTAAGTTATCTACACTCACTGTTATTTGAAGTTCATTGCATATGTGTCTAAGTATACATCGACTTCTATTAAAAGCTCACATCGATTACTATTCTATTTCTACATCGATTTCAGAAACAAACATCGATTTCACTTAAGTATCGACTTCATATTAGAACATCGATTTCGTTACTCCATCGACTTCACTTAAAACATCGATTTCGGCTCTACATCAACTTCATATTAGAACATCGATTTCACTTGAACAACGATTCGGTTCAACAACGATTTCACTTATACATCGATTTCATATGGAACATCGACATGACTTAAACAACGACTTCATTTCAGTCATCGATTTCACTTGAACAACAACTTTGTTCCAAACAACGATTTCATTTGAACATCGATTTTATTACAACGACGACTTCACTTAGAACATCGACTTCACCTGAAGAACGATTTCGGTTCAACAACGATTTCATCTCAACATCGATTTCATTACAACAACGACTTCACTTAGAACATCGATTTCACCTAAATAACGATTTTGGTTCAACAACGATTTCATCTCAACATTGATTTCACTACAACAACAACTTTACTTAGGACATCGATTTCAAGTGATCATCGACTTCAGATAAACACCGACTTCAGTTAAACAATGACTTTGTACAGAACATTGATTTCAATACATTGTCACATGGATTATGGTTAACTCAACATCGATTTTTACATCGACTCTTATTGTACACAGATTGTCTCTAAACATCAACTTTCCTTTATATCGATTATGTTTTAGAAAGTTCATGAATATTTCTATTATAATCATTCTAGATAATTTTGAATATATTACATCCTTCATAATATTCAATATATTCAAATCTGTGTGGTTTTCAAGTCTTCCCGTAAATCAAGTTGTCTCCTGAATACTCGAACATTTATTGTGTGTGGTACAATATCTCTGCACAACATATCATCATGCTACCATATTCATGTCACATAAAGTAGACCTTTAAAAGATGACAGAATAGAACTTCCTATTTGGTATATCTTCTTTAGCACGACTACTAATGTTGACTGGTAGTTTAGACACATTCAAGTTGTCTATACTTCAGCATTAATTGTGTGCAGGTTTCCGGTGGTCTCACATGTTGAAACGATTGTACCTGTCACTCTGACAGAAGCGAGAAGAGATTCAAATGATCTTCCTCTGTGTATGTGTCTATCTCAGCATTAAATAGCTGTAGGTTCTCTTGCTCCCTACATCGGACCAGACACATCCAATGAGCATGAAGATGAGAGGCAACGGATACTTCAACGGCTAAATCTTTCAAAAGAAGATAAATAGAAGACTAGTGACTCCATGAATGATTAACCTTGACACCTTGAAGATAAAGAAAGAAGAGCTCACTTGTTCATTCAAGTAGTCTTCGGCTCTAGCTCTCCATAGTAACCTGTTTAGCATTTGAGAGCCTGTTGTAGATCTGAGAGACCCTTATTCTGTGCAAATCTTTGTCTCTCAGATTCCACCTTAGATCAAGCAATCTCTATAAGCTTGGTCAAGGGGCCATCCACTCTTTACTCATTTTTTCTTGAGTGTTCCTCTTCGTTTGTGAAGAGAAGACCTGTCGTGGAGTGGGTGGTTGTTCTCTTTGATAAGAAGGAAGACCTGTTGCATCAGGTGGTATAGTACCTCTTCATGTAGAAAAGAGTAGGCCAGCTACGGCTGGATGTGTAAGTGTCCTTAAGGGGGACTGTACCCTTGTTTAGTGAAATTCCAAGTTGTTGCTTGGGGACTAAACGTAGGACTCCTTACGATAGGAGATCTGAACCAGGATAAAATCCTTGTTGTCTGTGTATTTTATCTAATTGTGTGCTTACTTTATACTAACTCTAACCATCAAACTTAGTATCTTCTGTCAAAGCATTTTTATTTATAGGAATATTCTAAAAGATAATTTTAGCAATCCATTCACCCCCCCCCCCCCCCCCAGGCTTGCTACCTGGTCAACACATACCACCCCCGAATGTGGTGAACATCCACCCGCCACACCAAATGTTCAACATTGAACACTCGACCATCCATCCACCTTCCAACATGCCAACTATGCCACTGGTATGAGAAACACATATAGCGGGAGATGAAACTGAGGAAATGTTGGTGCTCCGGAGTGGGCATATTTTCAACAGAATATTCCCTTAGAATCAAGATCAGGCACCCCAACAGCAGCAAGAGAAAGAAGCCCCAACTAAAGAGTCCATTCCAGGGACTCAGTATGATTTGCTCAAGTACCTAGATAAAATGCCAACCAGGATGTCCATTTTAGAACTGATCAAAAGGTCACTGGTACATCAAGAAGCTCTGATGCAATATTTATAGAAGGTTATGGTGAATGAAAACTTGCAGATCAATCAGATCAGCTCAGTCTTAACCCCCACAAGTTGGCATCTGGCCATAGAGTTCCACGAACACGAGCTAGCACCCGTGGAATCTCAACGATATGCCTTGTGCTTAACTGTCAAAGTCAACGGGACCCATGTGTCTCAATGCTTAGTGGACACCGGAGCTTCCATCAATGTGGTCTCTTTGGACACAATAAACTTGTGTGGGGTAACATTACAGTCAATTCGGGCCTCCTCCATCACCATCATCATCTATGACAACACTAGTAGGCTACCAAAGGGAGTGGTCACACTGAAGGTGGGGTTGGGTCCCTCGATCACGGAGATTAATTTCCACATTCTAGACATTGACCCAAGCTTCCGAATGATACTGGGCAGGCCATACATTCAAGCACTTGGTGCCGCACCTCCACTATTCATCAATGTCTAAAATTTCCATACAAGGGATGGGTCGTCAAGGTTACAAGCAGGCCAATGATCTTAGAAGTGGACTCTGTGTCTGATAACTCTGTCCCTTCAATTTGGCCAAGCAACTAGCCACTCATGTCATGCTAGACATGTATAGTGTACCACAAAGCCCAGTACATTCTTCTCCAACTACACCACCAACTATTGCACAGAAAAGAAGCAAGATAATGACCGACAAGGGCTAGCAGATTATGCTGAAGATGGGGTACCAGTCAGGCAGAGAGCTGGGTGCACAGTTACAGGGCAGGACCAAGACAATGGTAGATAGAAAAACAAGACCCAGGGTAGGATTGGGGTACAAGCTGAAAAAAGAAGACTATGAACAGAGGAAAGTGTCAACTAAGCCTTGGGCCACAATGATGTCAACTATGAAGACTGATAGGAAGCCACTCACATGGTCTCTTTATCACCACTTCAAGAAGGGGCCTTTGCAGCCAGGTGATCAACAACACACTTCAGTCATCACATCTGAGCTCATGTCAAGACATGCGTACTCGTCAGTTTGCACGCCATATTTCACCTCTGGCCACATACAAAGCTCTAGAAAACCTTAGGCACCAGAAACTGAGAAAAATGGGCAACCCTAAATGTGAATGGTACCGTTGGTTCAATATGAATGACATTGCTATATCTTTAAGTCGACTCTTCATGCCAACGGACTGAGAATGGCCTCCACTTATTCATGATCTACTTGAGAAGCCGACAGCAATCATAACTAAAAGGCAGCTTTTGAATGAATGGACAGATGAAGGAGAGCCGGATACACCCTATAAAGAAGGTTTTATAGTAGACAGGCTCTGGGCGGGCTTCTTCTCCCTGGGCATCGAGCCCACTTTGCTTCAGGGCACCACATGGCTCCTCTTTCTTTCTCTTAGCATTTCGCAGGCACCAACACCCTATTTCACAATCTCCCTACACTCCTCTAGGCAGACGCTCACCCTCCAACTTTCTCGTTCTAATGATCTCCCTCCAACTAAGCATACACTCATTTCACAATTCTCTAATCTTATAATTTCACCTCAGTCACTTTTCATGATAAACAAAAATCATAAAATTTTGAATAATGCTGAAAAACAAAAAAAAAAATGTCAATTTTCAAATATATGATTCAATTGTCTCCATCGAGGAGACTTCTTACCTTTCCTCCGAGTGTGCCCCAACCTACGGGCCACTCCTCCCAGGTCCAATGACCGGCCTCCTCTTCCCCTCCACGCAGGGACCTCCACCTCCCTCCACGCAGGGACCTTCTTTTACTGGTTTTTCTCCTCCTTCACCTCCTTCTGTAGGATCGAGTAGTAGTTGTAGTAGGAGTCTAGGTCAGGGTAGTAGGGTCTGGGGGTAGTAGCAAAGAAAATGTCTAAGGGTAAGAGGGTTCCTCACCGTTTTTTAGCCGATCTAGCCCGTAGGTGCAAGGCATGCCTAGCAATCTCCGAACTCATTGAAGAGCCCTTGCTAATGCTGGATATAGAATGTGAGGAGTCATTGTGCTTTATCGATTATGGGTTTGGAGTCTATGAGATCATGGATGATAATGACCTAATTGAACAAGGGGAAGAAGAATTTGAGGATGAGGATGACACATTCGCAAGTGGAGTTAGAAGATTCAACGAACCGTCAGCTGCAGTAGAAGAAACTACCAAAGAAATCAATCTGGGAATTGAGGAAAACCCTAGGACCGTCCTCATAAGCAGTAATTTGTCACCAGCTAAAGAGGAGGCAATTGTTGAAGTTCTTAGAGAATATAAGGACATGTTCGCTTGGAGCTTCGAGGACATGCCAAGACTGGACCTCGCACTTGTTGAACATCACCTTGCATTTACGCCAGGGCCTATCACCATTAAGCAACAGTTAAGACATTTTCACCCTCAAATGGCTTTGAAAATGAAAGATGAGGTCGATAAGCTCCACAAAGCCAAGTTCATTAGAGTTAAACTTTATCCCAATTGGGTGGCAAACATTGTCCCAGTCATGAAAAAGGATGAAAGAGTCAGAATTAGCATTGACTTTCGGGACCTTAATCGTACGTGTCCAAAAGATGATTTCCCCTTGCCTCACATTGATGTGCTTATTGATAATACGGTCGGGTATGAAACCCTCTCCTTCATGGATGGCTTCTTAGGGTACAATCAGATCAAGTTGGCTGAGGAGGACCAAGAAAAGACCTCGTTCACTATACCTTGGGGCACATATTGCTATGTGGTCATGCCATTTGGACTCAAAAACATTGGAGCTACTTACCAAAGAGCAATGATGGCCATCGTTCATGACATGATTCACATCTATATTGAGGTGTATATGGATGACTTGGTCGTCAAGTCTAAAACTTTGGCTGAGCATCTTGGGGTTCTAACTAAAGTACTGCAAAGGTCAAGAGAATTTCAATTGAAAATGAACACCAAGAAATGTGTTTGGTGTGTCATCGGGTAAACTCCTAGGGTTCATCGTGAGCAAGAGGGGTATCAAAATTGATCCTAATAAGGCGAAGGCACTAAGAGAGATGCCATCTTTCAAGAATTTTAAGGAAGTTCAAGGATTAATTGGGAGATTGCAATTTATTCGTCGATTTGTCTCCCAACATTCACAAAGGTGTAGACCCTTCCACGAACTAGCAAAGCTGGGAGTCAAATTCCATTGGGATGAGAAGTGTCAGGCCGCCTTTGACGGATTAAAGGAGTATCTGGCTAATCCTCCTGTCCTGAGGCCACTGACTCCAGGCAAACCATCAATTCTTTATGTCTCTGTCTTGGAAGACTTTGTAGGAGTTGTCCTTGCACAAGTGGATGAAGAAGGTAAAGAAAGGGTTGCTTACTACTTGTCTAAGCTTCTCAACCCCTATGAGCAAAGGTACACATCTATGGAGAAAACATGTGCTGCTCTTGTTTGGGTAGTGCAAAAACTGAAGCACTACTTCCTTGCTCACGAAGTCCATCTCATAGCCCGTATGAATCGTATCAAATTCCTTCTTGAAAAATTTGTTCCCACTGATAGGCTAGGACGTTGGCAAAGGTTTCTCTCTCAATTTGATATCACCTACATTCAAAAAAAATCAATCAAAGGCTATGCCATAGCAAAACACCTCGCTCACCCTATCACTCGATTTGATCTGGTCCATTCAGAATTTCTAGATGAGGAACTAATGTCCCTTAGCCAATCTGATCCTATGTGGACATTACATTTTGATGGAGCTCTTAATTCTCATGGTAAGGGTATCGAGATTGTTCTCCTATCACCTGAAGGGGTCACCATTCCGTAGGCTTTTCAGCTAGCATTCCCTATCACCAATAATATAGCTGAATATGAAGCCCTACTGGCCAGACTTGTGGCCACAAACTTCCATGGTGTTACCCACTTGCGAATCATACGTGATAGTCAACTGATTCTCCGCCAAGTGCTATCCAAATACCGCACATGCGATCCCAAGCTCAAGCCCTATCAAGAACTCACCTTAGCCTATGCCAAGCTATTCTCTAAGCTCATTTTTGTCTATGTGCCTCGCCACCAAAATCTTCTAGCAGACGCTCTTACCTCATCACTCAATATCTCTTATCCTAGGGATTTTGACACCATTAACATTGAACGACGTCATGTCCCAGTTGTATGAAATCCAATCTTCTTTTGCATTAAAGAGGAGATGTTGAAGAAGGCAGAGAGGAAAAACAAGAAAGAAATCATGTTATTGAAGTTAGAAGAAGAGTTGGATGATGAGGAGAAACCATGGTTCTATAAGATAGCTAGGTATTGTAAAGATCAGTCTGACCCTGAGGAAGCCACTAGTGAAGAGAAGAGGGCAATAAGGAGAATGTCCCAAAAATACACCATGGTTGGCAATATGCTCTATAGACGAGGTCTAATTAGAGTTTTGCTTAGATGTCTGGATGATGATGAGATCTTGAAAGTTGTTGAGGAAGGTCAATCAAGTGTGTGTGGTGGCCATGTAAACAGCCAAATGCTTGCTAAGAAAATCCTTAGGCAAGGCTTTGACTAGCCCACTTTAGAGGAGGATTGTTCTATCTATGTCCGTCGGTGTGTTAACTGCCAACTACACATTCTCCATTCTCTACACTCCACTCGATATCCTCCCCATGGCCTTTCTCTATGTGGGCCTTCAACATCATTGGTCGCTTTAGTGACTCCAACTACCAAAAAAAGTCGAAATCATACATACTCACTGCAACAGAGTACTTCACCAAATGGGTGGAAGCGGAAGCTTATGCGGAAGTCAAGGCAACAACTCTATGCAAATTCATCATGAAGAACATCATCACCAGATTTGGCTTCCCCAGTACCATCATCACCAATAATGGACCTCAGTTCATCTCTCAGGAGCTTCAGAACCTCTGCAACAGGTATAAAATTGCATTGCATCATTCCTCTCCTTATTATCCACAAGGCAATGGCCAATTGTGGCCACAAATAAAACTTTAATCAAGATCATAAAAAAGATGTGTGAAGATAATAAGTTCTCAGATTGGCCAGACAAGCTTGTAGAAACTCTATGGGCCTACCTCACTTCAATCCGCACTCCTACAGGGCAAACCCCATTCGCCCTCACTTATGGAATGGAGGTTGTAGTACCATATGAGATTATCATCCCCTCAATAAGAGTCCAACTTGACAAGGACTTGTTAATCGATGAGCGTCGTGAGTCGCTCCTTGCACAACTGGAACTCTTAAATGAGAAGCATCTGGCCGCCACAGAACACACAAAGGCATATCAAAATAGACTCAACTGTTTTTACCAATGAAAGTAATTGAGAGAAAATTCAAAGTCAGTGAAATGGTCATTAAAAGAATCTTTGTAAAACCTAGTGATCCTCGTTCAAAACTCCAACCAAACTGAGAAGGGTCGTATGTAATCAAAGAAGCATATCCAGGCAACGCGTACAGGCTAGTGAACGCTAAGGGTGAGGAAGTCTTCCACCCTTGGAATGGGATTTATCTTAAAAAAGTACTACCCCTAGATAGGTGTTCAGATTAACGTGGTGCATGGACCCTAAAAATGAAAACATCATCATCTTCAATTCATTCTTGGTGAGTTAACCATAGGTTTCGACACTCTCACACACCTATATGCCCCACCCTTAAGATCTAGAAGCATGGAATCTAAGGGAGATCAATGCTTAGTCAAGAGTCTAGGACACTACCGTTTTTCTTCCTTTCGATCCGTCAATAGGGATGGGAACTTGTGGGATCGACCTTTGAATTGGTCCGACACTTTAATGGGTAGAGGTTATGGCCCAATAAGGGAAAACAAAAAGAAAAAAAGAAAGAAAAACAAGACAAATCGAAGTCAAAAGAGCCAAAACAAGCCAAATCATAAGTAAAGAGCACGTCAAGAGTGGCAAAGTCCCCGCAGAGATTCAAATGAACCTAGTCCTAAGCATACTATAAAAATCCCCACAAGCCAAAGATTGAAGAGATTCAAATGAACCTAGTCCTAAGCATACTATAAAAATCCCCACAAGCCAAAGATTGAAACACATTAAGTATAGGGCAGAAAAATGAGTGTCTCCCCAGTTGCCCAAACCATTGGCAGACTTTCGAAATTACGCCTTCCCTTCTCCCTTAGTGGTCTATCCCAGGCTCAAGGCAAGGCAACGATCAACTAAGGAGAATGTCGCCAAAAGATACCTTGGGTGAAGGCACCACTTAAGCACGTCTAACCCATGTTTAACACACCTAAGAATCATTAATAAATATTAAATGGTTATTGAGTAATTGAAGAGTCTGAGTGCCACGTAATCCACTTAGAGCAGATCCCCTTCGTTCTGCGCTCTTTTTAAGAAGGGACTCGCCGAGTTTTGGCCTATTTACAAAATCCGAAAAAATTTGAATGCTTTCAAAAGACAAAAAAAAACTAAATAGTTCAAAATCCAAAAAAAAATTGAATACTTTCAAAAGCCAAAAACATCAAATAGTTCAAAGTCCAAAAAAAAACCTGAATATTTACAAAACCCAAAAAAAATTGAAGATTTCAAAATCCAGAAAAAGTGATATGCTAAAAAAAGCAAGAAATGTTAAGCTTATGCTCTTCTCATTTGCATGAATACATTGAATGCCTGCTCATCTTTTAATTTCTTGCTAGCATTTGCATGCTAGCTTGTTGCATTTTTCTTAATTCCTTTTATTTATTCCTTATTTGAATAAAGGCTCAGCTCCTTGACAAATCACGAAGTCTGACTCACTTAGCAAGCAAGGGGCTGAGCCAGAATAGTAAACTAATCTGTTTTCAGTAATCCTCAGGCACAGGCAAAGAAAGGCAAAGTGTTCTCTACTATATCATGGCCAAAAGATATACATTATACAAAAGGGTACCCCACTGGGTACGCATCATCATGAAGAAAAGCAAAAGTACAAGTCATGACAGTGCCCTAGCTCTTGGCACCACTCTCTACTGGCTGGGGATATCAGTTGCTTTTGGCCTCACCAGGGTTTGCTGTTGAGCATGGAGACAGAGGCCTCATGGAGGCACGAGAGTCGGTGGACCGCTGGGCACTATAGCCCTCTTGGATGTTCCTCTGATACTCAGAGGAAGTCACAATAAAGCTGGCGGAGTATGCGCTGGTGCACCCCTCCCTCACGGCGTGCTCCCTTCCATGCCGGTAATGGTCCTCGGCTTCCCACAGCAGCCGCTCGAAGATGCCCAAGCTCGTGCACGCGTCCAACACCTGTTGGGCAAGGTGCTCCCGCTCCTGCTCCAACCGGCTGTGCTCGCGCTGTCTACGCTCCACGGAGAGCACCACTTGTAGCTCCACCGCCTCACGTCGAAGGTCCGAGTCACGCTGGGAGGCCTGGGTCCACAGCTCAGACAGCTGCTCCGCCAACTCCGCCACCTCAGCACCTACTAGGGTCACCTAGGTGATGGCACCCTAGAGCTCGGCAGTCAACACGAAAAGAAAACCTATGTAAGTCACAATAAATTCAATGTCATATATGTATTATTGTCGAACTTACCCGTGTGGCAAGGTCACGCTCTACACCCTTAGCATGAGCCACCGCCACAGCCAACTACTTCTGGAGGGAGGCTACCTTGGGGTCGGGTACACTCGTACTCGTGGAGGCACCCGCAACATCGGTACGCTCCACGGTGGCTTGCTCAGCACACTACACATATAAAAATCTGGTCAGTCCATGCCAAGGTAAAGAAAATCAAAGGTAAAATCATTCTTACTTACCAGAGTCGCCAGGGCATCCCGTGCCTCAGCCAACTGTACCTCCGTGCTCGCCAACTGGGTATGGAGGGTCTCGATTAGGTTGTCTCGAGCATCCTGCGTATGAACACATTCATTAATTAAATTAAATACATCATAATGAACAACGCAAGTTTAGAAGTGCTTATCATGGCTGGCCTCATGAAGTCCGATTGCCATACACCTCCTAGTAGCGCTGGAGGTATGCGTGGCTATCCACGGCGTCGGAATCCACCACGGTACCGCCTCACCACCAGTCAGCGTATTGCTCGGGGAAGTGGAGGCACCAGTCCACCCTCTTCTCCTTCCCCCGGGTCTTCCTACCCACACCCCTTGAATCCACCTCCTCGGACCATACCTAGTGCAACCCGAGGGTCCTCAAGGCCAGCCTCAGGCGGAGAGGCTCAATCTCGTTCAGGTAATGGACCCAAAGGTCCCGCCCAAAATGAGAACGACTGCTCTGGGAAGAAGCAGTCAACATAGCCTGCTACATTATCAATAGGTGCATGATTAGACTAATACTGAAGAAGACTCCATATGAACTCTACAAGGAGAAAAAGCCAAACATTATTCATCTTCGACCTTTCGATTGTAAGTGTTTTATTTTGAATAATGGTAAAGATAATCTAGGAAAATTAGATGCTAAAAGTGATGAAGGTTTTCTATAAGGATATATTTCAAAACCTAGAGGATATAAGGTGTTTAACATAAATACTTTAACAATTGAACAAACTGTTCATGCTTTATTTGATGAAACTAACCCTTCTATTAAAAGAATAGAAGTACGGGTGTAAACGAGTCGAGTCGAGTATTATGCTGCTCAAACTCTATTCGTTAATTTTTAATTGAGCTCGAGTCGAGATCGAGCTTTATCGAGTATTGAAAATGATCGTTCAAGCTTGGTTCATTTAAATACTCTCGAGTTCAAGCCCTTAACGAGCCCAATTGAATTTACGAGTTATATATATGTATCTATATTGTGTATATATATAAGCCCAATTCAATTTACAAGTAAAAAATTAATTGTTTATAAGACCGAAATTTATCTTATTTCAAGGGCATACCCTAAGAACCATCATAAGTTACTTGTTTAATTATTTTAGTATAATGTTTAAAATATTTAACAACTATATTTATAATTTTTATAATTAAAAAATTAAACAAACTTGTTCACGAGCTTAAACGAGCTGAGTAGGTATTTGTTAATACTCGGCTCGTTTATGAAACAAGCTTAAATTTTTTTTTTTAGCTTGACTCGTTTGCTTTATTAAACAAGCTAAATTTGAGTAACATCCGAGTCGAATTCGAGCTACTTGTCGAGTGTATTAGTTCGTCTACAGCCCTTCCTTTCATAACTTATGTATTTACACCCACATATTTAATCTTTTACTTTTTTGTATTCATAAGTATTTCGTACCTTAACAAAAAATCTTTTTAAAAATATTAATATTTTAATATTTATAATAAGAAATTAATATAGTTCGAGTATATTAACGAGTAACTAATTGAGTATTTTAATGAGCATATTATCGAGTATCTTAACGAGTTGTTCGCGAACGTATTCGAGTCGAGCATATCTCTGTTCAAGCTCCACTCGTTTATGAATCAAGCTTATATTTTGTTCAAGCTCGACTCGTTTATCTAATAAATGAGCCGAGTCGTATTTTTATCGAGCCGAGTTTCAAACTACTTATCGAGTGTATTGGTTTGTTTGCAACCCTAAATAGAAGAAGAAGAAGATGTTGTTGAATACTTGTGCAGGGATCTGGAACAAGCTTTTCTTGAAGAAAAAGATGAAGACAAGGAAGATCCTCGAATAGAATAACTCCAATAACAAGAAGAAACACAAGAAGGACTTCCTAGAGAATTGAGATATCACAGAGATCATCCAAGGAAAAATATAATAAGTGATCCTCAAGATATGGTAAGAACTAGTGGTATGTCCATTCCTTGTGATTACACTGCATTTGTATCTCAGATTGACCCTAGGACAATCAATGATCCACTAACAGATGAATCTTGGATCCTAGCTATGCAAGAGGAACTTAACCTGTAACGTCGTGACCGTTCGTATCGTGGTTTGACTAGTTTGTGGGCTAATGTGTGGTCAAAAGGTAGTGTTTGGTGTTTTTATAGGTCGTGTGGGTGCCGTGGGCCGAATATCCGGTCCCAATGTGCCCTCTGGTTCACTATCTGTGAACGTGATGTAGGTTTGCGTCGCATTCCCCTTGCCGTTGTTTCAAAAGGTTTTGCCACATGCCTGACGCGTGGCACGTGTAGGGCTGCTACGTGGCGTCAGCGGTAAGAAGGTGATAGGGTAGACCGTCGCATTCTTGTCACGACAGCTAGGTGCGTCGCATTCTTAACTATGAGGAGTTAAGAACCTTAGGTCGGCCAAACATAGTAGAGGAAGCTCTGTTCGGCAAGGAGGAGGTTTTGTCGCCAGATTTGGGGTGATTCGGGCATGTGGTGCGTGGTTTGGCGTGCTCTCGATGCGAGGGCGTTGCCCGGAGAGTGGGAAACACCAATTTGGGGTTGTTCTTTGTGTTCTTCACGTAGGTAGGGAGATTCTACTAAGTTTCTTATTTGTGATAGGTGTAATCGTCGTGTTTGATGCATGAAACGAGTTCTACTTGATAGTTGGCATGTTAGTGTAACTACTAGAATAGTTGTAATTGCGTTATATGGTTGTTTACCTACATTTTGTGGGGTTTTCAAAAGTGGTAGTTTTGGATAGGGCCCTGTCTGTGAAGGCAACGGCCCCGATTGTCACGTTTAGAATGCGACAGCCCGACCCGTCACATTCACGTTCATAATGCGCTGTATCAGGACGTCGCATTCTGAACGCGATAGAGTGCCTTGTCGCCTTATAGTTTCCGAGGGCTGTAAGTATTTTCCTATATATGTGAGTGTTATGTTATGTGGTTTACTTGTATTTAAGGTATTGTGGGGGTGCTTTGGTGTATTGAGATGAGAGGATGTTCTATTTGCATGGCTTTTGCTTACATGGCGAGTTGGGTAGTGCCACACCTTCCGTGGTTACCTCTTGAGTCGGGTGCCCCACGTTCTCTGTGAGCCAGGCACATTAGTGCTAGGGGATATCCCAGTACTATTTGTACCATCAAGGTTTGTATCGTCTTCCTAGACACCCTCACTCGTCTATCGAGTTGTACATCCAACAGAGGGAAAGACGTAGTGGGGCAGCGACTTGTGGTGTGTTGGTTCTCAACTCAGTCGCTTGTAGCGCGCTCGTGGTTGGGGGACAGACACTGTTAGACATACTGGTCCCCAGCTAGCCTCGTGTTCCATAGCCTCATGCACTACAAGAAAAAGCGCATTTAGAGACCGACATTTTCGGTCTCTATACGGTCACTATTCGGTCACTAAAAGGCTCATAGACCGAATGGTGACCGAATAGAGACCGATTTGTCGGTGAAGAATTTCTGGTCACAAATCTGTGA
Source organism: Colocasia esculenta (assembly GCA_014218235.1). Lineage (NCBI taxonomy): Eukaryota > Viridiplantae > Streptophyta > Magnoliopsida > Alismatales > Araceae > Colocasia > Colocasia esculenta. The sequence goes on from CM024766.1 coordinate 52,681,663, forward strand.
CCGAAACATTTCGGTCACTAAATAGTGACGATTAGTGACCGAAATCTTTTAGTCGCTGAAAGTCGTTATCAGCGACCGACATATTCAGTCACTAATTCGGTCACTAAATAGTCACCAAAATTTTCTATCACTATGTCAGTCACTAATTTAGTGACCGAATTAGTGACTAAATTCCATCAGTGACTGAAATAATTAGGTCACAAATCAGTCACTATTTTAGGGACCGAACAGTGACACAATTATTTCGGTCACTGATAGTGACCGATGAAATACAGTCACAAATCGGTCACTATTTTAGGGACCGAACAGTGACTGAATTAATTCGGTCACTTATCGGTCTCTATATTTTTAACTAATTTTTTTAAAATATATATACATTTTTAGCAAAATAACCTGTGTAAATACAACAATGTCCACAACAATAATAAAAATGTCCACAACACAACAATAATAAAATGTCCACAAGACAACAATAATAAAATATCCACAACAATATTAAAAATATCCACAACACAACAATAATAAAATGTCCACAATAATAATAAAATATCCACAACAATAATAAAAATATCCATAACATCACAATAATAAAATGTCCACAACAATAATAATAATGAAATGAAAATCATGAATCCTCATCCTCGTGCTCATCTCCTCCCACGCCACCCAATGAAGGAGCCTACAATACATATATAACAATAATAAGTTAAAATTAAATACTATTATAAGCAATATATTATTTAAAATTATAGATTTTATTCACTCACTTTCGGTCAATATTTTGGTCACACTATTTTGGTCACATTTAAGATGAATTTGAGCGTCGAGCTCAAACCGAGAATCTGAATTGAACTCCGTCAGTTTCCGCAAGTCACAACCATCGCCCCTACCATGCTGGAATAAACCAGAGGTCAATCGGACTAGTATTTCTAATTTTAGACCCTCAAACTTAAGTTTTTCATTTTTAAACTAAACTAACTTGCTTAATGTGAATTTGAGCGTCGAGCTCAAACTGGAAGTCGAAATTGAACTCTGTTAGTTTCCACAAGTCACACTCATCACCCCGACTGTGCTGGAACAAATCGGAGGTCAATCGGATGAGTTTTTCTAATTTTTGACCCCCAAACTTAGCTAAGTTCTTCATTTTTAAACAAAACAAAACTAAACTAACTTGCTTAATGTGAATTTGAGTGTCGAGCTCAAACCGGGAGTCGGAATTGAACTTCGTTAGTTTCCACAAGTGACACTCATCGCCTTGGCTATACTGGAACAAACCAGAGGCCGATCGGATTAGTATTTCGAATTTTGGACCCCCCCCAAACCATGCTAAGTTTTTCCTTTTAAAACTAAACTAACTTGCTTAAGATGAAATTGAGCATCGAGCTCAAACTGGGAGTCCAAACTGAACTCCGTTAGTTTTCATAAGTCACAATCATTGCCCTGACCATGCTGGAAAAAACCGGAGGCCAATCGGATGAGTATTTCTAATTTTGGACCCTCAAACCTAAGTTCTTCATTTCTAAATTAAACTAACTTGCTTAAGATGAATTTGAGTGTCGAACGCAAACCGAGAATCCAAATTGAATTTCGCCAATTTCCACAAGTCACAACCATCACCCTGGACGCACTGGAAAAAACCAGAGGCCAATCGGATTAGTATTTCAAATTTTGGACCCCCAAAACTAGCTAAGTTATTCCTTTTTAAACTAAACTAACTTGCTTAAGATAAAATTGAGCATCGAGCTCAAACTGGGAGTTTAAATTGAGCGTCGGGAATAATAACACTGAGTGCCTATAATACAAAAAAAGGGACATAGTTCAAGAATTCTTGGCATGCTATGTGGGTTCCTTCTTTTAATCCTTCCCCAAATAGCTAAACAATTTCAATAAGGCAACATTTTTTATGAGAAACACCAGAAGAAGAAAAAAAATCATACAATAAATGAAACAGAGATGAGGAAAGAGATAGGAACCAACAAATTGTCCTTGATAGAAGATAAAAAGATATTACAAATTACAAAAGGATAACTGTATACTAAATCCAGAGCTAACCTTTATAACTTCTGCAATGGCAACTGTCTTGCTGATAGCTTGTCCCATTGCCTTCAACACAATTTCCCTCATTCGTTTTTCCTGAATAACAAGTGAAATGGTCCACAATTAAAAAAGTGATTCAGAAGAAAAATCATTGATAAGTGGTATTGAACCTTTTTTTAAAGTGAATGGTACCACAAGTATATTAATGAAAATGGGAAAGAATGTACAAGTGTAGGCATACAAAAAGGCCCCAAAAAATTGCCAGGCCCGCCTATACAACACCATCCAATTATTTCAGATGAAGACACATTTTTAGATTGACAAACATGGTAGCAGATTTTTTATGAAAGCAAGGACAATGCCGAAAAACTATTTGTTGTGGTTTAGCCCTAGGTCGAAAATCTGTGGGTGTTTCATCTCTATATATATGTAGAGAATTCCCTCAACTCAATATGTTGTGACTCAGTCCCACATTCGAAATCAATGGGAGTTTCACCTCTATACATGTGGAGGATTCCCTCAACTGAATGCCTAGGTTTTGAGTTATAGTTCGGGCCTTTAACATGGTATCAAAGCCAATTTAACCATGGGAGTTTCACATCATAGATTTCTGTTACATAGAAGCTCCAAATGCTTCTTACCCATGATTCAAAATTTGGAATTCATGTATATGCCTAAAAATGTTTCAGGCCAATACTATATTTCTATACCATATTATAGCTAACTCAAGAAAGAAATATATGTTGTAATGAGAAAAAAAATATAAGTTGCTAACCCTGGACCTACCCAAATTCTAGCCCACACGAAAGGGTTGGTTAGCCAAAAGAAGATAGGGATCCTTTCTGGAGTCCTTCTCTGCATGTTAAAGATCCATCAGTTAGCTCCCTCCAAGTAGTCCAAAGGGTTGCATGAAGGACCAACTACCAACTTTTCTCCCTTGTGTTACTGCTTCTGATTCCACCATAAAAACAACCTTACTTACCACCTACTCTACCGATTCATCATCCTAGGGGCAACACGATCTCCTTCTACGCCGCCCTATTCACCTTATTTCTTCCCTTCGTCAAAACTGGAGGCAGCATCGGACCTTCTGTCCTGCCAGCATCAACCAACATTGCCCTGTTGTCCTTCATTCTTTTATTCTAGCCAACATCAGACCTTCTGTCTGATGGGCATCGCCGATACTCGCACTCCACCCCTCCGCCAGTCATCGTCGCTTCCCACAGATGACCACCACATGGCCGCCGAACTCACCCCACCACCATTCAGAAGACATTTATTTGACCCATTTGGTGTTCATATTGTGTTCAACCTAATTCCCTTTTACTTTTATTCTCACAGGTTTATGCTGTGGTGTTAATATAACTTAAAGTTTATGATTATAATTTTTTCATTGGCATGAAGAAGATAAAAAAATTTGAAGAACATGACTATTAGTATCTTGAGCAACTGAGCTTCTTTTTTAAAAAAAATTTGCTTCATATTTTTCTATCTTTCTCAAATCGGTCTATTTTCTTTCTTCTAGGCAGGTGCTCTGGAGCTTATAGAGTTCTATTCCATTATAGAGTCAGAATACTGTAGCTTATAGAGTTCTATTCTATTATCGAGTCAGAATACTGTAAGCGGAACACATTACTATGAGTAGGTTCCCATTTCCCAGTTTAAGCATTAATTTGTATAAACCCTGTACAGTTTGAAACAAGAGGAATTATAGAATTTATAAACAAATGCTTCTTGTTAGGATCGGATGTTCGGTAATGGCAAAGCTAGAAGGGGGGGTTGAATAGATTTGCAGTGGAAACTTAAGCAATTTAAAAATTACTTCAGACTAAAAGATCTACTCAATTAAAACCCCTCTGATCTGATGTAATGTGTGTGAATAGATTAACAAGTAGTGTGTGAACGAAATCCCTATGCATGCATCTAGCGCAATGCAATGCAAACCACAAATCAAACCACAGTGCACAAGGGATTTTTTAGGTGGTTCGGAGATCACACCACGTGACTCCTACGTCCACCCCCCACACAGTGAGGACACACTACTCAACAATTGAGTACAACACACACACACACGAGTACAACGGCTCAACCACACACACACACGCTAGATCAGGTTCACAACAGATCAGATCCTCTAGCCTTGATCTGATCCACACACCATGTTGTCTGATGCAAACAAGCAATCAGAACAACAATCCACACTTGCACAACATCCACGTACTGATCTCAAATCAGTGTACACACACAGATATATGAGAGTAGTGAAAAGAGAAGAGTTTTGAGATGAAGAATCAAATCCCGATGTAGATCTCTTCTCGTTGGTCGTCCAGAAGACTCCAAGCTACGTCTTGACAAGTATCAGTTGATGGAGAAGCTTGAACCACGGACGAACCGGCTTCAACTCTGCTTGGAAGGTTGTTCTTCTTTGTTCTGGGCAGAGAGATGAAGTAGGGCAGCAGGAAGAAAGCCTTCTTCTTGACCTTTGATTAGGGTTTTGGTATGGTGGCTTCTTGCTGCGAAAATAGCCTCATATGATCCATATATAGTGGTGTCCAAGCATAGAGAGTCGTGCTAAAAGGAAACACCAAAATATAGATCATATCCCGGCCATTAGATCTTCCCGAAACTCCGTTCGTCGACAGCTGACTTGCTGCTGTCGACAGATGCTGCAGGTTTGCAAGAAACCGGAAGACTGGGCTTTCTGGAAATAGATTTCTAAGTGGATCTGTTGACAGACGAAAATCATCTGTCGACAGATGCACTATTCATCTGTTGACAGGTGCACTATTTCAGCAACTTGTCTTGTTCTTTTGCACTTGGATTTTGGGCTTTGTCTTGTGTACATTCACACCTACATTAAAAGACATAATTAGTGAGATATAATGAACATATAAAATATGTGTTTCATTTGCATCCAATTGTCATTCTCATCATGTTTCACACATTCATAACACATCAATTTTGTCTTGTTCATGAAATGTTCATCATCAAAAACAAACATAACATCAATTAGTATTGCTCATCATCAAAAACATTTAAACACTTGTTGTAACCCAACATTCTCCCAAATGAGAACCCAACATTCTCCCACTTTTTGATGATGACAAAACTTTCAATTTTTGCACAATTGATGTTTCTCCCCCTTTTGACAACATTCAAAAAGATAATGAGTACACACAAGTAAAAGAATGAAGCAAGGAATTGTGTGACCACATAACTGAATTGTGAAAGATATGAGTGGGGAATGAGTGTTCAAATGATATTGCAAGGTTGAGAATAGGTTGATACCCACTACAAAATGTCATAAACACTAGTATTAAGACACATAAAAATTCTACAATGGTTAAGAGACAATACTCCGGGAATCTCAAGTTATAGCATTTAGAATACATCATTCAAAAACATATGAAAATAAAATAACCCTTTGAATAAAACCATTGAAGAAAATCATATACCTTAGTGGGTGATGTTCAGTTGGTAAATGAAGGCAATGTCTACATGAACATTTGACAATAGACAACCCATTGCCCTTGATTTAAATTTGGAGGCTCCACTCTATTTCTAGCATTTGAACAATTTCTTTTGTCAAGTTTATGTGGGAAAACTGGTAATTAGGATCACTTTTACCTTTTGACGTGAAGGTAGACATGAGGGATGCCCGTACCCCCAATTACTCAGTGTGAGTGACCATCATACCATTGTGCAGAGATAATGAAAAGACTTTTTGACGCGAAGACAGACATTTGTTATGCCCATGTCCCCGGTTACTAAGTGATACTCATCATTGCTCTACCTTTGTCCCATTTCAAATACTTTTTATGAACTTTTGAGTGTTTGAAATAGGTAGCTTTTCTCCTTTTTTTTAAAATATTTTTAACAATCAAGGTCAATGATTATTTAATGTCAATGATTAATGTAAAACATTAAGTTCAAAAACCTTCTTACTAATCAAACCATTTTAGAAACATGATAATCTACAAGGGAGTCATTCAAGTGAGTTAGGATAAAATCATTAGATTTGATCAATGTTTTCTAGATGACACAACCTAGACTCAAGCACAAAATATTATATCAAAATCATTGTGATTAATTCAATGTCTTTGATACTATGTGAATATGAAAGGTTGCAATGAATAGCAAGTCCAAATTCTCCCCTTGCATCAATAATATGAACATACTCATAAAGAAAGGATTGGATAAGATGAAGATTTTATCATTTAAATGTGTATCTGTCGACAGCAAGGGAGTGCCTGTCGACAGATGCACTCAGACCTGAAGGACTTGGTTCTGAGAGGTCAAAACCTGTGCTTGGCTGTCGACAGATGGAATTCATCTGTCGACAGAAACACTCAGAGTTCAAAAACTGGTTGTCTGTGAAGTCATATCTGTGGACAGTGTGGTTCAGGGCTGTCGACAGGAGCTTTGAAACTGCAGCTTTAAGGCTTTGAATTGAGAGTGACTTGACCCATAAGATTGAGGGATAAATACACATTGAGTATGAAGGGTATCCCTTATGAATTTCACTCACCTAGCCTTAAACTTACTCCCCCATAATGTGTGCATGTGATGAGATAACATTCAAGCAATTCAATCATGATTTACACATTCATCACAAGCAGTTGCACACAAATTTCATGAGCATTCATGAGCATTTTCAAACTTACTCCCCCATAACACATGCATAGAAAATGTATCAAGCAATTTACACGTTATTAATCACACAACTAGCCTTATGCATTACATGACTTTTGGTACTTGGCGAAGTATTTTACTCACGCATAATGATAGTTTCCAAACAAGCATAACTTGTTTTTCCACATGTCATCATTTGATATACCAAGAGGTCATGTGCACAGTTATGTAAGCAAGATGGCATGATTCCAATTGCTAAGAGGCATTGTCATGTGGGGTAGCATTAAGACACATTTTGCATTGCTCAGATAAAGGTAAGAATCCATTTCAATTTCAGCAGTTCAAATATGAAGTGATAAGGAGATTTTACCTGAACAGTCTTGAATCATAGTAAAAAAGTTTACCTTTGTTCTCCACATTTCTTGCCTTGCACAGCCAATGTCATGAATCCATTTCTAATTTTTGCTGCAAGACACCTCAGCTTGTTGATCAAGCTTGTTTGGGACCCACACTTGCTTGGGTCCTGCAACGACATTAAGGTTAGGATATAACAAAGATTTCAAAATCCAAAGTGATTTGATTTTTGGATTTCTGTTGTTTTGTGCAGTTTTCCTGTTCATAGATACATGAAATTTCTGATCTTTATGAACATGTTTATCCTTGTGTGTATGAACACATGGATTATTATGGAGCTTTGAAGCATGCACAACATCATGATTTTTATGAGAGTGTTGATTTTTCTTCCAGCAGAATTTAGCAAGATGACCAAGTTTATTGCATTTGTAGCAAACGGGTTGAGCATTTACCTGGAGCTTACCATAGTGTGATTGCATTTGCTGGAATCTCTGAGATCCTTTAGAGTACCTTTGATCACCATTGGGTTGAGAAGAAGGAGGTGGTACCCTTTGGTATCTCTTGGCATGATGTGGAGTTGGAGATTGCCTTGAAGCTTTTTGAGCTGTTGGAGGAGTTGAAACATTGTACAATCCTGCTTTCTTTTTCACTTCCTTTTTCGGATTTTCAGTTGTAACTACATTCCTTTTAATTGTTGCCTTTTTGTTCAAATTTTTATTTTGTTTTTGAACATTTTTCTTATTTTTCACAGAAGCAAGATTTGTGTTTTTCAATTCATTTTGAATCTTCTATTTTTCAGCTTTTAATGCTACAACTTCTTTTTCTGAAGTCTGAAGCTTGTTTAGCATGACATCCAAACCATTTTTCATTTTGTTCTTTTCATTTTCAAATTGAGCAATTTGTTGTTCCAGATCAACAATTTTATTCTTAGAATTGTTCCATTCATCATTTAATGGTCTGTCATGATACATGCATTCAATCTTCTTTTTCAGATGATTATTTTCCTCAATCAATTGGCTGCATTTCTCTTTTATTTGATGATCATGAGCCATGTTAGAGATTTTTTTGATCAATTGATCATTATCAAATTTGAGATTTTCATTATGATCAATCAATTTATCATTTTGATTTTGCAAATCAGAATTTTTAGATTCCACATGATCATGATCTTCTTTCAACTTAGAAAACTTGATTTCATAGTTTTTGACTTCCTTTTCCAATTTTTCATTCTTCATTTTCAATGTTTCATTTTCTTCATAGAATGCTTGAGCATTATCAATTATCATGTCTTTCTTTTCCAGATTTTCTTTTAGCTTCTTGTTTTGATGTTTAACAGTTTTAAATTGTTTGCACATGTGCTCATAGCATTCTATCAATTCATCATAAGATATATCATTCTCTGAATCAGAATTGGATATTGATGCATCAAATGGGTCTGAATTGGATTTACCTGATTCTTGAGAATTTCTTGACATCTTTGACATATGTGATCCTCTTGAGTCGTCTGAACGAGAAGAGCCTCTTGAGCTTCCATGAGCCATGTAGCATTTTTCATTGATTTCCCTTCCAGACTTGCATGTTTTCATAGAGGAGACCTGCATTTTATGAACCTTGTCATCAAACTCAATAATCATTGGTCTACTTATGATACTCGAGAACTCAGACATATTTCTGAGTATGTAGTAGATAAATAAACCAACCAACGAAGTGATCAGATCAGTTCAGAATCAATTATAAGCCCAATCAGAACAATTAAGCACACATAAACAGATATGCCAAATCACAATCGATGAACAGAAAACCTGCTCTGATACCAATTGTTAGGATCGGATGTTCGGTAATGGCAAAGCTAGAAGGGGGGGTTGAATAGATTTGCAGCGGAAACTTAAGCAATTTAAAAATTACTTCAGACTAAAAGATCTACTCAATTAAAACCCCTCTGATCTGATGTAATGTGTGTGAATAGATTAACAAGTAGTGTGTGAACGAAATCCCTATGCATGAATCTAGCGCAATACAATGCAAACCACAAATCAAACCACAGTGCACAAGGGATTTTTTAGGTGGTTCGGAGATCACACCACGTGACTCCTACATCCACCCCCCACACAGTGAGGACACACTACTCAAAAATTGAGTACAACACACACACACGAGCACAACGGCTCAACCACACACACACACGCTAGATCAGGTTCACAACAGATCAGATCCTCTAACCTTGATCTAATCCACACACCACGTTGTCTGATGCAAACAAGCAATTAGAACAACAATCCACACTTGCACAACATCCACGTACTGATCTCAAATCAGTGTACACACACAGATATATGAGAGTAGTGAAAGAGAAGAGTTTTGAGATGAAGAATCAAATCTCGATGTAGATCTCTTCTCGTTGGTCATCCAGAAGACTCCAAGCTACGTCTTGACAAGTATCAGTTGATGGAGAAGCTTGAACCACGGACGAACCGGCTTCAACTCCGCTTGGAAGGTTGTTCTTCTTTGTTCTGGGTAGAGAGATGAAGCAGGGCAGCAGGAAGAAAGCCTTCATCTTGACCTTTGCTTAGGGTTTTGGTATGGTGGCTTCTTGCTACGAAAATAGCCTCATATGATCCATATATAGTGGTTTCCAAGCATAGAGAGTCGTGCTAAAAGGAAACACCAAAATATAGATCATATCCTGGCCATTAGATCTTCCCGAAACACCGTCTGTCGACAGCCGACTTGCTGCTGTCGACAGATGCTGCAGGTTTGCAAGAAACCGGAAGACTGGGCTTTCTGGAAATAGATTTCTGAGTGGATCTGTCGACAGATGAAAATCATCTGTCGACAGATGCACTATTCATTTGTTGACAGGTGCACTATTTCAGCAACTTATCTTGTTCTTTTGCACTTGGATTTTGGGCTTTGTCTTGTGTACATTCACACCTATATTAAAAGACATAATTAGTGAGATATAATGAACATATAAAATATGTGTTTCATTTGCATCCAATTGTCATTCTCATCATGTTTCACACATTCATAACACATCAATTTTGTCTTGTTCATGAAATGTTCATCATCAAAAACAAACATAACATCAATTAGTATTGCTCATCATCAAAAACATTTAAACACTTGTTGTAACCCAACATTCTCCCACATGAGAACCCAACACTTATACCTTCTCTTTCTTTTTGGTGTGGAGGATGGGTGGGGAGGAGATGATAGAATCTAATTCTTCACAAACCTGGGAAAAGTATACTATAGTATTGTCTAAGTCCTTAAAACACATATGAAGGTAAAAGACTGCAGAAGATATGAAGAAAAAGGAAATGTTCAAGTTCAATTACCTGTAGCAAATATGAACACACATAACAGAAAACATCTGAACAGAATATAACAGAAAACATCTGAACAGAACTTAAATGACAATGTATGTATGCTTTGTAAGTTAGAAACTTGAACTCACTTCAAGAGCTGCTAAATCATCTGGAGATAAGCTCAATGTCTCTTGATACAGTCTGAGCTTTTGTCTATAACATGTGGAATTAAGAGAGTCAGGGCAGGTAATCATCAGAAAACATGTATTACTCAAAAATAGGAAATAAATGAAGAGAACTATGCATGGAAGGCTGACTAAGATCTGCTGAAGAGTCAATCAGATCTAATTCCAATTCAGAATGGCCAAATCAGCTGATCCATAGGAAGTCAGGCTGATCACTTTGATCAGCCAGAGTTGGCCCAGATTGGGGGGGATCTGTTGATTCAAACGGTTTCTAAAAGACATTGAAAGCCACTTCCCAAAAACTCAGATATGGAAGTAGTTTATAAGTTAATCTTTATAAGACCGATGTAAAGAAAAATTCAACTTTGGCTTACAAAGACATAATATGCTCACTCCAGTCTGAAACAAATACTCAACACCAAATTGGTTTCCCCATTTTTCTACTTGCTTCCCATTTCTCTGATTTAATCTTGGAGCTCTTTACATGTGATATAAAGAGACTAGTGTACAGAGAATAAAAATGGAAACCTACATCAAACAAAATCCCATAGTATTGATTATAATACTAAATCTATGTTGATTACTTCTCTATTGCCACTGCAACTAACCACTTCGCTTAATTAGTAGTCATTTGCAAGACATTTCCCATGGATTCATGTCAGTATTTTATTCTATTCTTAAATCTTAGCATGCTGATGACCTTTTGTTTTTTTTTTTTTTTGCTAATTTGAATATGATAAAAAGTGAATATGCTGATGAAGATAGATTTTTGATATGATCACTTATCAGACTGTGAACTGAACTATCATCTCCAAATCCACACTACAAATGTAGCACATGTCGGCAGCTTCACATGTGCTAACAAATACTTATTTTTTTAAACATTGTGATGCTTTATGCTTGTAGGTTGATCATGTTTTCTTGATGTTGAAAAGTTCCCAGCAAGGAAGTTCATGTGGATCAATGGGTGTGATATTTTTGTTTATGACCATAAATAATCAAACATGTTGAAATGTAGTGATGCATATGCATGCGAATAAAAAAGGTTGAAGAACTAGACATTGAACAAAAACTGCAATTTGTAATGGCATCTGAAACTTATAATTACCTCTTGTGCAATTGGGCAAGAACTTTTGAGGACCACCAGGTCATTCCTCCATAAACCATTGTGCTTGAGCTACAACTAAACAATACCAGATTTAAACTGGGAAATATGAAATGCAACATATACAGAGGATAAAATGGAACTAAATCTGACAGAGTAATGCCTGCACGAGCCAAGTACACATGAACTTTTTGCATCAGAATTTAGATAAAAGAAGATGCAATATGAAAGAGCTTCAGGCATTTGATTTTACAATACTTTGTGGCCTGGAATTTTGGAGGTAATAGCTTTTAATTGAAAGAATTTTTTTCTTATCACTAAGGGATAATTGTTATTTGCCTTGAATATAATTAGTTAAGATATGAAATATAATGAATGAGTTGAAATTTTAACATTCAGTTGAATAATATAAAGAAACAATGAGTATGGTGATGATGAGAACCTTTACAAGTGGGTGAAAAGTATTTCAATAATCACATAACATGCAGGTGAAAAAAAATGCATTCTGCCTTGTTGTCTTTTTATTTTGAATTATGCCTACTTAGATCAGGTTCAATATGAAATATGAAAGTCAAACAAGTTAAAAAGAGTACAAATGTCTAAAGGAAAATGTTGATCCTAAGTTGAATTCAATATGAAAGTCAAACAAGTTAAAAAGAGTACAAATGTTTGGGATTAAACTCAGCTAGAAGCTTTCTCAATTTGGACTATACATCAGAGTGAACATGAGAATCATGAATTTATGGAATATTCACAAGGGACCCAGCACTAATAGATCTGCTTGCATAAATAATTCTTTTATAAAGAATGAGAGAGTAAATTATAATTTTGCCTGGAATTTAAAGATAAGAAGATGTGTTAGGGAGCATCAGGGACACAACCAAAGTGTAAAAGATTTTCTCACCGCTGTAAAGTAGATGCTGCAAATGGTCTCATAATTTCTTGGTAAACTATTCTCACATACAGAGAGTAGGAAAGCCCTGTGCATTTGAAAGTCACTAAATTTCATGAAAGTCGTATGCTAGATTACATAATAAGATCATTAATTTCTTCGAAGCCATGTCAAGGTTCAAAAACATGTTTCACAGTACACATCCTAATAATAAATTATTACTGAATGCCATCATCAAATTTCATGAAGGTTATTCCAAGATGTAAAATAATACTTCAGACATTTTTTTGCATATCTCAAAGAAGATGTATGACCCAGAAAAGTATGATAGCATCACCAAGAAAGCCATCAGCCTGTCTTTATGGTAGCTCATGAGGATCTAAAGATTTGGGAGGAAGTGAAAATCTCACATATTAACATAGAAGGAAACAAGACAGCTTACTGGCTTAATTCAGAAAGTTTATGATCCACAATTTAATAGAAAAAATAAAAAATTGAGCAAAGAACTACGTTCCTAATTCGTCATCATTCAAGCATGTGTAGCAGACAGTAAAAGCCACTTTTCTTTGACCACCACAACCTTGCTATCCCCATCCTTCCTCTTCTTCTTCCTCACCCTCTTTCACAACCCAGCAAATCCAGCTTACCCCCTCCCCCCCCCCCCCCAACACAAACCCACATACAAATACACAGGAGCCGGAACTCTCCCCACCCTAACTCCGAAAACCAGCGCCCCCCGTGAACCCCTGATGTTGAACCCTTCCCCCTCCCCTATGCAACACCCAGACCACCCCCCAACCATCAGCCTACTCACGGGTGGGAGGAGAAGCACATGATCGGCGGCTGGGAGGGAGGAGCAGCACTTTATCTTAGCGAGGTAGACATTGCCGATGTCGCCACTCCCAAGGTGGCGGAGGGAGGAGGCCAAGTGGGGGTGTTGGCGGAGTGGGGAGGTGCGCAGGGAGGGAGCGAGGTGGACGAGGTGTGGTTGTGTAGGGAGGGAGGGGGCCGGTGTTGGGGTGTTGGCCCACGGAGGGAAGGGACCGAGATGGGGGTGCGTGAGAGACAGAACCTGTGGTGCAGCGTTGGTGGTGGCGGTGCGGCGTCGGTGGTGGCGGTGAGGTGCAACATCAGCGGAGGCGGAGCTGCGACTGTCGATGGCGTCTATGGCAGAGCATCTATTCGCCATCGTCTGCCCCGCCGCCTAGGGCCTTCGCAGCCCTCCATTGGGCCTCCGCCCCTCCGCCCAGGGCCTTCACAGCCTGCTCAGGGCCTTCGCCACCCAGGGCCTTCGCAGCCCTCCCAGACGATGACCCCGGCCAGGAGGGAGAGGGAGTGCCCGTCCTGACAGCAGGCGATGAGGAGGAAGGTGTGGACGAGGTGGAGAAGGGTGCGTGAGAAGGAGAGTGGACGCCGGGGAGACAGCGGGAACCAGGGGGATTTAGGGGATTTGGCGTCAGGGAAGGGGGGAATATTTTGGGGGTTTGGCGCGGCGGAGGGGTAACCAGGAATTTGGGTGTAGATATAAATATTTACATATAGATATATGCCATAGATATATACATATATACATATAGATATATACCTACATAGAAAACAAATAAAAAGAATAAATTAAAATCAACAAAAATTCAAAAATAAATAAAAAGAACAAAATAGTTCTATTATTAACATTTACAATATTAAGATCTATCATTAGTTAAATGTTAATTTTCTATTATTAGCATTTATGATATTGAGATCTTAAACAAAAATTTAAAGTATTTTATGGATTTAAGATATCAACATCTAATGTTCATATGTCAACACCTGTTCATATATCAGCACATGTTGTTCGTATAGGCGGGGTAGGGGGGTTTCGCGAAGGAGGGAAGAGAAAGGCGGGCGGGGGGGTTCGTAGAGGAGGGAAGAGAGAGGCTGGGCAGGGGGGTTTCGCGGGCTGGGAGGGGGGGGGGGGGGGGGAGGCGGACGAGGCTGGAGGGGAGGTTTCACGGGTTAAGGTGGGGAACATATCTAGACAGCTTCTTCTAGCCGTCTACATACGTAAATTCTCCACTTTTAATATAATTAAATTTTTTATAATTATTATAGATTTAATTATATTATATATATATGTGGAGGGTATTTTTATCCTCTTAGGCCTTCGGGCTCGTCAAGGCCCACTACGGCCCATCATGACCCATCAAGGCATCAGGGCTCTGGACATCAAGCCACGTGTCCTCGAATTTAGCTCGAAGCCTCCGAACATCTTCGGGCAACCAAAGCATTCAAAGGCCGTCATGGGTGATCTCAGAACACACTACGGCCTGTTCGGTCTAGGCATGGCCTACCAAACACATCCTGCTCGAAGCACATTGTGACCCCGCCAAAGAAGACTATGCTTCTGAGCAGCGGTTACCAAACAGCAAGACCAATGATCGAGCAGGTCCCTGCTCGGAACCTTTCGACCAAAGGGACCAGTAAAACCCTTCACCTCCCAGGGACGGTTATGACAGTAGTGCGGCATGCGCCCCACGATCAAGGAGAGCATTAACCATAGGACCCCTCAACGGGCTCCTCAACGTATAACTCCCAGCTAAGGGCGCCAACCGGCGCGCCCTTTCCGGCGTCATTAAGGGACGACATGCCCAACTTCTTCAGAACCTTCGCCTATAAAAGGCCCATGTAACTCTCATGCAAAGGTACGCAACCTAGTACGCATACACTCGCCTACGCGCGAAGCACACACCAGTGAACTCTCTTTCCCAAGCCTCGCTACAGTCCCATCTGACTTAGGCATCGAAGGGTTCTCCCCGGTTCTTCAACCGGGCCCCCCTGATCCTGTTCTAGTTTTTGCAGGCTACCGTCCGTCACCGGCGACCGTCTTCCCCTTGTGCTCTTAGTGGAGGCCTGTTTGGCTTCGGCCCAAACAGAAAACACCACCACAATATATACAATCATATTTTATTATATCCATTTACATTTGTGTTAATATATTTATCGATGACTATGTCTAAGTAAATATATATAATTATGTATAATTATGATATAATGATTTACATTATATATATTTAGTAAGAGTTAACTATATCTATTTATTTTCAATGTAAATGTATTCATATATATGAATATATATACTTAATTATACATGTAAATATTTTTTATGTAGACGGCTACGATTTACAACCTTCTACATATCCTACATTTCTTGTAGTGTGAGCATAATATAATATATCATCATATGAAATATAAAGGTTAAATATTACGATTTTCAATATATAATAAATAAAATATAATATTACTAAGCATAATATTTTATCATATAATTATATTCACTAAACAAATAAAATACATTTACAAATATGCAAATACAATGTGTATAATATGTATATATCAACTAAACAAAAAATGTAACTTATAAATTTTCTATATATATGTTTTTTATATTAAAAATAATTATATAAAACTATATATAAGTAAACCATTAACAGGAAGAGTAAATTATAGCTATAATATAATTAAACTACTAATAAACAATGTATCTGAGACCTAATATTATTCTGACATAATTCGATCTTAGATTTGTGACCAAAATATTTGGTCACAAATCGGTCACAAATCTGAGACTGAATTGTGACTGAATTCTATTCGGTCTCAATAACTTAAACTAATAAATAATGCATCTGAGATCACATATATTTCGGTCACAATTCGGTTTCAGATTTGTGCCCGAAATATTCGGTCACAAATCAGTCACAAAGCTGAGACCGAATTGTGACCGAATAATATTAGGTCTTAATGATCTAAACCAATAACAATGCATCTAAGATATTTTGGTCACAAATCTGAGATCGAATTGTGACCGAATAATATTCGGTCTCAATAATCTAAACCAATAAACAATGCATCTGAGACCGAATATTATTCGGTCACAATTCGGTCTCAGATTGGTGATCGGAATATTCGGTCACAAATCAATCACAAATCTGAAACCGAATTGTGACCGAATAATATTCGGTCTCAATAATCTAAACCAATAAACAATGCATCAGAGACCAAATATTATTCGGTCACAATTCGATCTCAGATTAGTGACCGAAATATTCGGTCACAAATCTGTCACAAATCTGAGATCGAATTGTGACAGAATAATATTCGGTCTCAATAATTTAAACAATAAATAATAATCTGAGACTGCAAAGTTCTTTGGTGACGCAAAGTATTCGGTCTCAAATTTCTCAATTTGAGATCGCAGTATTCAGTCATAATTTAGTCACAAATCTGAGACCAAATTGTGACCGAATTGTGATCGAATGACATTTCGGTCTCAATTTTGAGACCGAAATATTCAGTGACAATTCGGTCACAAATCTTAGACCGAATTGCGACTGAAAATTTCGGTCTCTATTCGGTCTCAGATTTGTGACCGAATTGAGACCGAAAATTTCGGTCTCAAAATCGATCTCTATCTGTGTATTTTCTTGTAGTATCACTCTAAGGGTTTCGAAACCCTTTGAGGTGTGTCAGGCGTGGATCTGCAACGTGTGTCACTGCAGGTGTGGTGTTGGATGGTCTCCACAGTTTGTTGGCATTGTAGAGGTGAAGCAGAAGCTGGACCTTTCATCCATGGCTGCGAGACTGAGAGGTAGTTCTGTGTGGTTTGTCGGGGTCAGTAGCTAGTGTCGCGAGCCAGGTTTCGTGGCCCGAGTGTGCTGTTACCCTTCTTAAGCTCGTACACTTTAGCATGGTATGTCGTTTATTTATTATTGTCCAATCCATATTATCACCATAGAATTGTTTATTTAATTACAGTTGTAGCACCATGCTTAGGTAGCTTTGTTAATTGTTTAATTTAATTATTTACTCCTACTTCTCGTAAGATTGATATTGTTTCGGATTTTGATGATGTTTCCCTACTGAGTCAGTGACTTGTGAGGCTCATGCCTACTCCTTTTAGGTGAAGAGAGTAGGAGAGTTTCCCTCCCTCGTCCAGTTTGGAGCCGCATCGTAGCGGAGTTGGGCCTGCACCACCAACAGTGTAATTTTACCTTATGTTGTACCTCGAGGTATGCCCCAGGCTTTTGTACTTTGTTCCTTAACTTTAGTTGAGAACTAGCTATGTAAACTTTATGTAAATATGTGTGGGATTGTATAATAAATGCGATCTTATGTGTGTTTAATTAGTTTCTTTTATGTTCTTACGGAGTTGAGTAATGGTATTACTTGCGAGGCTTCGGTCTGTTCGTGGGAGGCAGAGTCGAATCAGGCTCATTATTAGCTTAACGGGTCTGAGTGACGACGACCACCACACAACTAGTTCCAACGCAGTCAGGTCTGGACTATTGTACCTAGACCTTTTGATCATCCAGTTATTGAGACCAGATGGGTCTTCAGAAACAAAATGGATGAATCAGGGATAATCACCAGGAACGAGACCAGACAGGTAGCTCAGGGATATTCCTAAGAGGAAGACATTGACTTTGATGAGACATATGATCCAGTTGCTAGATTGGAGGCAATTAGATTCTATTAGCATATGCATGTTCATTAAATATCAATTTATATCAAATGGATGTAAAGAGTGCTTTGAATGGTTTCATAAAAGAAGAATTTTATGTTGAGCAACCGCTAGGTTTTAAAGATACTAAGTATTTGGATCATGTTTTTCATCTAAAGAAGGCACTATATGGTCTGAAACAAGCTCTAAGAGCTTTATATGAAAGACTAAGTGCTTATCTTCTGTCAAATGATTTTTCAAGAGGTAAAATAGATAACACTTTATTTATTAAGAAATTTTCAAAAGGGATCTTAATTGTACAAATATATGTTAATGACATTATTTTTAGTTCTACAAATGAATCACTTCACAAATTCTTTGAAAACCTCATGCAAAATGAGTTGGAAATGAGCATGATGGGTGAGCTTAATTATTTTCTTGGCTTGCAAATCAAGCAGACCAAGGAAGGTACTCACATTTGTCAAACCAAGTACAATTTAGATCTGCTTTCAAAGTATGGTTTCGATAGGTGTAAGCCATTAGGAACACCTATGAGCTCAGGAATAAGTTAGATAGTGATCCAATTGGCAAGAAGTAGATCAAAAAATCTATAGAGGTATGATTGGGTTATTACTGTATCTCACAACTAGTAGACTAGTTATAATGTTCAGTATATGTTTGTGTGTCAAGTTTCAGGCTGATCTAAATGAATCTCATATTAATGTTGTTAAGAGAATTTTTAGATATCTTATTAATGTAAGTAAATTGGGTTTATGGTATCCCATATGTTCTGAATTCAAATTGCTTGGATATAGTGATGCTGACTATGCTGGATGTAAAATAGACAGAAAATGCACCCGTGGTACTTGTCAATTTCTTGTAGGGTGCTTAATCTCTTGGTCTTTCAGAAAACAAAACTTAGTAGCCTTATCCACAATAGAAGCAAAGTACATTACAGCTGGAAGTCGGCGCACCCAACTGCTGTAGATCAAACATCAACTGGAAGACTATGGTCATAAATTAAATGCAATTTCAATGCTATGTGACAACACAAGTGCAATCAACCTGACCAAAAATCAAATTTAGCACTCAAGAACCAACCACATTGAGGCCAGACATCATTTCATCAGGGTCCATGTAAGTAATGGTGATATTTTACTTGAATTTTTTGCTACAAACCATCAATTAGCTAATATATTTACTAAACCACTTCCTTAAGATAGGTTTACTTCAATCAGAACAGAAATAGGGATGTGCAACCCTAAATAAATGTTTAAATTATATGACTACATTGTTTGATTAATTAAATATCAACTTTTCCAACTCCTTGATAGTTGACTTCTCACAAGTAGGAGTTCGGTAGTCAAAGTTATAAGCCGAATTTCAAATTCAAATTTATTCACTTTTTTTTTGGGGGGGGGGGGGGGTTGAATAATAAATGTTTATTTATTCTCATCTCATCTACAAATCCCAGTTGTTGATATCACAATCTATGGTCTTCGACAGACTTCCCACGTTTATATAAGATCTCTCCTTCTCATTCCAAATCACCCTATTTGAAACCTCTCTAACTCCTCCTTATCTTCTTCCTGTTCTTGTAGACGCGAGATTTGGCCCATCTCCCGCAGGCTCTTTGGCCCATTAAGCCTCGTTTGACCATTTGTTGACCCGCCTCGGATCCCATGTAGACGGCAGCATCGATGGCCGCCGACTACTGGTTGGCGGCAAGACCCATGGACGCTGACCCAGACCGACGTCCACATCCCTGGACGTCTGCATGAGGTTGGCAGACTGATCCCTGGACGTCAACAGGGTTTACCTGGTCTGCGCAACTACCCCGAGATTCCAGCCAACTTGCACCATTCTCTCGGCTATGCAACGCATGTAGCCGTTCCCAACGGGCATATGGGCCACCTAGGCACCCCATTGACCCAGTAAAAATCCTACATGGCCTCTACCCATTGGTTGGAGCATTTAGCCAAGGATAGCCAAGTGTGCAAGTGTGTTTCTTCACACTTGAGCATCCAAGGCTCTCAACCCCGAGCTCCATTGTCTATATAATAGCCCTTTGAGCCCTCTGAACCAAGGGGGGAGAGGCTGGACATCCTTATGCTGCTACTTTGAGAGAAGAGAGAGAAACTTGCACCTTACCTTCTACCACTCATGCTCTCCTTTCTCTCTTCATTCGGGACGTCTAGAAGGGTTCCTTTGGAGCTGGAGGAGCCCTGCAAGGAGCCAACAACGCCAACAACGAGGATCATCTCCTTCCTCTTCCTCTCTTTCCTTTCCTCTCATTTTAACATTTTGCATGCTACACACACTTTCCCACACACTCTAGGCACGTAGGGCACCTTCCTACACACCTAGAAAGGGGTTTCCAACCAAAACAGAGGGAAGAAGGGTGGTCATAGCATTTGGCCACCCCTCTTTTCAAGTCCGCAACCGGTACGGGACTCGCCTTTTGGGCTTTCCTTTCTTTGTTTTGAACATTTACTACACTGCATTTGAGTCTAATAGAGCTTCTGTTTGTGGCAGGAACATTGTGAACGTGACCGTGGAGCTCTCTTCCTTTGGCTGGCCGAAGGAGGAGAAGTTGAAGCCCCATCTCCGTCCGCTGCGTGAGGCTGCTACAACAACGTGGTCAAAACACTTCCTTGGGCACAGGTAAGGCCCTGGCGATCACAAACCTCCCCTTTCATCTCTGGTTTTCTTTGTTTCCTCATCACTCAACCTAGTCAACCGGGGAGTCAACGAGGTCAACCAGCAACCCATCATCGCCAACGAGAGACTAGCGACGTCCGCGAGCCTCCGGAGGACACCCACAGTCGACACGGGGACAAACAGCGGCGGCGAAACGGATCGTCCACAGCCTCTTTTCTGGCGATCACGGTGGGACAAGTTGTGCTGCCACGGTTTCTGTGCATCCAGGTAGACGGCCAGCGATCTTGCCGCCTATCCAGGTAAGCGTCCACATTTCCTGCCGTTGAGTTTGTTTCAGCATCCACATAGGTAGTCGTCTATTGTCTGTAAACGTCAGTCGATCATGCCGTTGATATGTTGATCATGAATTCTGCGTCCACCATCTTGACGTTTAGTATCACAGTGGCATGCTTTTCCCTGTTTTTCTTATTGTTTTGTTGTGATTTTGTTTCTTGTTTGCTTACTGATTGTCACTGACGGTCCTCAATCATTGGGGGTCATCTTCCTTCTCTCTTCCAGCCTCCCCTCACATTTCTAGGATCACCCTTCTTCGGTTTAGAACCTTTTACTCGGGGATTCCCTCTCGGGTAAATCGGGTTGACTCCGAAGAAAACTCTATAAGTCCCTAAATTCCATGGATTCCCTCACGGTACGGGGCAGAAGGACCTTTACCCATTCTGTCTAGTTCACCTACTCATCCGGGTTTGAGTAAGATTCGAGAGAACCGTCCAAGTCAAGTCAAGTCAAAGTAATACACAACCTTAATCTTCAAAACTTTTGGGACGTTGTTTGATAACATTGATTGGTAGAAATTCATACTTCTGCTGAAAACAGTGTAATCACTTCAACTTAAACCATTTCAAAAAAAAAGTAGGTTGTGTGCTAATGGACACTTGGTTGGAGCCTGTTAATATGGCTAATGAACTGACATTTGAGTATGATGATAATGTCAATGAAGTTGTTCTGTATGATAAACACTAACAATCAGCCCGAGGAATCAATCCAATCATCCTCCCCGGCCGACAATGAGGAAGTCAGCTTGAGGGTCAACCCCACTCATTCCCCAAGTACTCAAGAGGACCCCGAGTTTTCCAAACTCATGTCCCGCTATTCGCTCAACGATATCATTTCTATGCTTTCCAAGCATACCATTCGGGCAGCGGCTTCTCCTTCCCCTCCAGCCCATTCCCCTTTCCATGCCTCCTCATCTAGGCCCGCTCCTAGGCCTCTCACCCCTTTCCAAATTCATGTATCCCCTATCCCTATCTCCACTCCTATTCCTCCCACTCCTTTACCTACTTCTACCCCAATTCCTCCACCCATCCACCCATCCTATGTTCAAACCACTCCTCCCGCTCAATCCGAATCCATGTCCCGGTTGGAGACGGAGGATCTTATTCAGAAACTCTTGGCTGAATCTCTGTCCCTTTCCAAGCCTCATTCACTCCAAAACTACTGCAAGCTCCACAACGTTTACTTCCCTCCGGGTTTCAAGGCCCCGAAGTACCGCAAGTACGACGGGACCTCTGACCCGCAGTATCATCTTGCGGCTTCACTATGGATTCCCATCGGTGGCTATACGATCGGGCCCTCTTAGTCCACCTCTTCTAACAATCGTTAGAAGGGGAGGCTTTGAGGTGGTTTACCTCTTTGCCCGCATCGGATCTTGTTAACTTTGACATAGTCTCCGAACGCTTCATCTCGCATTTTTCATACATGGCCACTCAAGTCCCTACACTCCCTGACTTGGTGGCGGAAAAGATGAAGGCGAACGAAGACTTTGTCACTTATGCCAACCGATGGAGGTCCATGGCCTCGAGAGCCGACATTCCCATCCCGGAGTCCCAAGCCATAACCTTGTTAGTCACCAACACCACCCCTGTGCTCCGTTCCATTTTAATGCTAAGTGAGTTCCCTTCCTTCTCACATCTTTATAACAGAGCCAGGGTGATTGAAAATCAGATCAAGGACTCCTCTCTCCCACATTTCTTCGAAGGGAAGCCAAAGGCACGTAAGGCTCCCGCAGTACCCACCACCGAGGGGGTGACTATCAATGAGTCTGTCAGTGCCTGCAGCCAGCCTCTAAGGCCTCCCAACAAATCCTCCCATCCTCCCTCCAACCCTCACCAATTCCCATCTCACCCCTCCAAGCCTTACTCTGCCGTTCCTCCTCCTGCTGGCTACACCCGACCTGGCCCCAAAAGGTCGCATTACCCTCCTCTCCCTGAGACTCTCGAGGACGTGTTTTTCGCCCTCATGTCCTGTGATGCAATTCAACTCCCCCCACAAAGGGAGAACACCAATTCAAGGGTAGACACCTCCAAGTACTGTCCATACCATAGGACTCATGGTCACTTCATCAACAACTGCTTTACCTTCCGTGACTGGGTCTATGATATGAATGACCAAGGTAGAATCAACTGGGATGACGTCAAGGTGGCCATAGCCAAGTCTAGGTACACCAAAAAGGACCTTGGCATTTTCAGTAACCCTCTCCCACTCACCAAACCAACAATCCCTCCTCATCCAGAGCCCAAGAGAATGTGCATACCAAGATACACCTAGGGCCCCGGGTTGTGAGGAGAGAGCAACAGTGGGGGGTAGAAGGTTTCGAAGAATGGTACCCGTGCCCCACAACGAGTCTCAGGAGCCTTCCACGTCGGTAGATGCCATCCTAGAGGAGAGACCATTAGTGCTCATCCGTCCTCCCCAAGATGCTCATCCCACTATCCTCACTCCCCTTGCCAATGAGTCATCCTCCCGACCCCTCCAGCTCATCTGTCCTCAGTCTCAGAAGGCCGTGCATGTCACGCTCCGAAACCGGATTGTTCCTCCACCTCCGCGGCCATCCCAAGATGAGGAGGATAATGGGCCTCCACCTCCGGCTGGCACCGAATATGATATTCTCCAACATCTTGATAAAATGCCCGCGAGGGTGTCTATTTTAGAATTGATTCGGAGGTCACCATCACATCAATCCACTCTCCTCCAGTTCCTCCAAAAGATCATGGTCAATGATGATCTCCCTCCTAGTGGGTCACCGGCGCCATTCTCTCCCTCACCCAAGGACCCTCAATCTCTTTCTCGGACAAGGATCTCGCCACCCCGAGTGTCGTTCGCTCCCTCTTTGTCTCACCATCAACCTCAATGGGGTTTCGGTGGACTCCACTCTTATCGACACCGGGGCATCTATCAATGTCTGTCCGATGAAGACCCTTAAGCAATTGGGTTTAGGGGAAGAGAATCTGGAGAAGAGTTTCTCCACTATAGCTGCCTATGACAACTCCAAATGAGTTGCCAAAGGCAAGATTGCTCTCAAACTAGAAGTCGGACCTGTCACCATGTCTACCGAATTTCTAGTCCTTGATGTCGACCCGGCCTACAAGGCCATTCTCGGTCGTCCTTGGCTAGAACAAACTCTAGGGGTCCCTTCCACCGCCCACCAATGCTTCAAATTCCCTTTCAATGGGCGGGTGATCAAGATTAAGAGCATTCCCATTCTGGAGACCCTCAATGCCATTACCTCGGAACAGATGCCGCACCTATTCATTCCGGATAAAGGGAAGAAACCTGTCATGTCAATCTTTGATTTCCCCTTACCCTGTGACCTCGGCCAGCCTCCCAAGCCCGCTGCAGAACCCCATGTCCCATGTCTCCCGGGAAAAGGTTGGGAAGTTATGGCCAACATCGGCTATGTTCATGGCCGCGGTTTGGGCACGGATGAAAAGGGAGAGATCCAGAGCGTTCAGGCAATCAGGAGGTTGTTACCCAAAGCCGATCTTGGTTTCCACCCAGACCCTGTCCATCCGGACCCATTCATACCGTATCAACCCCTTACCTGGACTTTAAAGGAGCATTTTGTTCAGGGGCCAACCTAGATGGGGACCAGGGAGCCTATAATTGAAGAAATACCTTACTCTGGGAGTGAGGATGAAGAAGAAGAAGAGGATGCCCAAATAGAGGACATTTCTGATGATTTTGGCCTCCTCTCCCTCTTTGGCTCTGATCTCCCTTCTCCCCTATCATCATCACCATCATCTCCATCTCCCTCCACTGTCGTTCCTCCATCCACCTCTAATCCCCTTCTTTCTCCTCTTGTCCTCTCTCCATCCCTCATCTCGCCAGTCGAGGCTGCCTTGAGTAAGCAACTCATGGTTCTTGGCCTTGACTCCCCAAAAAAAATGCCAATTTTGAAAATTGGAAATCCGAGGTCTCCATTGAGCACCCCTCCTCTCTGGAACCTCTTCCGCTCGGCCAGGGCCCGACGCTTTCCGGCTTAAATTCCTCTTCCTCTTGCCCCCTTAGGGGCACTTCCCTTGAAAATAGTTTTGTACATAGCAGTCTTGTAAATAGTGGTCTAGATTCTAGTTTAGAGTCAGGTCTAGAGGCTAGTCTAGGGTCTAGTTTAAGTTTAGGAGAGTCTAGTTCCTCTCAGCCATGTGTGTGCAAGGAGAAGGGTAGGCAAGTTCTTGCCCGTTTTGTTATGGCCTTGGCTGAGAGATGTGCTAAGTTAAGTCAGGTGCCAGAATTTCTCGAGGACCCTGCTCTCGTAGAATCAGATTTTGAAGAAGGTGACTCCGTAGACGATGGCTTAGGAGTTTATCTGTTAGATTTTGATGAGGAGTGTGAGTCGGGAGATCCTGGGTTAGGAGAAGAGGACCCAGTGAGCTCCTATGTGGATGGCACAAAAAGGTTCGACGAGCCAACCATGGCTGCAAATGAGCCTACTAAAGAAGTCAACTGTGGCACCGAAGAATCCCCGAAGACAATTTTGACTAGTGCCAACTTCAGTGTTGAAGAAGAAGAAGCCTTGGTAGCTATTCTTAAAGAATTTTCCGAGGGATTTACTTGGTCTTACGAGGACATGCCGGGACTCGACACCTCTTTGGTTGAGCACCGTTTGGTCCTAAAAGCCGATGCAAAGGCCGTCAAGCAAAAGTTAAGAAGGCTACATCCTAAGCTTGCACTCAAGATCAAAGAGGAGGTTGACAAGTTGCACAAAGCCAAATTTATTAGGGTTGTGCTATATCCACAGTGGGTAGCTAATATCGTCCCTGTAATGAAGAAGGACGGTAAGGTTAGGATCTGTATAGATTTCCGTGACCTTAATCGTGCTTGCCCAAAGGACGATTTCCCTCTCCCACACATAGATGTCCTAGTGGACAATACTGTCAGTTTCGAGCTTTTGTCGTTTATGGATGGTTTCTCTAGGTACAACCAGATTCGCTTGGTGGAGGAAGACCAGGAGAAAACTTCATTTACAACGCCCTGGGGGACTTACTGTTATGTCGTCATGCCCTTCGGATTGAAGAATGCGGGAGCAACCTATCAAAGGGCAATGATGGCAATTTTTCATGACATGATGCATGTGCACATGGAGGTCTATGTGGACGATGTCTTGGTAAAATCAAAGACTCGACATGGCCATGCTGAGGTCCTCCAGGCAGTTCTCCAAAGGTCTAGAGAGCACAATCTTAAGATGAACCCTAAGAAGTGTGTCTTTGGTGTCTCTTCGGGGAAATTGCTTGGGTTCATAGTAAGTAAGCGGGGAATTGAAATTGATCCTAACAAGGCCAAAGCAATAATTGACATGCCTCCTCCTAGGAATATCAGAGAAGTCAGAGGGCTAATTGGCAGACTCCAGTTTATTAGGAGATTCATCTCCCAGCATTCAATCCGATGTAGGCCCTTCTACGAGATGCTTAGAGGAGAGGCAAAGTTTAATTGGGACGATAAATGTCAGAAGGCCTTTGATGAATTGAAGAGCTATCTCTTTAATCCCCCTGTTCTCGCTCCTCTGGTCCCGGGTCAGCCTTTACTGCTCTATGTGTCAACCACTGAAGACTCAACTAGAGCGGTTTTGGCCCAATACGACGACGAGAAGAAGGAGAGAGCGGTGTACTATTTATCCAAGTTATTCAATGAGGCTGAGAAGAAGTACACCGCCATGGAAAGAACGTGTGCGGCCGTCGTCTGGGTTGCCCAGAAGTTGAAGCACTATTTCCTGGCTCATGAAGTGAAACTTCTGGCGCGTATGGACCCTGTTCGGTACTTGCTTGAGAAGCCTGTCCTGACTGATCAGTTGATGAGGTGGCAAAGTTTCCTCAATCAATTTGATATCACCTATGTCAACCAAAAGTCAATCAAGGGGCATGCCATAGCTGAGCATTTGGCCCACCACCCTTACCTTTATACTCCCCCGTTGATGAAAGCTTTCCCGATGAAGAGTTAGGAGCCATTATCGATGGTGAACCTTCGTGGGTGCTTTACTTCGACGGGGCTCTTAATTCCAAAGGGTGTGGGATAGGGGCAGTCCTCCTCTCTCCGGAAGGGGTAGTCATTCCGCACGCCTATCAGTTAACCTTCCGAGCCACGAACAATGTGGCTGAGTACGAGGCTCTCCTAGTCGGGCTGAAAATGGCTTTATTGATCGGAGTCAAGGAGTTAAGGATTATTGGAGATTCGCAGTTGATACTCCGGAATCTCTTAGCAAGTACCAGACCCGGGACCCCAAGCTGAAACCAAACCAAGAGTTGGTAGGAAAAGTAGTCCGGTAGTTTAGGAAGCTCACTTTAGTTCACACTCCTAGGGCCCAAAATATTCTAGCAGATTCACTCGCCTCCCTCGTGTCTTCCATTCCCATTCCTTTGGGAAAGTCTTCTGAAACTGTCTCCGTCCAGAGATTGAGAGTCCCTTCCCATGTCGATCCGTGGTTCTCTCAGCTCGTGCGTCCTTCTCCATCCCTTCAGGTCCATGCGCTTTCCAAAGACCCAGAAATTGACCTTGAAGATGGCCATCCCTGGTATTTTGACATCGAAAACTTTCTCAAAGATGGATCCTTCCCTGATTATGCCACCTCTGCTGATAGACGGGCAATTCTCCGCATCTCGGAGCGTTACAAAATCATAGGTGGCATTCTGTACAAAAAGTCTCTCAGCGGGGTCTATCTCCGTTGCCTTGATGAAATCGAATCTCAAGATGTTGTTGAAGCCGCTCACTCTAGTGAATGTGGTGGCCATGTTAATGGTAGAACAATTGCCCAGAAATTGCTAAGACACTATTATTGGCCCACCATGGAAGAGGACTGTCGTCATTTTGTCCGTCACTGTGCTAAATGCCAATTACACGGTGACAAAATTCATGCTCCTTCCTCTTCTCTTCACCCTCTCATCGCACCATGGCCTTTCGCCATATGGGCATTCGATGTGGTCAGTCCTCTTGCGGACAGAACCGGAGAAATCCGTAAGAAGTCCTTCATTCTGACCGCCACAGAGTATTTCACAAAGTGGGCTGAAGCAGAAGCATTCATAGAAGTCAAAGCTTCAACAGTCGTCAAGTTCATCAAGCGCAACATCCTTGCAAGATTTGGCGTACCTCGGGACATCGTCACCGACAACGGACCGCAATTCACTTCACAGAAGCTTCGCGACATGTGTGGTAAATATGGCATTAACTTGCATCATTCATCACCATATTATCCACAAGGTAATGGACAAGCTGAAGCTACTAATAAAACTCTCATTCAAATCATAAAGAAAACATGCAAATCTCACAACAATGCTGACTGGCCAAATCGCTTGGTTGAAGCTCTTTGGGCTTATCGCACCTCCGTCCGCACTCCTATGGGGAAAACCCCCTACGCTTTGACATATGGATCGGATGCGATACTCCCATATGAGATCTTCGTCCCTTCGCTTAGAGTTCAATTGGATTCCGAACTTGATCCTGATCAACGTCGGGAAGCCTTGTTGGCACAACTTGAACTCTTAGATGAAAGGTGAATGATAGCGGCTGACCATGCACAAGTCTATCGTTAGAGAATTGCATGTTTTTATGCCAAAAGAGTTCTTGAGAGAAAGTTCGAAGTAGGTGAATTGGTCCTAAAACGCAAAATCATAAAGGCATCAGGTCCCAGGAGCAAATTGCAAGAAAATTGGGAGGGTCCGTTCGTCATCAAAGAAGCATACTTAGGGAGCGCTTATAGGTTAGTGGATGCCGAAGGAGTCGAATTGACGCACCCTTGGAATGTAGTCTACCTCAAGAAGTTCTATCCTTAGTCAGTCAGTTGGTCGGTCATTCATCACTTGCCAATGGTTTAGGGGTTTGAGCCTCTACTTTTCCACGTGGCCACTAGTCAGGTAGGGCTTATTCACACACCACACGATGTTAAGATATTGCCCTTTGGCTAGAAAATCACTAGTACGCTCGGGCGGTCTCATCCGGTCAATGTGTTTCCCGTATTCTTTTCCCACTCGGTCGTGTCTGGAAGCGGAACAAACTACAAGTAGGGGACCATCCGCATCCATCTAAAGGGGCAAAAGTCATCATAAAAACAGGGGCAGTTAAACAGAAAAACAAGAGGCAAAATGCTAAATTAAGCCTCAAAGGGGAAAAAGAAAAAGCCAAAAGGCCAAAAAAGGGTAGCAAAAAGTACGTACCCAGAAAAAAGTTGACCAACTCAAGGAGGTAGCAAAAAGTACGTGCCTCCACCCCTGAGATCAAAATAAATTGAAAAAGTCCCCCGAAAACAAATGTTGACTAAGTTCCTTTTTAGTATGAGATGTCGGTTTGGAAACAGAAAGTAGTCTGAACTAAATCTTACATGACTTCCTATACTTTTCTCCCCTTCCCTCCCTCTAGGGGCAATTTGATTATATGAGATCCTCCGTAGTTGAAAATATCAAGAAGGCTAGGGGCAATTTCTAACATCAAAAATTTCATGCACGTCCCTCCTTACTCTTGGTCTCTGTGGTTAAATAGATCGTGTAAACCCTATATCACAACATGTGATGAATATGTGTCTTAGAGTCCAAAATTTCAAAAAAAAAATGCAAAAAACAACAAAAAAGAGAGTCTTTTGATGTATATATTTCACATTGTACAAATTTTCTCCCAAATTTTCTCCCTTATTTTCAAAAGCCAAAAAATAAAAAAAAATCAAAAATCCAAAAAAATTTAGTGGTACTATGTATATAAACTAATATTTTGCTTATTCGCTTATTTACTTATTTTCAAAATCAAAAACAACAAAAAAATCAAGAAAAACAAAACACAAAAAAATACATGTGCATATTTCCCTTCGGTTATTTTATTACGTTCTTATCTTTGATTAGAAATTAGCCCCTTGACCAGATCTCAAGAAAGGTACATCATAGGCAAGGGGCTAAAAACAGATCTACACTAACATGTTTTCTTTAAGTGTTGTGGATACAGGATGCAGGAACCAGAGAACAGAAACAAACCATTCAAATGCAAATGACAAAAGTCCACAAAATTCCACTACAATGATCAAGTTCTGTACATGTCATAACAGGGGCATATCCCTAGAAGTACAACTGGAGCACCTCTCCTCAGTCCTCTCTCCGCTCCCCCTCCGCAAGCCTCTGTCTGCAAGAGCTACTCACCTCCTCCTTCTCTCTCTCCCAACGCCGGTCTGGAAGAGGAGGTCTCGACGCTGTCGATGCCTCGGGTCGCTGCACCCCTCCTCGCACCACGGAGGGGTCCCCCAGGGACACGATGTCATCAAGCGAGGCAAACGCCGAGCTGGTCCTCGCGGGCGTCGCCTGCTGGGCCTGCCGTTGCTGCTCCCGGCACTTCTTCAGCACCCGGTCCTTCAAAATCTCGTAATCTGCAGCAATCCGCGCCCGAGCTGTCTCAGCCTCCCTCTCCCTCTCTCGGGCCTCGAGCAGGCGACCCCTCATGGTGGCCCGGTCATCCCTCAGCTCCTCCATGGTAGTCACCATGGTCCGCCGCTGCGTATCAAAAGCAAAAAGAGGATCAGTCATGAACATGTGTCAGAGAAGAAGAAAGAAGAAAGTTACGCACCTCAGCCTCCAGACCAGAGATCTTCACCTCGAGCTGCAGTCGCAGACTCTCCATCTGTGCCTGGAGAGTAGCCACTCCTCCTCCCTGCCGCTGCATGTCAAAGGACAAGCACGTTAGAACATTCAATGCACATTAAAGGAAAGTGCAAGTCTAGTGTCTTACCTCAGTCCCAACCTCTCGAGCCTGCTCCTCGAGCTCCTGGACCCGAGCCTGCGCCCGGTCGAGGGCATCCTGCAGGCAGTCGGCGAGGTCCCCTCTCGCCGGCTGTGCCGACGAGCTCGCCCCGACGTCGCGGCTCGCCCGAACCCTTGCTAGCTCCTCTTTCTGCATTCACAGAACCCTGGTCAGTCATCAATTCAATATTAAATCAAAATCAAGGGTTAATGTTACTTACCAATGTCCTAACCTCGGTGCGGAGCCTCGCCAGCTCCACCTCCTGCTCGGCCAGTTGCCCCTCCAAAAGGCGGATGGCCTGTGACTCCGGCATCTACCAAATGCACTTCAAGGTTAGAATCAAATGAGGCAATCCACCAATCAAGGCTTAGAATTGCAAATTCACTTACCACTCGTTGGTCAAGCCGGAGTCGCCCGGCATACCGTGCCTGGAAGTCCTCCATGTATGCCGAACTGTCAGGGAGGTCTGTCACTCGTACCACCTACTCGCCACCCTCGCGCCAGTACGCGACTGTGCTGCCGTGGTCCGCTCCCCAGTCGCGGTCCTCAGCGAAGAACCGCCGGCGCAAGTGTCCCTCTCTCCCGAGGGAAGGCACCTCGATGGCTAGCTGGTGCCAGCCCAGAGTCCGTACTGCCAGCTCCAAATACAGTACCTCACATGTCCCGAGGCACAGTAAGAGGAGGTGGCGGTCGAACAGGGGGCGACCCGCCGCCACCGCCGGGTGAGAGGCGTCCGCCTCCCCCACATATGGGGTCCACACCACCTGAGAAGAATGAGAAAACACTGGTTAGTAACATCAAATGCAGCAATAATTGAAAGAATGCAAAAGCTAGTTGAGGTTTTCATACCTGCTCGTGTGGGTAGTGGTTGAGTGCGACCCGCACATCCCCTACCCTCCTGTCGGTGACCCTGGGGTCCGGGGCCACCTCCCCATGAGAGGCACCGTTGTCTGGCGCCTCTCTGCAACTGTCCCGCGCCCCATGGGGAAGCGCATGTATCCCTAGATCTGCAAGGCAGTAAAAAAGAATGGTCAGTCAGGCAGTTAATCAATGAAAAATCAATGATGAGCATTAAAAGAAAGTTGCATACCTGTAAGAAGGGGGTGATGCCCCCTGTGCTCTAAGAGCGCTGCGAACTGTTGGGGAGGAGAGAGAAGAGATGCCCTAGCATCACAGCGCCCCATGCATACCGGCCCGCCTGCGCCAGGTCTCGCAGCAACAGCACGAACTTGCAGTTCATCTGTGATGACTGCGTCGCGAACAGCAAGCGTCCAAAGAAGTAGCTGACGAAAATCCACACCGAACGCTCCTCGCTCCGGTCTCCTAGGTCGAGTGCCCCCCGCACCCCAGTGTAGAACTCGTCCAATGTCTCTAGGGGTCCTCTCCTCCTACCCCTCAATCCTACTGCCTCCGACAACGATCCGAGTAGGATGCTCTGGATCGGTCTCCTCCTCCCGGCCACGAACTCCGGTCCTAGCAACTCTACAATGTCGTCGTAGTAGTCGCTCCTCTCCTGTCCCACTACCGGCTCTCCCTGAACCGGTAGTCCTGTCAGATACGCTACATCCTCCAATGTAGGTATCATGTGTCCCAAGGCATGATGAATGCCTTGCCATCCTCCTCCCACCTCTCCCGGAGTGCCTCCAGGTACGGCACGTCTACGTGGAAAGGCCGCACCGATAATAGATGTCCGAACCCCATCCTCGCTATCCGAGTCTGCTGGACCTCTGGGAGTGCCCTGTACCACGCCCAGCACAGGTCCCAAGTCACTCTACTCCTCATTCGGCCCTTGCCCTGCAAAAAACACAGATCATTTAACGTCAGCATCGATTGCCGTTAATATTAAGTTGGCGGCAAGGGTCATGCCGTCTACACTTTGTCAACGTCCAGGGTATGGCCGTTTAGTTCCTGTATTAGCGTCCAAAACATTGCCGTTAAGTTCACATAAACGGCAATGAGTTGGACGTTTATAGGAACTCGACGTCCATGGGTCGTCGTCGAGTTCTTCTCCCCGTGACCAGCGCCGTGACGTCAATTTACTTTTGACGTCAGGGGTTGGACGTCAGTAGGAACTCGACGGCAACTGATGTTGCCGTCAAGTTCCTACCTGACCCGACGGCACTTCCCCTATTTTCCTTTCTTTTCACCAAATCAAATCACAAAACACTGAGGTTTTAGAGTACTAACCCGGGGTCGTCGAGGTGCCCCCACCTCCGTCTCGTCTCCTCCCTCGGTCTCTTCCCCCTCCGGTACATCCTCCACCGCCACTTCTTCTTCTTCCTCCGCCGTCGCCATCACCACCTCTTCCTCTTCCTCCTCTGGTTGACGGCGGCCCCGGATGATGCTTCTTTTCTCCCTCGTCCTCATCGTAGTCTCGAGCAAGGAGATCAGGTGACTGTGGGTTTCTCCTCTCCCGGCGCTTGGGAAGATGAAGTGGCGCCCGGGAGAAGGCGTCGGTTCAAAAAAAGGCAATTTCCTGGTTTAACGTCTAGCTCTGGCCGTTTAACTTTTTCTTGCGTCAATCCCTGGCCGCTGACGTACGCTTGACGGCCATGGAGTGGACGTCAACGTCTCTTCAATGTCAGACCTCGAAGATTGGTCAACGACCATGTCTGGCCGTCTAATTTGAATGTCGACGGCCACCTATGTGGACGTCTACCTTCTGTCTCAGTGGTAGGCGACAGGCCCTGGACGTTTACCTCTTGTGGGCGGCCATCGATGTGGACGCCAATGCTCCTGCACTCAGTTCTCACAGCACACTCTTCTGAACCTTTTTGAGGCCATTTCACTCCACACATTCCACAAGTCAAGCAATTCAAGCCAATTTGACACAAATGTAACTCACTTTTATTCATCAAATTTGTGTTACACTTATTCAAATCAAGAAAACACATCATTTTGCCCTACGGGCCATGAAAAAGTCACAAGAAATAGGGCAAATAGTGTCTGTATAATCCTCATACTGCCACACATCTTCCGGCGTTTCCTGCACTGCCAGTCCCACCTTCTTGCTCACTGTGTATTTCTTCCAAGTCTTCATGGCTTTCTTCATCGTCTTTTCATTCTTCCCGGTGATTATCATATCAGTGCAACTGGATGGAGTTGGAATTCCTCGTGGAATCCCAAGCTGACAGTGGCACCGATGTGGTTGGTACACCACCATCTGACCCGCTCCAATCAGCCACAAATCTCTGTCCTCCCTGGTCCTTGCTCTAAACTCAATAGTCCTCATGAACAATGGCTTCACGATGAAGTCATCCATCACCAGAAATGCCAGATGATCTCTCCAAGCATCTCTGCTCTTCAAGTGTGCTGTCACGCACTTGATCTCACCTTCCGGCTCATACCATGCCCTGCTACAGTACACCGAACTCCGAAGGAAGATTCTGGAGGGGGTAGGTTGTGCTTCAGCAAAATCAAACTTTAAATGAGCTTCCATCCATACCTGGAGCAGAAATAAACTCCCGCAGGTGCGTCCGCCTAGGCTCATTGTGGTGAGCGAACTGTACAGGTGGGCCAGCACTGCAGGGGCAAGTGACTGCCCGCGCCACAGCAGAGAAAGTACTCCAATGTGCTCGTAGAGGATGAAATCGCCACTCGTGGGGAACAGGAAGACTCCAGCCAGGCAGAGTGTCAATCCCCGGGTCGCTCTCTCTCCGCCAATCTCCCTCGCATGTTGGATCAACCACCAGGCCAGACGGTCTAGGAAGATCCCGTTCTTGTTTGTCATCCACAACACCTCCTTCTTGTCTCTTACGATGTCCACGAGGATCTCTTCCCACGGGAGGAGAGGAGTCGCTGCATCGTATTCCAGGCACCGCTGCCATCCCAGGAATAGTTCCACCTCCTCCAGCAACACGCTCGCCTCGAAGCCCTGGAACACGAACGTGTGCATGTGCGGGTGCCATCTCTCCACCAACGCCCCCAGGGCGTCGAATCCCCACCACATATCCTTCATATTCTTCGCCAGTACCACCATGAAGTTCAAGTTCCACATGCCAACGAAGCCCCGCATGTCCAGCGTGATAGCATTTACCAGGTTCACACGCTAAGAAGAGGCCTGTACCTGGCCTTGGCTCGGGAATGCTGGGATTTCCTGCATGGGGGTGAGGGAATTCTGTAAGAAAAAGGTTTTGGGGCATTTTCAGCCCAGGAAAGAGCAGAAGTAATCATTGGTTACCTCCTCGTTGGCCAGACGCGTGCTCAAGTGACCCGGAACTTCGCTCAAAACTCCGGGGTTCGCGCCTGTGGATCATCCGGTCGATGAGGAGGCCATTTTGCTGTGCTTTTCTGTCTCTCAGCTCTCTGGTTCGCAGCAGGAGCAGGGAGGGACGGAGGTAGGAGATGGTAGAGTCCCTATGGACTCCCATCACCTATATTTTCGGCCTGATCCGCTGTCAAGTAGACGTCTAGATCGGTGGACGTCAGTTCCTGGTTGGCGGCCACAAATGTGGACGTTAACAAGTGTACTGGCGGCCATCGATGTGGACGTTTACTCCCCGGATGCTTTTAAATGTCTTAATCTTTATATGGCCATTATCCCTTATCTTGTGCTTCGAGTTTTTTTGCAGACATTCTTAAGCACGAACTGCGCTTCAACTTCAGAACGCTCATGCGACCTTGAGCGTTACAGGTATGTCTAACATAGGACCCCACCAGAGGTGAATAACTTGGCGACCGTGAACCCTGAGTTCCCCTTCACCAAAAACCATGATGGTTTTGCGATCTCTCAATTATTCGTATGGCCTTTAGAATTTTCCTCTGGTGCTAACTTGCATTTTAGATAGGCAACCCACACCAGCATGCATCTTCACTGCTAACATTCTCTTACTAACACTTAAAAAAAAAATGGTGATTTTCCTCGATCATATGATTGCTCCATGGCTTCCCCAGCTCAGGTAGCCTACTGGGTCCGCCCTTCATGACTATCCAGGTTGATATCGGGTCTTTGTTGTCCCCCCTCGTTCACTTGTCCCACCGTGCTTTCAACAAATCATCAAGCAGCCTTATTGAGTTCATTTGAGCCTTCGCCAGCCGCGAGCTTAATTCCAGACTTCAGGCTTTCCAAGCATGTGATTCCAGCTAGACTCTTTTGATAATCCTTTGAGAGATCAACCAACTCCTTGTCTCCATGACCTCCTAAATTCGGGACCGACGTCCTGATTAGGCCAGCGGGCCCGCGAGCTCCGGTTATGAGACCCTCCTGATTCAACCGTCATATTACAACTCCTTTGACTCAGACACACCAGAAACTAGTCAAAGTCCGACACGGCCATGCCAGGGACCCTGCCATTGGGTCGCAGTTGTAGTTACACGAGTAGATCACCCTTTTCTTACCCCTATTTGTCTCTCAGACGATTCGTCATCTGTTTCTAGCCTGACTCTTTCGTTTGGTTCGCTAGAACTCCTATCCTCGGAAATGGCCCTTCCATTGAATCTCCGCGTCCTTTGTTTACCGAGACACCAACCTTTCAGTCCGCTCTGCTCCCTTGCAAGACCGGATGTCTCGGAGGGGCATTTGTAGACGCGAGATTTGGCCCATCTCTTGCAAGCTCTTTGGCCCATTAAGCCTCGTTTGACCATTTGTTGACCGGCCTCGGATCCCATGTAGACGGCAGCATCGATGGCCGCCGACTACTGGTTGGCGGCAAGACCCATGGACGTTGACCTAGACCGACGTCCACATCCCTGGACGTCTGCATGAGGTTGGCGGCCTGATCCCTGGACGTCAACAGGGTTTACCTGGTCTGCGCAACTACCCCAAGATTCCAGCCCACTTGCACCATTCTCTCGGCCATGCAACGTATGTAGCCGTTCCCAACGGGCATATGGGCCACCTAGGCACCCCATTGACCCAGTAAAAATCCTACATGGCCTCTACCCATTGGTTGGAGCATTTAGCCAAGGATAGCCAAGTGTGCAAGTGTGTTTCTTCACACTTGAGCATCCAAGGCTCTCAACCCCGAGCTCCACTGTCTATATAATAGCCCTTTGAGCCCTCTGAACCAAGGGGGGAGAGGCTGGACGTCCTTATGCTGCTACTTTGAGAGAAGAGAGAGAAACTTGCACCTTACCTTCTACCACTCTTCCTCTCCTTTCTCTCTTCATTCGGGACGTCTAGAAGGGTTCCTTTGGAGCTGGAGGAGCCCTGCAAAGAGCCAACAATGCCAACAACGAGGATCATCTCCTTCCTCTTCCTCTCTTTCCTTTCCTCTCATTTTAACATTTTGCATGCTACATACACTTTCCCACACACTCTAGGACGTAGGGCACCTTCCTACACACCTAGAAAGGGGTTTCCCAACCAAAAACGGAGGAAAGAAGGGTGTTCATAGCATTTGGCCACCCCTCTTCTCAAGTCCGCAACCGGTACGGGACTCGCCTTTTGGGCTTTCCTTTCTTTGTTTTGAACATTTACTACACTGCATTTGAGTCTAATAGAGCTTCTGTTTGTGGCAGGAACATTGTGAACGTGACCGTGGAACTCTCTTCCTTTGGCCGGCCGAAGGAGGAGAAGTTGAAGCCCCATCTCCGTCCGCTGCGCGAGGCTGCTACAACAATGTGGTCAAAACACTTCCTTGGGCACAGGTAGGCGATCACAAACCTCCCCTTTCATCTCTGGTTTTCTTTGTTTCCTCCTCAGTCAACCTAGTCAACCGGGGAGTCAACGAGGTCAACCAGCAACCCATCATCGCCAACGAGAGACCAGCGACGTCCGCGAGCCTCCGGAGGACACCCACAGTCGACACGGGGACAAACGGCGGTGGCGAAACGGATCGTCCACAGTTCTCGCGTCTGTCTTCGACTCCGATGGAACCCTTGCTATGAATCTCCCAATTTTATCAATCCTTCTGAAGAAAGGTAGAATCTTTGACCTTATTGGATCATCTCATACCTCCTTTGAAATCTCTCAAAGACATTTTCGCCATTTTTGTCTAGATGGCCTCTTTTAGGGCTCTGGATGCCTCTATCTTCACTCTTGAGCAGTTCTAGAGGCTATCCTCCACAATAGCTTCAATCTGTTCTGGAAAGATAGTAGAGTTCTCCTTGTTGACCAGCCAGCTAAGTTAAGTAGTAGATACACTAGAGGCTATGAGTTGGAGAAGATTGTGCGAGATTAAAGAGTCGACATTTGAAGAAGTCGTAAAGGCATTTTATGTGACTCTCATAGTTTCTGCAGATGGGTCTTTGGAAGGCTATGTTAAAGGTACGAAAATCACTATCTCTGAAGATATTTTGGCAGAAATTTTAGATTACCCTACCTTCGGCCACAAGACCAGTGAAGCAGTCCCTTGGGAAAAGCGAAGATTAGGTATTATTGGAAGTAGAGGAAGTACTCACAAGCAGGGGCTACTTATCAATGAACTTTCTGCTGAGAAGAGAGTCCTCCATGCCATCATTACCACTATTGTGACGCCAAGAGTAGGAACCCACTCTTCCATCACAGCCAGAGATGGAAACTTGTTCTTTTGAGCCATTCAACGGCATCAAGTCAGTCTGACATCAGTCATCATGGAGAGAATGGCAGGGTCCAGACTATTACATGAATCTCTGCCTTATGGACCTTTGTTAACAGCTCTGTTCAGAAGAAACTCTGTGGATTTAGAAGAAGAACTATCAACTCCAGTTAAAGAAAGGATTGGGCTATCCACTTTTCGTAGGAGTCACTACTCTAGAGGATAGAGCCCAAAATTTTTGGATCAAGGATTATGTACCAGACTACACACACAAAGTTTTTCCTGATGTGGTGTAGGGTACATCTTCTATTGCTCCTCCAACTCAGTCAATAGGAGATAGAAGAGAAGAAGTTGGTCCTGTCGAAGAAGCACAAGCAAGACCCTCTATTGAACCAAATCTCCCTAAAGAAACAATTGCTCAAGTTATTAGGGATCTTAAAATAAAATCAGTTATTCATGAAGAAGGTCCTCCAAGTCCTACTGCTTATGAACCTGTTATTGAGGAAGATTACCATCATGTCCCTCCACCACTTGTAGAGACCCAACCAAGGTCTCTGGGGGAGACAAGTCGGACCATAGATGATGTTTTTGATTTGCTTTTCAAGCAGCAAGACATGATCAATGTACTTTAAATGCAGATACATCAAATTGATGTAAAATTTGATTTCATGTCAGATGAATTTCAGAAGATGAAAGATCTACTATTTCAGTTTGTATGCAATCAAGATAAGAGTAGCCCTCAAGTACCAACAACAGAACCACCAGCAAATCCAGCAACAACACCATCTTCAGAACTAGCACCTCAAGCAGAATAGCCAGCAAAAATGCCAGCAACACACAAAGTAGAACAACCAGAAAAAATGCAAGCATGACAGCCAGTAGAGCAACCAGCAGAGCAAGCAGCAGAGCAGGCAGTAGGGCAGGCAGAATAGGCAGTTGTAAAAGAGAAACCACCAGAGTCAAAGGCAGCTAAGTATCATATCCAAATATTCAAAAGGAGAGTTAAAAGGAAGCTAGTCAAGTTAGGATCTATTCTATTTCCTTCCTCCCAATCAACACCCTCCTCTGATCCTGATCCCTCACATACTCCCATGCCTACCTCACAACAAGCCACCTCCTGTTCTTCTTTTCCTCAAATTTATACTTGCACTTAGGAACCCTTCAACATCCCAGAACATCACATATTACCACCCTCCTTTTTCTCATCTCTTCCCCGCTCATCTACTCCTACCTCTGATCCTAGCACTCAAGCACTAGCTCAATTAGTGCCTAGTGTAGAGCTTCTCTCATAGGTTGGGAAAAGTCAACAGAATAGAATATCCTCCATTTTGGTATGATTTTATCTATCATTCTAATAAGAATATTGCTTTATTTGATGAATTATTTAAGATCAAGGTCTTTCTAGAAGTCCATAGGGTGCTCATTATAAATTCGAGGATTGGCTACCTCTTTCGATTAGAACTAAGGAATTTCCCCTAGATGATTTGAATGCCATTACTCAGACCAGTCATAGTCTTAATGCTGAAGAATTTCTATCAGTATACACTGGTGAAGCAGTAAAATATAGAGAAGTCAGAGCTAGAGGAGGTGGTCCATTAAATGTCTTTACTCATTTGAGTTTAAGATTCTTTGATTTGTTTGGGACTCTCATCAAGCAGCATAAAGAAAGCTTTAGTAGAATGAAGAGATTTATTGAAGAGAGATTTCAGATAAACCTAGCCGACGTTAGCAGGGGTCAGTGGGCTATGTTGTTAAGAGGGCAGAGGATAATCACACCCTCTATGACCATTGGATTGCCGTCCAAACCCTAGCCTTATAGGTGCAGTTTCCTCCAGAAACGAGTTTGCCCATGTTGCTTTCAATAGGCACATCAGGGTAGTTGTTAGATTTCAAATCAAGTACTCCAAAGTCCTATCTTTTCATAGGTTTGTTCTAATTCACAAGATAAAGATCATAGAATATCTTCAAGAATTTCAGCATAGTTTTTCAGAATCTGAAAGGTTAACAGAAGAACAATGGGCACTTGTTATCCAGAAGAGGCTCAGGAATGTAGCAAGAGAAAACTTCATCCCTCTTCTTTTATGGCTAAGAATTATGATGCCCTTAGGAGATCTCTTACTCTCAAGTGGGAAGACAGATATAACCTTTACTACAAGGCCAAAGCAACAGCTCAATCATAGGGGCTTCAATGGATCATTACAATACATGATTTTCTGCACAAAACTGCTAGTAGGAAGTTTATCTCCTTGAGGCAATATTTGAGTAGTGATGCCTATCATCAGAAACTCATTTGGTATCATCGCCACCACCTCAAATCCTACAAGAAATTTCCTTCCGTTGGGCCTTCTCACAATCTAGATTTGTCTATCTTTGAACATGAATTTCATGATAATGAGAAGAAGTTAAGGGAACTGTTGAGCAACTATCCTTAAAAATATTGCTAAACATTTAATCATTATGTTTTTGCTATGAAAAAATCTTTTAATATCTCGCAAATAAATTTATTGTTTTATACTACATTTATGAAAATCCTTATGACAATATAAAGGCACACATATATAATACTGAATAATATTTTTAGCCAAAATTTATGCACACACAAAATCAAAGTATCAACACTGTCACACAAAATTTCTCGAAGTCCACAGCATATATTGTATACAATAATAACTCCGACTTTAGAAAAGTCGAAGTATTGTAATCAATTGATGAACAAATGGGTCATACTCTGACTTTGGAGAAGTCGAAGTCTTGTATACCTCCGACACTCAAAGTGTTGATGTCCTGATACCGATTGCTTATCAACTGGCTCTTACTCCGACTCTTTAACAGTCGAAGTCTCCGACTTCTGAAAAATGAAGTGTTGATTGATTTTATCTTACTCCGACTCTTTAACAGTCAAAGTCAGACTTTCTCCGACTTCTAAAAAGTCGAAGTCTTTTCTATTGCATTTCACTCCGATTGTTTAAAAGTCAGAATATGATATCGATTGATGAACAAACTTGTTCTACTCCGACTCCCAAGAAGTAGAAGTTTGACATCTATCAATATCTCACAACGACTTCTATACAGTTGAAGTATTATTAAATCTCACTCCGACTCCTTAAAAGTCGAAGTATCATATATCAACTTCTGTGTACTTGTACTTAAATAATTTTTATGTATCTGCCATTTCTCACTGAATCTAATAGATCATAATCTTGATTATTTCAATGATTTCCTTTATCCCTTTGGGATCTCTTATGAATAAAAGTTTCTTATATAATTCTTGCGATTATTTTTCTGCTATCATAATTCAAATATCTTTTTAGCGGGAAAATATTATATTTAATATTATACTCATTTTAAATGCTCTTTTTAAATCTATAAGATTTGCATACTTGTTGTCTCTCTCACTGTCAGAAAGACAATTCTATCTCTGTTCAACAGATGGACAAGAGTTTAATGTGATGGTAGGTATAAGCAGCAAGGGTTATCTGTCAGAGCTCACCTACCACATCTCCTTTCTATCAGAACTTCATGACTTTCAAGAAAAGTCCTTGTATTCTCCATACAACTATCTTTCTATTCTTAAATGCTCTAAACAACTGTACATCTAAACTCTTTTCTTCTTTATATATTTTTATCTCACCTACCTCCGAAAGAATGGTATATGTGTCTTTCTTGTCCTCCCAGGTATGCAGCTACCACTGAAGCATGTTAAGCCTTCAGTCATGGTATGGAGTCTACAGAACATTTAATGAAGTGTCTTTCAAGCCTTAAAGCTATCAGCATAGCTTAAAGACGTTGAGACCTCAAGAGCTGAAGATTTAATGAACAACTAAGAAAGCTCATAGTCTCATTACCCAAGATTCAAATGGCTATTTTTCAAATGACTACTTTCCAACGTTCAGTTTCAAATGGGAAGCTCAATCTCTGATGTTTATATATGGGAGCTGAAGTTTGGACAACACATCAAGTATGTGAGAACAAGAAGTAAGAAGGAGAGACATACACACTAGAAGATACAACCACACAACCTCACCTTCCATGGAAAATAAAAGAGAAGAGCTCAAGATCTGAAGAGAACCTGTTGTTCTCAAGCTTCGACTTTCAAGCTCTCCTGATTATTGAGAAGTCTTTTCTTTGAGTGGCCTTCTGAAATTCAAATATCTTCAGTCCACTCTCTTAGAGTCAGAAAGAATTTGAGCTTCAATTATTATTTGTATCTATTTCTGATTTCTTCTGTGTTTGCTCTTGTCTTAGCAGATACACCTGTGTTATTTTTGTGTAAGATAACCCGCAGGGGGTTTGTTCCCTGCAGTGCCTCCCTTGTGAAGAGAAGACCTACTGGTGTAGATAGTTTTTGTACCCCTTGGTAAAGGGAAAACTTGCTTGGGAGCAAGTGGGTTGTAATACCTCTAAGGTTGAGAGAAGGCCAAGTGTTCTTGGCAGTTAGTGAAATCCCAAGAGGTTGCTTGGGTACCGGATGTAAGACTTCCATGTGGGAAGGGCCAAACCAGGATAAAATCTCTTGTGCAATTGTGTGATTGTTTTCGTCAAGTTCTCACTTGTTTCACGCACACGACACTAAGTGTAGCACCCCGGAAAATTTAATAAGTAAAAATTTTGAATAAATAGAAATAAATAATTTCCATAATATCAGATTATTTAAACACATATGTACCTCTATCGTATGTGTTAAAACACAACAAAACATTTCGTAAAAATTATAAATCGACCCCAAACATTATTACTAAATGTTTCACAAAGAAATTTGTGCCAAGAAAAATCGGATTAGCAAAGTTTAAAGTGTTTCGCGACTTATTATTGTAATTCATGAATAAGTCGAAAAATCATTATCACACGTACTTGGATGAGTCAGAAAATTAAATAAAAATCATATACGGACTTCAAATAATATCCTCTAATGACCCATCAAGAAATTTGGGTCAATAAAAATTATTTGGGCTAGTTTTAAGAGTTATTGTGACCGATTATCCAAATTAGGAAACAAGTCGGAAAACCATTAACACGGAAATACAACGCAACTATAAATTAAATAAAAAATGTTGGGGAGACTTCCAACATCATATATTAATGACCCAATATTATAATTCGGCCAATGGACAACATTTAGCCCAAAAATCAAATGATGCAAGAAAATGCATGGAAATTCGTAGCTTAAATAAGCTGAAATTAGAAATAGGTAATTAGAGTTGAATTGGGAAGAGATCTTGCATTCTTGACAACCCAAATACGTGCTTAACTATGGTGGGAGGTTTCCTAAAGCCTCACACACTCAATTGGAGGAAGAAATCCTCAAAATAGGAAACTAAAAAGCCAACACTGCAACCCTAGTTTCCTTGTCACAATAGGACTCCTAAACACCATGGTTGCTTAAATACTCTCCACCAAACCCTAGGGGATGAAAATATACATTGTTGGGGTCATGGAAGGCTGGTCTTGAGCACCCAAGGGAGGAGGAAACTGCCCCAACTCGGAGCTTCTTCCCTGCTGCGTTCTGCTTCAACCTGTGCATACAACCCTTCTTGTGGTCGACCAAAGGTGAGTCAAACCATAACTAAACCTTGCAAGGATTATACCCCTGGAAAGAGGGTCAAGTCTACATTCTAACCCAACTAGAATGCCCAATTTTTGTGCAGTATACATTGAGTATTAAGCGTTCTTCAAACAGTGGTCTGAACAAGGGATTTCTGAAGAATGAAACTTCATCAACACATAAGGTAGGTTTTCTCAGGACAAACCTTAAAAAATCTTATACCAATGTGTAGAGCATCAACTCTAGTTTCATGTCCAGTTGGTTTCATCGAATTCCAATGAGTAGATTTTGAATTATAGGTGTTTTGCCAAAGTTGCGCATGTTAGGGTCTTTTCCTATTCAAGTCGATTTATCATGCATCTTGAGGCTATTTAAAATTATTTAAAAATCATAGTTCTCTTCTCTGTCATGTTCCCAACAACTTTCATGTTGTGACTTTTGTTCAGAAAGCCCTAGTTTAGGAGTTATAAGCATTACATGAATCGCACCGTGTGTTTCCTGCGCTTTGGACGTTTTCGGTCTGCTCCTTGAAACGCGTCCGGTCCCGAGGATGCGTTTCAAGCTACTGGTGTCGCGAGACTGCTGGGTGATGCGACCATCTGAAAGGCATCCGAAGACCCTGACGTGATTAAGGCATTCACCCGTCAATGGCCTACGTGGGTCTTCGCGCTCGCTTGGGAGTCAGCGCCGCTCTGAATCGCGGCGACCGGCCACGACGCGTTTCAAGCCTTTTTCCCGCCCAAGCTTTATTAAATGAATTTCCTTGAATACGTCTGTGTCCCCTGACGCATTTCAAGCATGAAGGTGGGCACCAGTATGGACGCGATTTTGACTTTTCCCCATTTCTCTGGTTTTCACTGTACACTGTGTTTTAAAGTGCGTCCACTGTGTTGGATGCATATTTACAATCTTACCCGAGGTCAGTTTAACATGTTTACAAGTGTATAATTTGTATGTCTTCAGTCTGATCATTACATGATGTCTATTTAATGGCTTAAAAGTGTTTAACCCATTTAAAAAGCTTTAATTACAGGAACATTATTCTAATTGCTTTCTTAATGATGTGACCATTCATGTAACTTTTGATTCACTCTTTGTACTGTTCTAGCTTATTAAAATGATAATTTGTGATCTTAAAATCTTGCATTCCATGTTTAGTTAAAGTGCATAGTTTCTTGTCATGTTATCATGCTAAGTGCTTTCCGCGAGTTTGAAACCG
Organism: Colocasia esculenta; assembly: GCA_014218235.1. Taxonomy (NCBI): domain Eukaryota; kingdom Viridiplantae; phylum Streptophyta; class Magnoliopsida; order Alismatales; family Araceae; genus Colocasia; species Colocasia esculenta. The sequence continues at coordinate 52,726,569 of CM024766.1, forward strand.
ATAGATTTTGGATTTAGACGCGTACATCACTACACACTTGCACATATAGGCAGCCCTTTCTTGGGGATTTGGAAGCTCTCTATTGGTCATTCTGAATCGATAAGACTAGCGACCTTTTCTCTAAGACCTCCGTAAATCTCCGCTCTCCGTGGATTCCCACATGGAGGCCGCGTTGGTTGTACCATTGAAGTTCCCTGGAGATAGCGTGCACTTCCTCTCTCATCTTGTTCTCATGAGTGTGATTTACAATCTAGACTAAAGCCATTAATATAAAGATCGAACTAAAGTATAAATCGTACCATTATGCTGCCAAATTTATCTCTTGACCATTGTTCTCATGAAATCATGTTCAATTTACTTATTACTTGTTCTCATCATCATCATGAACATGACAATACACATGCTTACCTATTGAAACTCTCATTGGCCATTATTAATGACTGTGGGTATCTACATTTAAAATTTAAGTGAGATGCTGACCGGGCACGACGAGTGTCCAAGGGCTCCAGTCTAGCCTCAATGACGGAGAGTCATAAATATACTATTAACCATGGGGTATAATGATTACTGGCGTTGCATCTACGATGGGAGTCGTGCGTGCATGATGAATGATAGATACAATAACCACATATACGTGTCCTGGTGTACATTCTTGATGGATCTTTTCTTGGTGTACATTAGTGTCTACGTGCCTAACTTGTGTTACATGATCATGCTCGTGCGTTCTTGCTTGCTTGCGTGATATGGCCATCCTACATTTATTGCAATTAGTGATATCTTATGTTCTTGACATCAACTGAAATCTTGCGTGCTTGTACGAAGTGAAATATTGCTAGTTCTATCTTGTTATATCCTTCTAGATCTTGTTCTATCATGATTACTCTATCTAGCTTGTTCATGTATCATGTTTTAATGAGTTTTATTCGTACATACATATCATGACATTCATCGTGCTTACCTAGTTCTAAATTGTTAATAACTTATATCATTACCCGCACATTGAGATATAAATCCTACTGGGCTAGTTTGCTCATTCCCTATTTTTAATCATTATAGGTGACTATGACATTCAAGAGGAAGAGCAAGTGGAGGATGGGAATGCGTCCGAGTGATGAGCGTTCCAAATATGAGTCTATCTATAGATAGTTTATTTTAAGTGTTAGAACGTGTAGTAGAAAGTGAGGTATAAAATGTACTTTTCTTTTTATTGAGTCTTAGTCCTGTAATAGTTTCTATTTGGAATACAATGAGTTGAAATTTGAATACAATTTCCATTGAGTTCAATAATTGGGCCCTATGATGATGTATGTTGTTTTACATTTAGCGCGTGCTAGCTAGAGGCTTATTTGCCGACTGTTCACGTCTCGGGATATCGTCTCGAATTATTTCGCATTATTAATATCCACTGTGTAATTCTCGGGATGTGACAGTTTAGTGGTATCAGAGCCTAGGAATACCAAATAGGATATATGTCTCAGGATTAGGAGATACCTATGGAACCTAGGTCATGGAAATTAAATATAGTACCTAGTGAGAATGGGTAGAGACTGGGAATATGATAGAATGAACAAAACACTCCTACCCATTGACTCTGATAATGTATCTAGAGACATTAACTGGTTTCTATCCTTTTCTCAGGAACCTTCATAACTCTTACACTCAACTGCAATTGCTCACAACCAGTGGCAAGCTATGCAAGAAACCATGGATGGATTGCCTCAGGCTTTACAAAATGTGGTTCAGGCTGGAAATCGGGCTGCTGCTGCTGCTAGGAATAGAGTGGGTGATTTGCACCGCAACTTTAGGAGTTTGAACCACCCTCGCTTCTCTGGATCCCCTGATCCAGACGAAGCAGAGAACTGGCAGGAGGAGATAGAATGGATCTTCCAAGTCATGCAATTCACTAACAAGGAGAAGGTGGTACTGGCCACTTTTCAATTCACTAAGGATGCCCGAGCATGGTGGAAGGCCACATCGGCCCACCTGTCTAATGTTGGCGAACTGGAGTGGGCTAGATTCCTAGAGATTTTCCGAGGAAAGTACTTCTCGGAGAAGGTCAAGGTGAAGAAGGCAGTGGAGTTTACCGCACTAAAACTGAAAGGAATGTCCATGGCTGAGTATGAGGCTCAATTCGCGCGTCTAGTTGGGTATGCCCCACACCTGGTGGGAACTGAAAGACTGAAGGCAAACAGTTTCATGGATGGGCTCAGGCCCATATTCATTGAAAAGCTCGGACCACGCAACATCCAAACCTACACTGAGATGGTCCAAAAAGCTCAACTGGTAGAAGACACTATGGCTAAAGTGGAAGGCATAAAGGGGAAAGACATCTCAAAGCCGACCTTCATAAAAAGAGGATCAGTCGATACAATTGGGACTTTCCACAATAAACAACAACGAAAGGCCAACCACTAGGAAGGACTATAGCATGGAGAAAAAGATCAAAGTAGAAGAAACAATGACGGTAGAATATTGTAACTTTTGCAACAAGCCTTGGCACCAAGCGGACAAGTGCTGGAAGAAGGCCGGGGCTTGCCTGCGATGCGGGAGTCATGAACATCGTATACCGAACTGTCCCATGCTAAAAGACCAAGCTGGAAGGAACCAAGGAGTGGTAAAGCGTCAAGGACGTGTGAATGCAATAACGCAAGCAGAGCTCCCGGAAGGAGGTATGATTGTTAAACCCCTAGACTGATTTTATGATGTTTTTCTTATTAGTACATTTCTAAGTGGGGGGAGATCATTAAGGAAAGATTAGAAAGGAATAATCTAGTAATTATACCATGGCTCATCTGGAGGATTAAGAAGGAGTTATGTCAACTATGGAAGGAAAACAGGAGTGGAAGGAACCAAATGAATAGTACAGGTGGCCATAGGTGTAGATGTTGGACTAGCATCCATGATGTTTAAACAAGTTAGAGGAATTAAATCTGAAAGGAGCTCAAGGATCATAACTATCAAAGCCAATTAATGATCTATAAATTTGGGGACCAAATTCTCTTAAGTGGGGGAGGGTGTAGCACCCCGGAAAATTTAATAAGTAAAAAATTTGAATAAATGGAAATAAATAATTTCCATAATATCAGATTATTTAAAACATACGTACCTCTATCGTATGTGCTAAAACACATCGAAAAATTTCATAAAAATTATAAATCAACCCCAAACATTATTAATAAATGTTTCACAAAGAAATTTGTGCCAAGAAAAATCAGATTAGTCATGTTTAAAGTGTTTCGCGACTTATTATCGTAATTCATGAATAAGTCGGAAAATCATTATCACACGTACTTGGATGAGTCAGAAAATTAAATAAAAATCATATACAGACTTCAAATAATATCCTCTAATGACCCATCAAATAATTTGGGTCAATAAAAATTATTTGTGCTAGGTTTAAGAGTTATTGTGACCGATTATCCAAATTAGAAAACAAATCGGAAAATCATTTACACGAAAATACGACGCAACCATAAATTAAATAAAAAATGTTGGGGAGGCTTCCAACATTATATATTAATGACCCAATATTATAATTGGGCCAATGGACAACATTTGGCCCAAAAATCAAATGAAGCAAGAAAATGCATGGAAATTCGTAGCTTAAATAAGCTGAAATTAGAAAGAGGTAATTAGAGTTGAAGTGGTAAGAGATCTTGCATTCTTGACAACCCAAATTCATGCTTAACTATGGTGGGCGTTTCCTAAAGCCTCACACACTCAAATGGTGGAAGAAATCCTCAAAATAGGAAATTAATAAGCCAAAACCGCAACCCTAGTTTCCTTGTCACAATAGGACTCCTAAACACCATGTTGCTTAAATACTCTCCACCAAACCCTAAGGGATGAAAATATACATTGTTGGGGTCTTGGGAGGCTAGTCTTGAGCACCCAAGGGAAGAGGAAACCGCCCCAGCTCCGAGCTTCTTCCCTGCTGCGTTCTGCGTCAACCTGTGCAGACAACCCTTCTTGTGGTCGACCAACGGTGAGTCAAACCATAACCAAACCTTGCAAGGCTTATACCACTAGAAAGAGGGTCAAGTCTACTTCCTAACTCAACTAGAATGCCCAATTTTTGTGTAGTATACACAGAGTATTAAGCGTTCTTCAAACAGTGGTCTGAACAAGGGATTTCTAAAGAATGAAACTTCATCAACGCAGAAGGTAGGTTTTCTCGGGCCAAACCTTAAAAAATCTTATACCAATGTGTAGAGAATCAAGTCTAGTTTCATTTCCAATTGGTTGCATCAAATTCCAATGAGTAGATTTTGAATTATAGGCATTTTGCCAAAGTCGCGCATGTTAGAGTCGTTTCTTGTTCAAGTCAATTTATCACACATCTCGAGGCCGTTTAAAATTATTTAAAAATCATATTTCTCTTTTCTGTCATGTTTCCAACAACTTTCATGTTGAGACTTTTGTTCGAAAAGCCCTAGTTTAGGAGTTATAGGCGTTGCATTAATCGCACCCTGTGTTTCCTATGTTTTAGACGTTTTCGGTCTGCTCCTTGAAACGTGTCCGGTCCCGAGGACGCGTTTCAAGCCACTGGCGTCGCGACGCTTCTGGGTGACACGACCATCTCAAAGGCGTCCGAAGACACTGACGTGATTAAGGCATTGACCCGTCAACGGCCTACCTAGGTCTTCGCGCTCGCCTGGGAGTCAGCGCCGCTCTGAATCACGGCGGCCGGTCACGATGCGTTTCATGCCTTTTTCCCGCCCAAGCTTTATTAAATGAATTTCCTTGAATGCGTCCATGTCCCCCGACGCAGTTCAAGCATGAAGGCGGCCACCAGTATGGACGTGATTTTGACTTTTCCCCGTTTTAATGGTTTTCACTGTGCACTGTGTTTTAAAGTACGTCCACTGTGTTGGACGCATAATTACAATCTTACCCGAGGTCAGTTTAACATGTTTACAAGTGTATAATTTGTATGTCTTCGGTCTGATCATTACATGATGTCTATTTAATGGCTTAAAAGTGTTTAACCCATTTAAAAAGCTTTAATTACACGAATATTATTCTAATTACTTTCTTAATGATGTGACCATTCATGTAACTTTTAATTCACTCTTTGTACTGTTCTAGCTTATTAAAATGATAATTTGTGATCTTAAAATCTTGCAATCCATGTTTAGTTAAAGTGCATAGTTTCTTGTCATGTTATCATGCTAAGTGCTTTCCACGAGTTTGAAACCGATAGATTTTGGATTTAGACGCGTACATCACTACACACTTGCACATCTAGGTAGCCCTTTCTTGGGGATTTGGAAGCTCTCTATCGGTCATTCCGAATCGATAAGACTAGCGACCTTTTCTCTAAGACCTCCGTAAATCTCCGCTCTTCGTGGATTCCCACATGGAGGCCGAGTTGGTTGTACCATTGAAGTTCCCTGGAGATAGCGTGCACTTCCTCTCTCATCTTGTTCTCGTGAGTGTGATTTACAATCTAGACTAAAGCCATTAATGTAAAGATCGAACTAAAGTATAAATCATACCATTATGCTGCCAAATTTATCTCTTGACCATTGTTCTCATGAAATCATGTTCAATTTACTTATTACTTGTTCTCATCATCATCATGAACATGACAATACACATGCTTACCTATTGAAACTCTCATTGGCCATTATTAATGACTGTGGGTATCTACATTTAAAATTTAAGTGAGATGCTGACCGGGCACGACGAGTGTCCAAGGGCTCCAATCTAGCCCTAATGACGGAGAGTCATAAATATACTATTAACCATGGGGTATAATGATTACTGGCGTTGTATCTGCCCTTGGAGTCGTGCGTGCATGATGAATGATAGATACAATAACCACATACACGTGTCCTGGTGTACATTCTTGATGGATCTTTTCTTGGTGTACATTAGTGTCTACGTGCCTAACTTGTGTTACATGATCGTGCTCGTGCGTTCTTACTTGCTTGCGTGATATGGCCATCCTACATTTATTGCAATTAGTGATATCTTATGTTCTTGACATCAAGTGAAATCTTGCGTGCTTGTACAAAGTGAAATATTGCTAGTTCTATCTTGTTATATCCTTCTAGATCTTGTTCTATCATGATCACTCTATCTAGCTTGTTCATGTATCATGTTTTAATGAGTTTTATTCGTACATGCATATCATGACATTCATCGTGCTTACCTAGTTCTAAATTGTTAATCACTTATATCATTGTCTGCACATTGAGATATTTATTTTGAGTGTTAGAATGTGTAGTAGGAAGTGGGGTATAAAATGTACTTTTCTTTTTATTGAGTCTTAGTCCTATAATAGTTTCCATTTGGAATACAATGAGTTGAGATTTGAATACAATTTCCATTGAGCTCAATAATTGGGCCCTATGATGATGTATGTTGTTATACATTTAGCGTGTGCTAGCTAGAGGCTTACTTGCCGACTGTTCACGTCTCGAGATATCGTCTCAAATTATTTCACATTATTAATGTCCGCTGCGTTATTCTCGGGACATGACACTAAGTACTAACAAATTTATTTAGTGTTATCTATTTTCAGATAAATTTTAAAAGTGCAAGAAGTCTTATTCACCCCCCTCTAAGACATCTAAAGTGCCATCTCAATCCAACAAGTGGTATTAGAGAGAGGTCTTCTTAGAAGAATCGAGAGATTTGAGAAGAGATGGTAGCTGAAGCTCACAACTACGAAGGTCAATCAGTTACAAGGCCACTATTGTTTGATGGTGAAGATTACCAGTATTAGAAGATAAGAATGGAATGCTTCATTCGAGGCACCGATTTCGATCTGTGGCAGGTAATTGAACAAGGTGACTTTACTACAATTGCTGATGGAACTTCTGCATTATCTATAGTTGACAAAAGAAATATTTCTGTAAATTACAAAGCCAAGAATTATCTATGTTGTTCTTTATCCAAAAGAGAGTTTAACAGATTATCTGCTTTTAGAACTATTAAGGAAATGTGGGATAAACTACAAGTAACTTATGAAGGAAACGATAGAGTAAAGCAAACTAGAATAGATATTCTTGTCTCCCAACATGAATAATTCAAAATGCTACCTAATGAAAATATAACCCAAATGTATAATAGATTCTCAAATATAATAGTAGGCTTGAGTTCACTAGGTAAAAATCTTACTAATGAAGAAACAGTAAGAAAAGTTCTAAGATCATTAACTTATACCTGGACTCCTAAGGTCACTCCTATTGAAGAAGCACAGGATCTAACATAACTTTCTATTAATAAATTGAACGGTTTTTTAATGGCTCACAAAATCAACATGGAAAGATTTTCTGAAGGCTCTTTGAAAAAAAAATGTCAAATGCTTTGAAAGTTGCAGATTCTTCATCCTTTGTGGATTCAAAAGAGAAATAGAAGACAGTGATGATGAAGCCATGCTGTCAAGAAAACTCCAAAGGATTCTTGCCAAGAAGAAGAAGTTCGGGTCGAAGAAATACTTTAAAAAGGAAAAGAAGAAAGAACCAACTTGCTATGAGTGCAATCAATAAGGACATTACAAGTCAGAATGTCTTAAGCTCAAAAAGAAAGATCCAGCTGAGAATTTTGAGAAGAAGAAAGGTAAAGAAAGAAAATTCAGAAAGTACAAGAAGAAGGCAATGACCACAGCTTGGGATAATGAAGAACCTACAAGTTCAGACTCTTTAGGCTCAGAGTCAGAAGAAGTGGAACAAGCCAATCTAGCCCTTATGGCAGGACTAGACCAGGTAAATTATGAAACCTCCTTTACATCATGTTTTGAATCTGATTCTAATAGTCTAAAAGTTGCATTTAATGAAATGTATCAGAAATATAAAATAGTAGTTAAACAGATGAAAATAGTTAAGTTAAATTTATTGAATCAAGAAAAATCCAACACCTTTCTAAAAAATGAAGTAGAAAGATTAGGACAAAATTTAACTGAAACAAAAAGATCAAATGAACTACTGTGTGAAGATTTAAAAGTTAAGAATAGTAAAATCATGGAACTTGAATCAAATCTAAAAGAATTGAAAGATGAATAAAAGTTAAGAGAAGAAAATAATTATCTAAAAGCAACTATAGATAAAATTACAAACTGTAAAACATCTCTGGTTGTAAAATTAAAAGGTACTCGAACAGGTAAAAAGAAGTATAGAGTAGGTTATACACCTCCAACAAATGAAGAAAATGTTGTCTATCCTGAAAAATACCCAACTCCTAAATTTGTGAAAGAAAAGGAAATTAAAAATCCTAGAAAAGTCAATCAATATGTCTACAAACAAAAACTGAAATCTAATAACACTACATATGTAAAGAATGCATATGACTTATGTTGTAGTCATTGTAATCAACTAGGACACACAATCAGGGCCTGCACAACTAGACACTTGCGTTGGATTCTAAAGACTAACCATCAAGGACCCAAGAAAATTTGGATACCAAAAGTTACAAAGTTGTTTACAAGGTCGCCTGAGAGTATCCAAATGGTATTTGGATAGTGGGTGCTCAAGGTATATGACAGGTGACAAAAAGTTGTTTACAAGTTTTAGAGATGAGGTTGGTCAAGTCACTTACAGAGATAATGGAAAAGACAAAGTGATAGGATGTGGAACAGTAGGAACAAAAGAAAAGGATTTAATAGAAGATGTTATGTATGTAGATGGGCTAAAGCATAACCTTATTAGCATCAGTCAGTTGTGTGACAAAGGTCACTTAGTAAAATTTCAAAATGACAAGTGCATTATTCAAAAGGATGGAAAAACAGTCTTTGAAGCACAAAGAGTCAAAAATTTGTATACTCTACAATTAGCATAATTGAAAGAAGTCAACTTATGCCTTGCAACCACTAAGAGTGAAGAGACTGATTTATGGCACAGAAGACTAGGACATGCAAGCACATTAGTGACCAAGAAATTAATCAAGTATGATTTACTTGAAGCTCTTCCTAAGCTTAAAATGAAGAAATCTGGAATCTATACAGCCTGGGCAAAAGAAAAGGAAACCAAGACATCATTTCAGTCTAAGACCTTAGTAACAACTTCCAAACCATTGGAACTTATTTACATGGACTTGTTTAGACCTATAAGAACAGTAAGTCTTGGAGGAAAAGTTTATGGCTATGTAATTGTGGATGATTATTCAAGGTACACTTGGGTATCATTTTTAGAAGCCAAATCAGAAACCTTTTCAGCCTTTCTAAAGTTCAATACACTAGTATAGAAGAGCCAGAAGTTTCAAATAATCAGTATTAGATCTGACCATGGTGGAGAATTCAAAAATGAAGAGTTTGTCAAATTCTGTGAAGAAAATGACATAGAACATAATTTCATTGCACCAAGAACACATCAACAAAATGAAGTAGTAGAAAGAAAAAACAGAACACTACTAGACATGGCCAGAACAATGCTTACATAATACAATTTACCAAGGTATTTCTGGGTAGAAGCAGTCAACACAACTTGCTACATCATCAACAGGTGTATGATCAGACCAATTCTGAAGAAGACACCCTATGAGCTATACAAGGAGAAGAAGCCAAATGTTAGTCATCTTCGACCCTTTGGTTGTAAGTGTTTCATTTTGAATAATGGTAAAGATAATTTAAGAAAATTAGATGCTAAAAGTGATGTAGGTTTTCTACTAGGATATATCTCAAAGCCTAGAGGATACAAAGTGTTTAATAGAAGAACTTTAACTATAGAACAATTAATTCATATTTTATTTAATGAGACTAACCCTTCTATTAAGAAAATAGAAGAAGAAGATGTTGTTGAAGAATTATGCAGGGATCTGGAACAGACTTCTCTTGAAGAAAAAGATGAAGATAAGGAAGATCCTGCACTAGAAGAACTGCAACAACAACAAGAAGCACATGAAGGACTACCTAGATAATTGAGGTATCACAGAGAGCATCCAAGAGAAAATATTATAGGTGATCCTCAAGACAGGGTAAGAACAAGAGGTATGACAAGTCCCTATGATTTTTCTACGTTTGTTTCTCAGATTGAGCCGAGGACAATCAATGATGCACTGGAAAAATGAATCTTGGATTCTAGCTATGCAAGAGAAACTTAACTAGTTCCAACGCAGCCAGGTCTGGACTCTTGTCCCAAGACCTTCTGACCATCCATTTATTGGGACCAGATGGGTCTTCAGAAACAAAATGGATGAATCATGAGTAATCACTAGGAACAAGGCCAGACTGGTAGCACAAGGATATTCCCAAGATGAAGGCATTGATTTTGATGAAACATATACTCCAGTTGCTAGATTAGAGGCAATTAAAATTTTATTAGCATATACAAGTTCTCTTAATATCAATTTATTTCAAATGGATGTTAAAAGTACTTTTCTGAATGGTTTCATAAAAAAAGAAGTTTATGTTGAGCAACATCCTGGTTTTGAAGATACTAAATATCCAAATCATGTTTTTCGTTTAAAGAAAGCACTATATGGTTTGAAACAAGCTCCAAGAGTCTGGTATGAAAGACTCAGTGCTTATCTTATATCATATGATTTTTCAAGAGGTAAGATAGATAGCACCCTATTTACTAAGAAATTTTCAGAAGGAATCCTGATTGTACAAATATATGTTGATGATATTATTTTTTGTTCTACTAATGAATCACTCTGTAAATTCTTTGAAAACCTTATGCAAAGTGAATTTGAAATGAGCATGATGAGTGAGCTTAATTATCTTCTTAGCTTGCAAATCAAGTAGACCAAGGAAGGTACTCACATCTTTCAAACTAAGTGCATTTCAGATTTGCTATCTAAATATGGGTTTGACAAGTGTAAGCCCGTAGGAACACCCATGAGCTCAGGAATTAAGTTAGATAGTGATTCAATTGGTAAGAAAGTAGATCAAAAGATTTATAGAGGAATGATTGGGTCATTACTCTATCTTGCTGTTTGTAGACCAGATATAATGTTCAGTGTATGTTTATGTGCTAGATTTCAGGCTGATCCAAAAGAATCTCATGTTAATCCTGTTAAAAGAATTTTTAGATATCTTATAAACACAAGTAAATTGGGTTTATGGTATCCCAGATGTTCTGAATTTAAATTGCTTAGATATAGTGATGCCGACTATGCTAGATGCAAAATAGATAGAAAAAGCACAGGTGGTACTTGTCAAATTCTTGCAGGATGCTTTATCTCTTGGTCCTTCAAAAATAAAATTTAGTAGCCTTATCCACAACAGAAGCAGAATACATTGCAGCTGGAAGTTGCTGCACTAAACTGCTGTGGATCAAACATCAACTGGAATCCTATGGTCATAAACTTCATGAAATTCCAATGCTGTGTGACAACAAAAGCACAATCACCTTGACAAAAAATCCAATTCAACATTCAAGAACCAAGCACATTGTGGTCAAACGTCATTTCATCAGGGACCATGTAAGTAATGGAGAAATTTTACGTGAATTTGTCTCTACAAATGATCAATTAGCTGATATATTCACTAAACCTCTCCCTGAAGATAGATTTACTTCAATAAGAAGAGAAATAGGTATGTGCAATCCTGATTAAAAACTAACTCTTTGCTGCACTATATGTTCCATTCATTGCAAAATCTTTCTAAGTCTTGAACCTTCAACTTCTCTGAAGTTGGAGTCTTGTACTACGACTCTTATAAAGTCGGAGTTCTGTACTGTGACTTTTATGAAGTCGGAGTCAATTTGAATTCAAAAAAAAGGGGGGGGGGGTTACTAGTCTTTATTTAAAGGGAGAATTAATTATAATGATTTATTCTTTTAATCTTAGCAGTTCATCTCCTCATCTACAGTCCGTTACACATCCTCCTTCTATATTAGGACCTTTCCCTCTTTCATTCCAAATCACCCATTTGAAACGTCTCCGACTCTCTTGTCTTCTTTCTCCTGGTTCCCGCATCTGTTCTTCACCCCGACAGAACCACCTTCGAACCATCTAAAGATTTCCTCCATTTCTCTAAAGAAAGGTAGGAATTTTAACCTCTGTAGACTCATTCTACATCTCCTCTACCATCTTTCTTAGACTCTTTTCGTGTATTTGTCTAGATGGCTTTCTCTAGGGCTCCGAAAGGGACTCTCTTCACCCCTAAGCAGTTCCAAATTTCCAATGTCTATCCTTAGCCAAGGATTCGATTTGCCTAGGGAAGGTTGTAGATTTTTCTCAGTTAACTGGTAGACTCAGATGGGTGGCACAAACCCTAGAAGCTATGGGCTGGTCGAGGATCTGTCAGATAAATGAACCAATGTTTGAGGGCGTGCTGAAGGCTTTCTATCTCTCCCTCCAAGTTTCTGCAGATGGTTTAGTCTCATGTTTAGAAAAAGGTACATTAGTTACTGTTTCTGAAGATTTATTAGTTGAGATTTTGGATTGCCCCAACTCCGAACATAGGATCAGTGAGGTAGTATCCATGGAGAAGCAGAAATTAGGGGTAGTTGGTAGTCTGGGGACTCTCTATAAGAAAGGGCTCCTTGTCAATGAGCTCTCAGCAGAGAAGAGGATCATTCATGCCATAATCACCACAATCATCACCCCCAGGGTTGGAACCCATTCATTCATCACTGCTAGAGATGGCAGTTTTCTGTTTTGGCCATTCAGAGGCACAGGGTCAATCTGCCCTCGATTATCTTGGAAAGGATGGTAGGGTCCAAATTCTTGCAGGAATCTCTACCCTATGGACCCCTTCTCACACTGATATTTAGATGATTTACAGTAGATCTATCTGATGAAATTTTAGTATCTGTGAAGGAGAAGATTGGGCTTTCCACCTTGAGAAGAAGTCATTATATTTTGGAAGACAAGGCCCAAAATCTTTTGTAGCGGCCCTCGTCGTCCAGACCTATTAACCTAATAACGTGCCTGATCCGACTCCGCCTCCCGTAAACGAGCCGAAGTCTCGCAAGGGATATGATTCACACAAGTCTGTAGAAATATAAAGGAAACTGCTAAAATATATTAATCTCACAAATATTACAAGGAATTTACATAGCCATTTCCCAACTAAAACCATACACAACTACAATAGCAACCTTGGGCATACCCCGAGGCATACGAAGAAAGAAAATTACACTGCTGGAGGTGCAGATCCTACTCCGCTACGGTGCGGCTCTGAACTAGACGATGGGTGCAAAGTCTTTTGCTCTCCCTCACTTGAAAGGGGTAGGGGTGAGCCTTATGAATCACTGGCTCAGTAGGGAAACTCCCCTAGAAACCAAGCAAACCAACACAAGTAGTAAAGCAGGAGGCTACGCTAACAATTTATAGAACTACCTAACAAAATATAAAGGTGTAAATATCACTTACCGCTTGCCGCTTAACAGAAAACAACAATATTAAATAAACAGCAAACCACAACCAGGTGTACGTGCTAAAGTAGGAAAACGCCACACTCGAGCCACGAAGACTGGTTCGTGACACCAGCTACTGACCCGGACAAACCACACAGGACTACCTTTCAGTCTTGCAGCCACGGACGTAAGGTCCAGCTACCGCTCCACTAGAACAAGACAAGAAACTGTGGAGACCAACCAACACCACTCCTGCGGACCACACTGCCGCAGGCCTATGCCTGGCACCTTTAGGGACTCTGGCCCGAGCTCCCTAAAGTGAGACACAGGAAAACAGGACTAGCTGGGGCCCAGTACGTCTACTGGTGTCCGTAACCCTCAACCACGAGTGCGCTACAAGCGACAAAACATAGACTCTCAAAAGTAGCTGTCCCACTGCTGTCTTTCCCACAGCCGGACGTACAACTCTACACAAGAGTGAGGGTGTCAAGGACGACGAAAAGAACTCGTAAGTACCCAATACCGGGACAAGCCCTGAGCCCACACACGTGCCTGGCTCACAAAAAACTGGGGCTCCCAACTTAAGAGATATGCACGGTAGGCGTCATACTACTCGCCACCACACACAAACCACGTGCACACCGCACAAGCCACGTGAAACCCTACGTCAACCGCATGAACACCACGTAAACCGCACACCCAACATGCTCCCCGAGTGCTATAGGTGCTCACGCACCGCCTACCCTTGCCATGTAACACAGTTCACGATAATCGAATAAACCTGCTCTCTTATGCATACACAAACAAAGCCTCGGCTGTGAACGTGACGGGGTCTCATGTCGCCATAAGAACGCGACAGCACGATATGTCACGTTCCAGAACATGAACGCAATGGGTCGACCAGTTGTAACTTGGTCGCGACGGGAGGGTCTGTCGCCTTCGCAGGCGAAAACCCTAATCTGGAAACCCTTCTCTGGATCACCCCCAGAACCCCTGCAAACTAGTGTTTTCATCCGTTTTAAATGCTTTAATGAGTTCCCTAGCATGGTATCTATTGTTTGGAAAGCCAATAACATATTAAACACACCACACACACACTCCACAGATCAAAACAAGTGGAATCTCCCTACCTTCGTGAAGAACGCGAAGAACGAGACCCACGTGGTGTTTCCCCCGCTCCACGTAGCGCCCTCGCAGTGAAAACACGCCCACACGTCAACTAACAGCTCGGATCGCCCGAGAATCCCGTAGCAAAACCCTCCTGGCCGAGCAGATCTTGTGAGAGTTCTACTGGTCCAAACTCTCTTAAAAACGCACAGCATTTGGGAAAATGACGTAGCACTATGTCGCGACCTGAACACGACGTAGGAGGCTTTCGCCTTCCTACTGTCGACGTCAGCATGGCTGCCCAGCGTGTGACACACGGCGGCATGTAAACATCGACCCAAAATAGCGATTCCATGAACACGGCACCTAGGGCTGTTGCGTTTAGAATGCGACACCCAGGGCCGTCGCATTCAGAACGTGACACCCCTCACTGTCGCGTTCACAGACAGTGAACTAGTGAGTGCTTTGGGCCCAAATCGCTGGCCCACAAAGCCTCACAACCTGTGGAAACACTTGCTACACACGTCATCGGCCACACATTGGCCTCCACAACTATTAATCGATGATCCGAACAATCAATACGCTAGATTACTATCAACTAAAAAATTTTTGTCCTCGAAATTTAAAACGAAAATTCGACATCAAATGAATTTTCACTTACACAAGCATAATACTATCACCTAAAAGAATTAAAGACTTACTCAAACAAGTATGGATACTTTTTCATCATTTCATCTGCTAGTTCTCAAGTATCTTCTCCACCTTGTCTATTTTCCCATCTGACTTTCACTAGTTCAATTTCTTTATTTCTAAGTTTCTGGGTTCTGTGACCTGTAATTTGCACTGGATATTCCGGCATTGTCGTATCTAGCCTCAAGTCATCTCCTTGATAGCTAACCACCTGGGTAGGATCTCTGATGTACCTTCTGAGCATTGAAATGTGGAACACGTCAAGTGCATCAGTAAAATCTATTGGTAAATCTAATCTGTAGGCTGTTTCACCAACTCTTTCTTTTATCTGAAATGGGCCAACATACCTCGAACTCAATTTGCCTCTTTTGCAGAACCTGAGCACACCTTTAGTAGGAGAAACTTTCAAGAAGACATAATCTCCAACCTCAAATTGCAAAGGCCTGCGTTTGGTATCTGCATAACTTTTCTGCTGACTCTGCGCTGTTTGAAGCTTTTATTTAATAAACTTTACTATCTCTGCACACTGCTGGATCAACTCTGGTCCCATAACCTGTCTCTCACCCACTTCATGCCAATTTAATGGTGTCCTGCACGGTCTACCATATAATGCTTCATAAGGTGCCATTCCAATACTTGCATGATGGTTGTTATTATAGGGAAACTCTACCATGCCTAAATGATGTACCCATACACTTCCCCAAACTAAGCAGCAAGCCCTCAGCATATCTTCTATTGTTCAGATTGTTCTTTCTGTTTGCCCATCTGTCTGTGGATGATAAGCCAAACTATATCTCAATTCTAAGCCAACCACTCTTTGCAAACTCCTCCAAAAGCCTAATGTGAACCTGGGATCTCGATCTGAAACAATGGTAACTGGAATCCCATGCAAAGGTACTATTCTTTCTACATATAATTTGGCTAATCTATCCACTGACCAAGACATACTTACTGGTAATAATCTGCAAACTTTGGTCAATCTGTCCACAAAAACCAAATACCATGATGACCTATTGATGACCTGGGCAAACCAAAAATGAAATCCATAGCAATATCATCTCATTTCCACTGTGGAATGGGTAACGGCTGTAACAGTCCTCCTGGCCTCTGGTACTCTGCCTTTACTTGCTGACATACTGCACATCTTGCTATAAATTCTGCAATTTCTTTCTTCATATTGGGCCACCAGAAATGTTTCTTCATATCTTGATACATTTTAGTACTGCCTAGATGAATGTATCTCGACCTGTGAGCCTCTTCCAACACTTTCTATCTGACCTTAACATCTGTTGGCAAATATATTGAGTCTGACCACACTGTCATCTCCAAGAGTCACTTCCTCCATTCTTACAATATCTGCAAAATTGTCATATGTCCTCTGCGCTTCCACTATCTGCCAGTATAGAGAAGGTTCCACTGCAATGCTTGCTAATATTGCTCGCCATTGACTATTAGGCACATATAATGAATTTTCTGTCACATCTTCATACAATTTCAATTCTCTGAGTGCATCCGCCATCACATTAGCTTTATCGGGATGGTATGCTAAACTGAAGTCGTAATCTTTTAGATACTCCATCCACCTGCGCTGTTTTAAATTCAGATCTTTTTGAGAAAAGATGTACTTTAAACTCTTATGATCAGTGAATATCTCAAACCTCTCACCGTATAAATAGTGTCGCCATATCTTTAATGCAAATACAACTGCTGCTAATTCTAAATCATGTGTCGGATAATTTTCTTCTTGTCTCTTTAACTATCTAGATGCATAAGCTACCACCTTGCCATGCTACATCAACACTGCTCCCAAATCTCTCCTTGATGCATCAGTGCATAAAACAAATCCACCACTACCTGACGAAATCTTCAATATTGGTGCTGAAGTCAATCTCTTCTTTAATTCTGCAAAACTGCGTCTGCATTCTAAGACCATACAAAAGGTATTCCTTTCCTTGTCAATCTTGTCATTGGAGCTACTATCTTCGAGAAATCTTGGATGAATTGTCTATAGTATCCTGGAAGGCCCAAAAAGCTTCTAATTTCTGACACACTCTTCGGTTCTTCCCATTTCATTACTGCTTCAACCTTAGCTGGATCAACTGCAACACCCTCTGCTGAAATAACATGACCCAGAAACTGAATTTCTTTCAACCAGAACTCACATTTACTAAACTTACCATACAACTGGTGATCTCTTAAGGTCTGCAATGTAATCGTTAAGTGTGCTGCATGCTCCTTTTCTGATGCTAAATAAACCAAAATATCATCAATGAAAACCACTATGAACTGGTCCAAATACGGGTGAAAGATCCTATTCATTAAATTCATGAAGGCTACTGGTGCATTTGTCAAACCAAATGGCATTACCACAAACTCCTAATGCCCATATATGGTCCTGAAAGCTGTCTTATCTATGTCTTCTTCCTTTATCTGCAACTGATGATATCTTGATCTCAAATCTATCTTGGAAAATACCTTGGCTAATTGAAGCTGATCAAACAAATCATCTATTCTGGGGAGTGGATACTTATTTTTAATTGTGACCTTATTCAATTGCCTATAGTCAATACACATTCTCAAACTGCCATCTTTCTTTCTAAAAATAATACTGGCACTCCCCATGGTGAATGACTGGGCCTAATGAAACCTTTCTCTAACAATTCCTGCAATTGCTTCTTCAATTCTTTCAACTCTGCCGGTGCCATTCTATATGGTGCTTTTGATATCGTCATACTGCCTGGCTGCAATTCAACAGTAAAGTCCACCTCTCTGTGTGGAGCTAACCCTGGCAGATCTTCTGGAAATACATCTGCAAATTCCCTAACCACTGGCATGAATCTACAGACTTACCAAACTCAACTAAACTAACCGAAGCAAGGTACGCTACACACTCCGCATTAATCAACCTCCTAGCTCTAAGTGCAGAAATAATAAGCTTCGGAGTATAAAAAGGCATACCTTGAAATTCAAATACTGCTTCACCGGGCCTGCAAAATATGACCCTCTTTTTTCTACAATCCACCAGTGCCCCATAAGCTTCTAACCAATCCATTCTCAATATCACATCATAATCCTTCAACGATAGGGCATACAATCTAGTTGATAATTGATTGCCCTGAACTATTATCGGAACCTCATCTAGAAAGCAAGAAGTAAGCACGTAGCCACCAGAAGGAACTTCTACTACCAACTCACACTACCTCTCTTCTAGGGGATGTACTATGCTATCCAGAAAATCTTCGGAAATAAATGAATGGGAAGCACCCAGATCAATCAACACTCTAGCAGAAAAGTCAAAGAGCGGTAATATACCTTCAATAAGATTGGACGCCTCAGCATGTGCTCTAGTGATTGCCATCACTCGACCCAGTCCTCCTCTCTGGTACGGTGCACCTCTACCTTGTTCTGCTAGTGGTTGGTATGGTTGTTGCTGCTGCTGAGTCCCTCTGCCGAAACGATAACCCCGGGACTGCGGACAATTTCTGGCTAAGTGCCCTGGCTGACCACAAGTGTAACACCTAAATCCTGGAAAAGTTGCGGGCTGCCCTTCTGTACTCTGTTGTGACTCCTCTGGAACTGGTGGTCTATAACCACGACCCTGTTGGAAACCACCCTGCTGGAAGCCCTGTTGTCTGCCTCCACCTCGACTTCCTCCTCGAAAGAACTTCTTTATTTGTTTGCCCCATTTTGTAAATCATGTCGATGATGAAGCTCCTGGAGGTGCCTTACCCTTGCTGATGCTAGTAGACTGCTGAGGAAGCCGAAAACTACCTGATCCACCTATCTGTGACTGTCCCTGTCTGGCGCGAACAGTCCTTTCTAATATTACTGCTCTCTGCGCTGCCTCCTCCAGCGTCCGGCACATAAGGGGAATCACTGCATCCTGCAACTCAGCTTGCCAGCCTCTAATAAAGTACTCCACCATCATAGTATTATCAGTCACCACATATGGAATGTATCAACTCAGAGCCATAAATCTCATTTGATACTCTAATACCGACAAATTTCCCTGTTATAAAGTCTAGAACTGCTCTCTCTTCGCCTGCTGTATCTGGACTAGAAAGAAAGTATCAATAAAGACCGTCAAAAACTCATGCCTGGTGATACTATCCTCTGGTCTTCCTGCAAACACCGTCTACATCTTCAACCTCCACCATTCCTGTGCAAAACCTCGCAACTAATAGGTGGCAAGAATCACCCTATCTGTCTGCGAGCATCTCATTGTCATGAATACCCTTTCTATTTCATGCACCTAGTGCTCCACTGTGTCAGGGTTAGGGCCTCCTGAAAACAAGGAGGCTACAACCTCAAAAAACCTCTCCACAAGTGCCGTAGGCTCCTCTGTAGTAACTAGCCGTGCCGGTGCTGCTAGGGGTATGGGTACAAAAGGTGGTACCCCAACTCCTGGTGGTGGAACTGGTGCTACTGGCACTGCATCCTCTACAACTGGTGGTCCTGCAACTGCTAGCTGTACCGGTGCCTACTGATCCAACCTCATCTGAATATCTCTATGACTTTCCCATATCCTCTCTATCATCCACTGCGTAGCATCCTCTCCTGACTCATCTCCACCTCCTCCCCAATCCCTTCTATCTACCATTTCTAATCCTGCACAAACAGTATTCCAACCATATGCATACAATTACCAATACAAAAACTAGGGTCAACTACCAGCAGTGGGCTAAAATAGAGAATAGGCTATGCAGATTTCTGATTCCTTTATATCTATACGGACCTTGCTCTGATACCAACTGTAGCGGCCCTCGTCATCCAGACCTGTTAACCTAATAACGTGCCTGATATGACTCCACCTCCCGCGAACGAGTCGAAGCCTTGCAAGGGATATCATTCACACAAGTCTGTAGAAATATAAAGGAAACTGCTAAAATATATTATAACACTACCATCTCAAAAATATTACAAGGAATTTACATAGCCATTTCCCAACTAAAACCGTACACAACTACAATAGCAACCTGGGGCATACACCGAGGCATACAAAGAAAGAAAATTACACTGCAGAAGGTGCAGACCCTACTCCGCTACGGTGCGGCTCAGAACTAGACGATGGGTGTGAAGTCTCCTGCTCTCCTTCACCTGAAAGGGGTAGGGGTGAGCGTCACGAGTCACTAGCTCAGTAGGGAAACCCCCCTAGAAACTGAGCAAACCAACACCAGTAGTAAAGCAGGAGGCTACGCTAACAATTTATATAACTATCTAACAGAATATAAAGCTGTAAATATCACTTACTGCTTGCCTATTAACAAAAAACAACAATATTTAATAAACGGCAAACCCCAACCAAGTGTACGTGCTAAAGTAGGAAAACGCCACACTCGAGCCATGAAGACTGGTTCACGACACCAGCTACTAACCCGGACAAACCACACAGGACTACCTTTCAGTCTCACAGCCACAGACGTAAAGTCCAGCTGCCGCTCCACTAGAATAAGACAAGAAACTGTGGAGACTAACCAACACCACTCCTGCGAACCACACTGCCGCAGGCCCAAGCCTGGCACCTTTAGGGACTCTAGCCCGAGCTCCCTAAAGTGAGGCACTAGAAAACAGGACTAGCTGGGGCCCAGCACCTCGACTGGTGTCCGTAACCCCCAACCACGAGCGCGCTACAAGCGACAAAACACACTATCACAAGTCGCTGTTCCCTCCGCCGGACATACAACTCTACACAAGAGTGAGGATGTCTAGGAAGACGACAAGACCTCGTCAGTACCCAGTACCGGGACAAGCTCCGAGCATACACATGTGCCTGGCTCACACAAAACCTGGGGCTCCCAACTGAAGAGGTATCCACGGTAGGCGACGTACTACTCGCCATGCACACACAAACCACGTGCACACCGCACAAGCCACATGAAACCCTACGTCAACCGCGTGAACACCACGCAAACCACACACCCAACACGCTCCCCGAGCACTACAAGTGCTCATGCACCGCTTACCCTTGCCATGTAACATAGTTCACGATAATCGAATAAACATGCTCTCTTATGCATACACAAAGAAAGCCTCGGCTGTAAACGTGACGGGGTCTCATGTCACCTTAAGAACGCGAGAGCCCGATATGTCGCGTTCCAAAATGTGAATGCGACGGGTCAGCCTGTCGCAACCTGGTCGTGATGGGAGGGTCTGTAGCCTTCGCAGGCGAAAACCCTAATCCAGAAACCCTTCTCCGGATCACCCCTAGAACCCCTGCAAACTAGTGTTTTCGTCCATTTTACATGCTTTTGTTGGGTTACAATGTGTATGATGACATGTGCTTAAATGTTTTTGATGATGTTTAACATAATTGATGTTACATTGATGTTGGAAACATGATAAAAATGACAAAGACATGAACAAATGAAAAATAGTGCTTCTATGACTATTCATGTATTCATTATATCTCACATTGAATGTCTTTTGATGTAGGTGTGAAGGCACACAAGACAATCTACCAAAGTCAAATGCAAAAGACCAAGAAAAACACTTCAAGTAGTCATGTGTCGACAGCCAAGAAGTTCCCTGTCGACAGATAGACCCATCCAGAACAAACAAGCTACTGGAAGCACTATCTAAGCAATAGTGTTGACAGATGAAATGTACCTGTCGACAGATACATGTTGTCTGTCGACATCCAGCAAATCGCCTGTCGACAGATAAGGTCTTCCAACAACACCATGGTTCTGGAAACCAGATTTGAGTAGTAGTTGTCGACACCTATAATGTGCCTGTCGACAGACTTAGAGAAAGACGATCCGATGGTCAGGATATGTTCTATATTGGGGTAATTCCTTCAAGCACAACTCTCCATACTTGGACACCCATATATAGATCATATGGAGGTATTTTCGCAGCAAGAAGCCACCATATCAAAACCCTAAGCAAAACCCAAGAGAAGAGCTTCTCCCTGCTACTCTGCTTCAACTCTCCAGATTTCTCAAGGAAGATCCATCTCGTGAGAGGAGTTGAAGTCAGTCTGTCCATAAATCAAGCTTCATCTACATCGTCTAATCTTCATCAACACGAAGCCTGATGTTTTTCTAGACGACCACATCAAAAAGTTCGTCATAGGATTTGATCTTTCATCTCAGAACTCTTCCTTCATTCTACTTTCATATATCTGTGTGTGTGTGTGTGTGTGTGTGTACTGATTGGAGATCAGTACATGGCATTTGTGGAAATGTGTGGTTTATGATGTGTACAAGGGTTGTGTATAGATCACAGTGTGTGGTGTGTTGGTCAGATCAAGGCTAGAGGATCTAATCTATTGTGGACTTGATCTAGCGTGGGTGTGTGTGGTTGAGCCACTGTGCTCGTGTGTGTGTTGTACTCAGTTCTTGAGTAGTGTATGACTCACAGTGTGAGGGGTGGATGTAGGAGTCACGTGGTGTGATTTCCGAACCACCTAAAAATCTTTGTGCAGTGGTTTGATATTGTCTCATCGTTAGATGCATGCATAGGGGTTCGATTAAACTCTTAACATTCACACACTAGTTCATATAATCTGATTGTTCAATTGTCTCACACACTTTCTGCACTTAATCACATTAGATCAGTGGGGTTTTAATTGAGTAGATTCATTATTTCGAAGTAATTTTTAAATTGCTTAAGGTTCCGCTGCAATCTATTCAACCCCCCCCCCCCTTCTAGCTTTGCCATCACCGAATATTTGATCCTAATAATTGGTATCAGAGTGGGTTTTCTGTTCATCGATTGTTATTTGGCAAATCTATTTTTTGTGCTTAATCGCTCATCTGATTCTGATCTGATCTGATTGCTTGTGATTAATCTTTTGGAACATCATTTGATCTGTTTGAACTGATTGATTACTTGTTGATCTGGCTCAATATTCTATTGATTGGTCTAATCATCTGAAGCATACTCAGAAATATGGCTACGTTCTCAAGTATCATAAATAGACTTATGATAATTGAGTTTGATGACAAGGTTGATAAAATGCGAGTCTCCTCTATGAAAACAAGCAAGTCTAGAAAGGAAACAGAAGAAAAATGCTACATGGCTCATGGCAGCTCAAAAGGCTCTTTCCGTTCAGACAAATCTGAAGAATCATATATGTCAAAGAATTCAAGAAATTCTCAAAGGTCAGGTAAATCCAATTCAGACACATTTGATATATTAATATCTAACTCTGATACAGAGAATGATATATCCTATGATGAATTGATAGATTGCTATGAGCACTTGTCCAATCAATTTAAGAAGGTAAAATCTCAAAACAAGAAGCTAAAAGAAAAATTGGATAAGAATGAAATGAGAATTGATAATGCTCAAGCATTCTATGAAGAAAATGAAAAATTGAAAATGGAGAATGAAGTCAGAAATTGTGGAAACAAACTTTCTAAATTGAAAGAAGATCATGATAGGGTTGAATCTGAAAATTTTGATTTTAAAAATGAAAATGAAAATTTGATTGATCATATTGAGAATCTTAAACTTGATAATGATCAATTGAACAAACAAATCTCCAACATGGCTCATGATCATCAAATAAAAGAAAAATGCAACCAATTGGTTGAGGAAAATAATCATCTAAAAAAGAAGATTGAATGTTTGTATCATAACAGACCATTAAATGATGAATGGAACAATTCTAAGAAGAAAATTGCTGACTTGGAAAATCAAGTTGTTCAAAGTGAAATTGAAAGGAATAAAATAAAAAATGGTCTGGATGTCATGACAAACCAACTTCAAACTTCTGAAAAAGAAATTGATGCATTGAAAGCTGAAAAAGAGAAATTGACAAATGAACTTATAGTGGTTAGTAAACAAAATCAAAATTCTAAAAAGAAGGTTTATGAATTGAACAAAATCATTGACAGCTTAAAATCTGCTCTGTCTAAGTTTGTTCAAGGAACACAGAATTTGGATAATCTTCTTGGTATAAAAGTCAATTTTCAAAAGGAGGGTTTAGGCTTTAACCCCTTGAACAAAAAAGATTTTGAAAACAAAACAAAGACCTCATTTGTCAATGTTTCTAAGAACAAGAATTCTGTTTCACCTCAAGAAAAACTTGTTAAGATTCATGTTCAGAAAAATGTTCAAAAATAAAATGATAAATTGAATAAAAATGCTGCAAATAGGAAGAATCATGTTTCAACTGAAAACCAGAAAAAGAAAAAGAAAAAGAAAACAGGACTCCACAAGGTCTCCAAAGCTCCTCCATCAGCTCAGGAAAATCCAAGACAATCTGCAACTCCACATCATGTCAAGAGCTACCAAAGGGTACCACCTCCTCCTTTTCAGCCCAAGGATAATCAAAGGTACTCTAGAGGATCTCAGAGATTCCAACAAATGCACTCATACTATGGTAAGCTCCAGGTAAATACTCAACTCGTTTGCTTTAATTGCAATAGACCTGGTCACCTTGCTAAATTCTACTGGAATAAAGGTCAACACTTTCATAAATATGTCAAGTCTGTCCAATGCTTTACATGTCATAAAGATAGTCATATCTCTAGGGACTGTTGGCATATAAATGATCATCTTGTGCATGTTCCCAAGCCCCATGTTCTTACACATGCCCATGTACATAGGAATAAAAATCATGTTCATGTTGAAAATACTCAGAAATTCCATGTACATAAGAACATGATTGCTGGACAAAAGTAGTGTTCTGTTCTTCATGCTAAAAGTCCTAAAAACAAAATACATCATGAAATATAGATGTATTGAACAAGACTACAGAAGAGTATGGAACTAATGCTGCTCATAGTTCCATTAATGAAAGAAATATATTTATTCCAAAAATAAAATCATTTTGGATTCTGAAATCATTGTTAAATCCTAACATTAATGTCATTGCAGGACCCAAGCAAGTGTGGGTCCCAAAACCAGCTTGATCAACAAGTTGAGATGTCTTGCAGCCATACAGTGTAAATGGATTCATGACATTGGCTGTGTAAGGCAAAAAATGATTGGAGAACAAAGGTAAAATTTTTGAGACAGTGATTGAAGATTGTTCAGGTAAAATCTCCTTATCACTTCAGATTTGAACTGCTGGAATTGAAATACAAAAATTTTCTTTAAAATTCATTGAAATTGATCTTTTATGTAGTGACTATTTGGTATATCAAATGGTGAAATGTGGAAGGACAAGTTAGGCTTGTCTGGAAACTATCATTATGTGTGAGAAATATTCTCCGTCAAGTATCAATAGTCTTCTACTATATAAAGATTATCAAATAAAAAAAAATCATAATCTCAAAAACCTCAATTGATCATGTTTATACTCTCTTTGTGCAAATTGCTTGACATGAACATGTGTGAAATGCCTGAATGTTCATTTCAATACCATGCATACATTATGGGGGAGTAATTAAAAAAGAGTTTTTGAGTGAGTTGTTTGAGGGACATTCTTTCACATCAATCTTGCCACATTTATCTCTTTAAAAAAATGAAGTTTTGGTGCCTACATGCTAATGGATGTTTATTCTTTGTGCAAATGCTTGGTACTATGGGGGAGTAAGTTAAGGCTAGGTGAGTGAAATTCGTAAGGGATACCCTTCATATTCAATATGTCTATATCCCTCAATCATATGGTTCAAATCTCTCACAATTCAAAGTCTTAGAACTGAGTTTTCAAGCATTTGTCGATAGCCAGAATCCCAGCTTTTGATAGCCAAGCTTTCCCAGAACTACTTTTCTGGCAAAATTCTGTGTCTGTCGATAGACCCATTCTACCAGTCGACAGATAGCCTCTCCCAGAACCTTCATCCTACTAGCTCTCAGTACCTGTCGACAGGCACAAACTTGCAGTCGATAGCTACCATTTTCTATGAATTCTTCATCTTTCTTCATCCTTTCTTCATGAGAATGTTCATATTATTGATGCAAGGGGAGATTTTGGACTTAATGTTCATTACAACCCTTCACACTCACATAGTATTAAAGACATTACCTTAATCACAATGATTTTGAAATAACATTCTATGCTTGAGTCTAGGTTGTGTCATCTAGAAAATATTGAACAAATCTAATGGCCTTAACCTAACTCACTTGAATAACTCCCTTGTGGATGATCATGTTTCCAAACTGGATTGATAAGTACGAAGGTTATTGAACTTAATGTTTTTACATTGACCTTTAACATTAAATAACCTTTTGAACTTGATTTTCAAATTTTAAAAAAAGGAAGAAAAGTTACCTATTTCTAAATTCAAAATTCAAACACAAATTGTGAAATGGGATAAAGGCAGAGCAATGATGCGCATAGTTGAGTAACTGGGGACATGGGCATCACAAATGTCCGTCTTCGCGTCAAAAAGTCCTTGTATTATCTCTGCACAATTGTATGATAGTCAACTGCACTGAGTAACTAGGGGTATGGGCATCACAAATGTCTACCTTCACGTTAAAAGGTGAAAGTGCTTCTAATTACCACTTTTCCCACATTAACTTGACAAAAGAAATAGTTCAATGTTAGAAATAGAGTGAAGCCTCCATGTTTTTAAATCAAGGTCAATTTGTTGTTTATTGTTAATTGTTCATGTAAACATTACTTTCATTTACCAACTGAACATCACCCACCAAGAAATATGTTTTTTTACAACGGTTTCATTCAAAGGAGTTATCTTATTTTCATATGCTTTTGAACGGTGTCTTCTAAATGCTACAACCTGAGATTCCCGGAGTATTATCTCTTAACAATTATAGAATTTTTATGTGTCTTAATACTAGTGTTTATGACACTTTGTAATGGGTATCAACCTACTCTCCACATTGCAATCCCATTTGAACACTTATTCCCCACTCAAATCTTTCACAATTCAGTTCTGGGGTCAAGTAGTTCTTTGCTCCATTTCTTTCCCCTTCTCTTGAGTCATGAGTCTGTTAACTCTGTCATCTCTTTCTCCTTCTCTTTTGCTTTTGTTGTGTCATGTAATGGATGTCCTTTTTTTATAACTATGTGTACTTATTCATCAATGAATGGAAACACAGTTCTTTGCTTCATTCTTATCCATGTGTGCATGAACTATCTTTTTGAATATTGTCAAAAGGGGAAGAAAACATCAATTGTATTTTTTTCATTATCAAAAAGGGGGAGAATGTTGGGTTACAATGTGTATGATGACACGTGATTAAATGTTTTTGATGATGTTTAACATAATTGATGTTACATTGATGTTGGAAACATGATAAAAATGAGAAAGACATGAAAGAAATGAACAAATGAAACATAGTGCTTCTATGACTATTCATGTATTCATTATATCTCACATAGAATGTCTTTTAATGTAGGTGTGAATGCACACAAGACAATCAACCAACCAAAGTCAAGTGCAAAAGACCAAGAAAAACACTTCAAGTGGTCATGTGTCGACAGCCAGAAAGTTCCCTGTCGACAGATAGACCCATCCAGAACAAACAAGCTACTGGAATCACTATCTAAGCAATAGTTGTTTACAGATGAAATGTACATGTCGACAGATACATGCTGCCTGTTGACAGCCAGCAAATCGCATGTCGACAGATAAGGCCTTCCAGCAACACCATGGTTCTGGAAACCAGATCTGAGTAGTAGCTGTCGACAGCTATAAAGTGCCTGTCGATAGACTTAGAGAAAGACGGATCCGATGGTCAGGATATGTTCTATATTGGGGTAATTCCTTCAAGCACGACTCTCCATACTTGGACACCCATATATAGATCATATGGAGGTATTTTCGCAGCAAGAAGCCACCATATCAAAACCCTAAGCAAAACCCAAGAGAAGAGCTTCTCCCTGCTACTCTGCTTCAACTCTCCAGATTTCTCAAGGAAGATCCATCTCGCGAGAGGAGTTGAAGTCAGTCTGTCCACAAATCAAGCTTCGTCTACATCGTCTGATCTTCATCAACACGAAGCCTGAAGTTGTTCTGGACAACCACATCGAAGAGTTCGTCATAGGATTTGATCATTCATCTCAGAACTCTTCCTTCTTTCTACTTTCATATATCTGTGTGTGTGTGTGTACTGATTGGAGATCAGTATGTGGCATTTGTGGAAGTGTGTGGTTTGTGATCTGTACAAGGGTTGTGTATAAATCACAGTGTGAGGTGTGTTGGTCAGATCAAGGCTAGAGGATCTGATCTATTGTGGACTTGATCTAGCGTGGGTGTGTGTGGTTGAGCCGATGTGCTCGTGTGTGTGTTGTACTCAGTTCTTGAGTAGTGTGTGCCTCACAGTGTGAGAAGTGGACGTAGGAGTCACATGGTGTGATTTTCGAACCACCTAAAAATCTTTGTGCAGTGGTTTGATATTGTCTCATCGTTAGATGCATGCATAGGGGTTCGATTAAACTCTTAACATTCATACACTAGTTCATATAATCTGATTGTTCAATTGTCTCACACACTTTGTGCACTTAATCACATCAGATCAGTGGGGTTTTTAATTGAGTAGATTCATTATTTCGAAGTAATTTTTAAATTGCTTAAGGTTCCGCTATAAATCTATTCAACCCCCCCCTTCTAGCTTTGCCATCACTTAATATCCAATCTTAACAGCTTTAATGAGTGCCCTAGCATGGTATCTATTGTTTAGAAAGCCAATAACACATTAAACACACCACACACACACTCCACGGTTCAAAACAAGTGGAATCTCCCTACCTCCACGAAGAACGCGAAGAACGAGACCCACGCGGCGTTTCCCCCGCTCCACGTAGTGTCCTCGCGGCGAGAACACACCCACATGTCAACTAATAGCTTGGATCGCCCGAGAATCCCGCAGCAAAACCCTCTTTGACGAGCAGAGCTTGTGAGAGTTCTATTGGGCCAAACTCTCTTAAAAACACACAGCGGTTGGGAACGCGACGTAGCACTACGTCGCGACCTAAACGCGACGTAGGAGGCCGTCACCTTGCTACTGTCGACATCAGCATGGCTGCCCAGCGTGCGACACACGGCGCGCATGCTAACGTCGACCCAAAATAGCAATTCTATAAACACGACACCCAGGGCCGTCGCATTCAGAACACGACGCCCCTCACTGTCGCGTTCACAGAAAATGAACCAGTGAGTGCTTTAGGCCCAAACTGTCGGCCCACAAAGCCTCACAATCTGCGAAAACACCTGCTATACACATCATCGGCCACACACTGGCCTCCACAACTATTAATTGACGATCCGAACGATCAATACGCTACATCTTTGGTCTAAGGACTCTGTCCCTAGTTTCTCTCATGACATCTTTCCAGATGAAGCACAGAGCTCCACTTCTCTTCCTCAAGTTTAGTCTCCAGTAATCAGAAGAGTGGAAGTTAGAGTAGAAGCATCCGTGGAAGAACAAGAAGAAGTTCATACTACAGCTTCCTCCCAAGAGTAAGATATCCCAGATGACACCATCAATAAAGTGCTCAAGGATCTACGAGGCAAGGGAGTGGCTCAAGAAGATGGTATCCCCAGTTTCACTCCAGTTAAGCCATCCTTGGATGAAGAGCATTACCATCTCTCTCCACCACATGTTGAGACCCGGCCAAGGTCTCAGGGGGAGACTAATTGAAATATAGATGATGTGATGAACTTGATATTGAAGCAACAAGAGATGTTATTTGTACTACAAATGCAGATACAACAAACAGATGTCAAGTTTGACTTCATGTCAGAGGAGGTTCAGAAGATGAAGGATCTACTCCTTCAGATGGTGTGCCAACAGGGCACATGCAGTTCTCAAGTTCCTCCGCTTGCTCAACCTGAAGAGCAGCAGCAGCAACCTGTGCAATGTGTTCCACCGCCAGAGAAGCCTGGAGATTAGCCAGGTGTGGACTCAGTAGCAATGCCAAATCCAGCTGTTGAATAGCAACAGAAATCTCAACAGGAGTAAGCATCTGAGCATTCTTTGGAGCAAAATGATCAATCCATGGAAGTGGAAGCCAGCTTTAAGGTCAAGACCTTTAAGAGGAGGGTTAGAAGGAAACTTAAGAAGTCTGGTTCCCCTGTCTTTCCCTCTCAACCCTCAACCACTACTCCCACTCCTATTGCTCCAACACCTCATCCTCCTACTGACCCAACACCTCCCCAAACTATTGAACAAGCACCTCCAATTCCTTCTCAACCTGTTCCTTCTGTCACCTCTAATCCTCCTCCTTCTACTTCTCAACTAGAGGAACAGCCTCCAACTCCCACCAATACTTCAATTTCATTATTTTCATTGAAATATACATTCAAGCCGCACACTGTAAAAACACCCATTATTTATACTCTAGCTCTTCATTTTTTCTCCTCTCTCCCTCTATCCTCAATTCCTTCTTCGGCCAGATCCACTCCTTTACTGGCTCATATAGTACCTAGTGTCTATCATCTAGAGTAGGATCTAAGATGAAAGACAATCCTAGTTCTCTCCTTCCACCATTCTGGTATGTTTTCATCTGTCACTCAGAACACCATATGGCTCTCTTCAAAGAATTCCTTTCTGTCAAAGCTTTTCTTGAAGTCCATGGGATGTCAGCCTACAAGTTTGACAATTGGCTCCCTACTTTACTTAAAACTTCGAAAGTCCTTTTGGCTGATGTGAATCTTATCACTCAAGAAAAGCCATAGTCTCTCCTCTGAAGAATTCTTGAATCTGTACCCTGGTGAAGCCGAAAAGTTTTCTTTTGCCAAGCTTAGGAACCAGTTTCAGACTGTTCCCCTTCACCTAAATCTTAGGTTCTTTGAACTATTCGGTGACTTCCTCAACGAGCTCCAAACTAGTTATGGCAGAATGAAGCAGTTTAATGAAGACAGATTCAGGATGGGTTTGCCATATGTAAATAAGGGGTAGTGGGCTATGATCATTCAAGGGCAAAGAGAAATTACTCCCTTAATGACTATTAGATTGCCCTCTGGAAAGCACCCTAGTCTAGTAGGTGCCATTTCCTCCAGGAAACAATTTACCCAAGTAGTGTTCAACATACACATCAGGATAGCTATCAGATTCAAGATCAAATACAACATCAAGCTATCCTTCCATCACTTTGCTCTAATGCATGCCCCCAAGAACTCTTAGTACATGAATGATTTCTAGCATAGTTTTGCAGGAATCTGAGAGACCGCATGAAGATCAGTGGGCAGCAGCTTATCCAGAAGAAAGTGCATAATGCAGAAAGCTCAAGCTATCTCCCTCAGTTTATCTCTGTAAGGGATATGAGACACTTTGGAAGTTTGTCTCTCACAAATGGACATAGAGATACCTTGTTTATTACCAGGCCAAGGAAGCTGCTCACTCCTACGATCTCCATTGGAACATCACTATTCATGAGTTCCTACACCAGGCAGCCAGTAAGAAGTTTATTCCTCTTAGGAGAACCCTGCGCAGTGATAACTGTCATAGGAGAGTCAATTGGTATCATCGCCACCACATTAAATCCTATAGGAAAATCCCTTCTGTAGGACCCTCCTATAACATAGATGGTTCCAAGTTTCTTTTTATCTTTCCTGACAATGAGCAGAAGCTATGAACTTTTCTTTAGCCATTCTTTGCTCAAATCACTCCGTCCCTCTATCTTCCTAGCTCCTCTTCCTCTTCATGAATGTAAAATGTTCTTCAATTTTATCAAGATCTGCTTCTAGAAATCTTTGTGTATCTCTCTTTCTATCTCTCTCTATGTGTATCCTTTATCCTTTCTGTTAATGCCACAAAGGTGGGGAAGAGAGAAAATAACAAAAAAGAATAAAAGTTTTGATCCACACTGGTTCACTGGGAAAAAGAGAGAATACAAACATATTAATTTTTTTTTTCACTGATTATTTAAAAGTTTTTAACATTAACAAAACGGGGGGAATTGTTGAGAAACTATCCTTAAAAATATAGCTAAACATTTAATCATTATGTTTTTTCTATGACAAAATCTTTTAATATCTCCCAAATAAATTTATTGTTTTATACTACATTTATGAAAATCCATATGAAAATATAAAGGCACACATATATAATACTGAATAATATTTTTAGCCAAAATTTATGCACACACAAAATCAAAGTATCAACATTGTCACACGAAATTTCTCTAAGTCCACAGCGTATATTGTGTACAATACTAACTCTGACTTTAGACTCCGACTTTAGAAAAGTCAAAGTATCGTAATCAATTGATGAACAAACGGGTCGTACTCCGACTTTGGAGAAGTCAAAGTCTTGTATAACTCCAACTCTCAAAAAGTCGAAGTCCAAATACTGATTGCTTATCAACTGGCTCTTACTTTGACTCTTTAACAGTCAAAGTCGGACCTTCTCCAACTTCTGAAAAATTGAAGTCTTGATTGATTGTATCAAACTTTCTCCGACTTCTAAAAGGTCGAAGTCTTTTCTATCGTATTTCACTCCGACTGTTTAAAAGTTGATGTATGATATCGATTGATAAACAAACTTGTTCTACTCCGACTCCCAAGAAGTCGAAGTCTGTCATCTATCAATATCTCACTGCGACTTTTATACAGTTGAAGTATTATTAAATCTCACTTCGACTCCTTGAAAGTCGAAGTATCATATATCAACTTCTGTGTACTTGTACTAAAATAATTTTTATGTATCTGTCATTTCTCACAGAATCTAATAGATCTTAATCTTGATTATTTCAATGATTTCCTTTATCCCTTTGGGATCTCTTATGAATAAAAGTTTCTTGTATAATCCTTGTGATTATTTTTCTACTATCATAATTCAAATATCTTTTTAGTGAAAAAATATTATATTTAATATTACACTCATTTTAAATGCTCTTTTTAAACATGAATTTGTTTAAATTACTAAATCATTCTTTTCCTACATACACGATTTTGCCATTAACAAAAAATGGGTGAATTGTTGAGCAGTTTTATAAAAGTATTATTAATTGTCTTGAAGATGACAAAATCATTATCTTATCAAATTCATGAGAGTGCGTATACTACTCTTTCCATGTGATAAAGGCTCGTGTATATTATATTGTACAACCTTTATTAGACAATAGGTGTCGACACATATAGTATATCTGTCGACACTCGTAAGGCAAAATAAGTCGACAACTTATATATATATCATGCTCCTCCGACTCCTGAAAATTCGAAGTGAGATATCGATTGATGAAAAATCAAAGTCCTACTCCAACTCCTAGAAAGTCAAAGTGAGATATCGATTGATGAACAATCAAAGTCCTACTCCAACTCCTGGAATGTCAAAGTGATATCATTTGGTGAACAACTGCAGTCCTACTCTGACTCCTTGAAAGTCGAAGTGAGGTATCGATTAGTGAATGAAGATCATCAGTTGTAGTCTCATTGTGACTCTTGTGAAGTCGAAGTTAGATTTCGATTGGTGAATAAAGATCATCAGTTATAGTCTCACTACTACTCTCATGAATTCGAAGTTAAATATCGATTGGTGAATAAAGATCATCAGTTGTAGTCTCACTGCAACTCTCGTGTAGTCAAAGTTAGATATCGATTAGTGAATAAAGACTGTCAGTCGTAGTCTTACTGCAACTTCCCTACAGTCGAAGACTTATATTGATTGATGAAAAAATATGACTAGTCGAAGTTTCCATATATCGATTGTTGTTATATCACAACAAGGAAAAGCGGCATTACCGACGGATATTTTCGACAGAAATATTTTGTCGGTAATACTGTCAGAAATTCTGACAGACATGTTCCGTCAGAAATATCCATCGGAATTTTCGACGGAGCTTAATACGTCGGAAATGACGTCGGTAATACCGACGAGTTTTATTCCGTCAGAAATGCCGATGGATATTCCGACGGAAGAAGTTTCGTCAGAATATCCATCGTCAACCCCCCATTCCCCCCCCCTCTCTCCCCCTCCTGAAATCTCTCTCTCTCTCCCTCTCATCGCCTTCGGGACGGTCGCCGACTCCTCCTTTGCCTGCGAGCTCCGAAAACCGATAGCACCGCCTCCTACGCCCCAACGGTGCCGCCTCCGCCGCCGCAACCTGCATGTCGCCGCGGATCTTAGGTATGTCGGTGCCTCCTCCGCCTTCTCCACCCCACCGCCACCGCCCTCCCCCCCATCTTATGCAACCCCCCCCCCCCCCCCCGCCACTACCCCTTCCCCTCCTGTGCCCCACCTCCACTGCCCTCCCCTCCATCCTGTGCAACACCCCCCCCCACCCTGCCACTGCCCCTCCCCCTCCTGTGCCCCACCGCCACTGCCCTCCCCCCCCCTTCCTGTGCAACCCCCCCTACTCTGCCACTACCCCTCCCCCTCTTGCGCCCCACCTCCACTGCCCTCCCCCCCTTCCTGTGGAACCCCCCCCCCCCACTCCGCCACTACCCCTCCCCCTGCTGATCCCCACCTCCACTGCCCTCCCCCCTTCATGTGCAACCCACCCCCAACCCCACTCCGCCACTACCCCTCCCCCTCTTGCGCCCCACCTCCATTACCCTCCCTCCCTTCCTGTGCAACCCCCCCCAACCCTGCCACTGCCCCTCCCCCTCTGCGCCCCACCGCCACTGCCCTCCCCCCCTTCCTGTGCAACCCCCCCCACTCCGCCACTACCACTCCCCCTCCTGCGCCATGTGATGTTGGAGGGTTAAGGTCATGTGATGCTTATGATTTATAATATACTTCTCTATATTTAAATTGGAACTTTGCTTGTTCATGTCATGACAAATTGTGGTTGAATATTTTCCTGGGTAAAATTTCACTATGCTAATGGGAATGATGTTGAGTAGTTATTGTTATGCGTTGTTAGCTACCCTCATGAGAATGCAATTGGATTTTAGATGATAAATTCTCATATCTCATGAAATGTTGTGTTAATTATTCCATAGAGGTTTTTCCATCATAAAAAAGGGAGATTGTTACTCCCTGGTTGATTTTGATGAGAACAAAAATCTCATTCCAATTTCCAAGTTGAGTTTACATGTTTGAGTTATGTATCATGGATGTTTAAATGTCCTCGAAGTGGTTTGAATCACAAATGTTGGGTGCTTGAAGTTCAAAATTTAAAATATCAAGAACTAGGCAAAACAAAGCTTTGGTGAACCAACTATACTCCTTGTAAATTAAAATCATCCAGAGAAATATTTTATTTTTTGCAAGAATTTTGCTCTGGTCTAACAGCCATAGCCTTTGGTTGACCAAAACCATCCATAAAATTTTATTTTGAAAGACCAAACAAAAGCTCCAATCAACCAAAACAACCTAGGGAAAATTCAGTGTATAGATCTAGTCTAGGTCCACCAAAACATGTCTTCAGATTATCTAAAGCATCCATTGTGCATTGCGATCAATTTTGAGAAATGCTATACTCCCGCCAGCCAAGAACAAAGGTGAGGTGGAATCACTTCCACCTATTTTTTTATTGGTTTAAGAGGGGGCACATTTAATATATTCACATTTCAAGGGACATTTTTTGTACGCACAAAATAATGTACATATTTCATCTCATATTAAATTTTTTTAGATATTACTTTGATTGTTGGTTGTAGTCATTTGTCTTCATCCATATTTCGTCTCAAACTATTGAAAATTTATTTAGTCTCATATTAAAAATCTTTAAGAGTTTTACCCTCTATAGAGGATTCTCTTAATTCAAGATTTAAATTTTGAGTTAGAGTTTTGAGATTTTGATCTAAGGAATAAGAATGTATTTTACCTTTTTATGAGAAGCTAGAGAGCTATTTTATCGACTAAAAAATCTAACTAACAAAGAATGCGCCCCAAGCCAATGCCAATGTAGGGGATTTAAGCTTTTCCCTTCTTCCAAACCCTCCCCCGTGCCCACAAGAATGCCAGGTGAGATTTTTGACTTAAGAGGGGCTACCGTCATTGAGGTGTGCAAGAGATTTGTTTAAGGAGGTACTGTGCTTTGGGATAGGGTTGGGTGGGAGGGACCGTGGGGCCTCAAGCCCGAGACCTCCTGCTTTCAAGCAAATGGGCCTTTAACATCAATGAGGTATATATCCCAATTTAGGGGAAAAAAAGAGTACAAACTTTTCCTTCTAGACATTAGATCCTTGATTGGAACTTAATTCAATAGAGCACTATTATAAGGATTGTTTTTAATTATTTATTTTCAATTTAGTGATTAGTATTGCACTTCTTACTTTAATGTAATTCATTTACATGTATGTGTGAATTTGGTTTAATATTGCACTTGTTCACATGTAATATTTTATTTTCATTTTCCTATCATGTTTATGTGGTTTTTAAATTTGATCTACGCATGTATAGCAACTTATCACTGCACACACTTCACGAGAGCGTGTTAAGCCTATGTCAATGAACCTTCTCGTTCAAGACTTTGGAATTGATGTGCACGAGTCTTATTTTCAATGATGAGAACGTGTATATCTAACTCAAAGTCTTGAATTGTCCCATTTTGGACAGACTGTGAATGTTTGATCGCACTTAGGTGGTTATTTACTATATGTGTTTGTACAATTGTTAAAAATTTTGGTTGCATCTTCTCACTCCACTCTGGTATACCTTTATTGATTTTGAATAATTTTTTAGCCACTTAGAAATAAGTGTTTAAGAAAATTTCTTAATCAATAAATATTTTTGGTATATCGGAGAGGTGTGCGGAGATGCTACCGAAATTTTTCAACAAAATGTACAAACATATAGTAAATGACCATCTGAGTGCGATCAAATATTCATGGATGGGTAAAAAGTGATAATCTAATTAATATGTCCTACCTATTCATTTTGACTTACTCGAACGATGTGAAGGTGGGTTGGGTTTTAACTCGTGAGATGACATTTAATCTGTGTAGGAATAATGTCGTATGAGAATCGGTCATGGATGTACCGTGGAATAGTTAATGGAGTTGTGACAGAGGAGTTTAAAGACGAAGTTGACAATTTCATTCAGTTTGCATTAAGGAATTCATCAGCAGTAGTTGATCCGATGGGTAACATCTGATGTCCATGTTCGGCTTGTAAGAACAGAAAGTGGATATCGACATGGGATATGCAACATCATTTGTATACGAGAGGATTTGTTGCCCATTATGAGTTATGGTCATCTCATGGTGAGTTTAATATCTAGTCGTATGAATCGGACAACTTTACCTCCATAAGTACATACGTAGACAGTCGTAGGAAGAGTGGACCGATGATGAGGACGAAGAGGATGACGAAGATGATGCTGAATTAGACATATCTTCAGCATCTTATGATGAATATAGATAATATTATAAAATTTTGTAAGAACTGAGTGCTGTTGCTAATTATATGTTATTAAATAGCTACTTCAAATTTGAGTGCTGATGTTTTGTTATATCTTCATTGTTCTCAATAGAGATATGGTGCGTTGAGGACGTAATGGGAGGGGGTCCACCTCGTCCGGTGCACCCTCTACTTCTGTAGGCCGAGGGTCTACGCCGATAGGTATATATGTACTCAACTCAATTCTTTTAGTATTCTGTGTATATTAACTTTATATTTTCTAACGTGCATATAATTTTGCAGGGTCTGCCTCCCGGCCGACTACGCCGATTGTCACAGCGATAGGTACATATATATTTACCCAAACATAAACTCTATATATTACTGTTCATATAAACTTTATATTTTCTAACGTGCATATAATTTTACAGGGTCCGCCTTCCCAACTACGCCGGTTGTCCTGGCGATAGGTATATATATATGTACCCAAACACAAAACTCTATATATTACTGTTCATATTAACTTTATATTTTCTAACGTGCATATAATTTTGTAGGGTCCGCCTCCTGCCTAGTAGCGTCACCTGTCCCATCCCATTCAGCAGCAGGTACATGCATGTTTCCATACTTTAGTACGTTTCTTGTCTTCCTTTTTTTTTTTAATAATAGTGTACTTCATTTTTTCAACAGAGGTAGAGAGACATCATTTAGCAGCGGAGGAGGTGGCTTAGCTAGCTGGATGCCAGCCATGCTGGATTTCTAGGTAAACTTGATCACATCAAACTTACTGTATTTGTTATTTATGTCGTATAGTTCATGTGGAAAATTAATGTGCAATTGCAGAGGGAAGATAGATCCAGGACTTGCTTCCTGCTATATTACATCGTTGTTGCACGCACACGTTCCAGGACTAGTGGACTCATGGAAAGAGTTCCCTCTGTCCGTTCTGGATCTGTTATTTGACATGTTCATGGTATTATTATTTTTTACTGATTTGAAGTCATTTCTTTAATTACTATCTCTCTATGTTAGTGCACAAAGTTGAGTAGTTTCATTTCTAAACAGCAGAGGTACATGTTCATGAGACCAGAGGATCTCCCTCGAGTACGAGTCGTCTGGGAGTCTACTGCCCAGACTAATTTCAAAAAGTCAATGTAGGAGGCCCGGGACAAGGCAGCGAAGATCACAAGTAGCTAGGATCCTATGGCTTGGATGGATTACGGCCCGGTGTGGATGAGGAGGGACTATTGGCAGTCCCTTTATCATCGTTGGGCTACTAGACCATGGCAGGAGAGGTCACAGGCGGCTAAACGCAATCGGGCAGCTCATCCGGAGTAGAATGTGCATACTAGTGGGACAGTATCGTATGCGACCCACAACCAGAAATTGGTAAGCATATTAACTTTCAATTGCTTAATACATTAATTATTATTGTGAAACTAACTATTTTTGTTAAATTGTAAGTGTCACGAGCTCGAGCGTGCCCCTACATTTCGCGAGTTATTTGATTGGACTCATAAGAGGAAGGGGACAGATGACTATGTCAGCGAGAGTGCTCGCACGATTGCCATAAGTCAAAATATAATTTTTCAATTCAATTTAGATATTAAAAAAATATGATTTGAATAATACATATTTAATTTGTTCTGCAGGAGATCTATGACAAGACGATGGCGAATCTCTATGTAGAGGGCACTCCCCATCCAGACTTGGATCCGGAGGTCTGGGTCGATGCAGCGGGAGGGCCGAGGAAGGGCCGAGTGTATGGCTTTGGGGACAACCTGGATACTACTCCAGTGCTGTCCTCATATGCAAGTTCAGTCGCTCCTCCGGCCTACGTGAGTTTATCTGCTGCGATGCCCAGTAGTGGTGGAGAGGACATTATAACCCTCATTCGGGAAGAGTTGTCGCAGCAATTGCCGCTGCACCTTGGCGCCATGGTCGAGCAGCTGATTGCTGCCATCCGAGGAGCAGGCCCCTCACAGCAAGCCCCTCATGTCAGTATTACTATTAATTTCATATAGTTTGAATGAAATGAAACCACTAATCTAAACTGTTAAAACATGCACACAAACCACTAATCTTAAAAAAACCCAATTATTGTTTAAGAAGTAGAGTGGAAAATATTATTATGTTTTATTTAAGAAGTAGAGTGAAAATAATAATATTTCAATTATTGAAATCTGTTTTTCACTTTTCACCCTACTTCTCTAAAGCTGCGATAGAGAATAAGACTTTCCCATCTTCCCATAGCTTAAAACTCATTGAAACATGTCTAATATCTATCCTCACATACAACTGGAGGCCACCCAGCTCAATTTATGAGTCGGTGTCCAAAGAGTTCAAAAGGGAAAAAAGAAATCCAAATTAAGAAGCCTAAAAAGAAGGCCCATTAATACAATCAACTTATGGAAGGATAAAAAAGCCACCTAATATGTATATAAAAAAAAGATCTATGAAAAATAACCAAAATGAAAAGGATCAAAACACGCAACCTAGTGGTCTAAAATCAGAAATAGGGATCCGATCGACGTGTCGTTCGCTCCGACACGACCGGGTGGGTGACAGTGACTTGTGTGAACTAATAGAATCCTAATCGGATTCTTGATTTAGGTTCGGCGCTCAAACCACTAATTTTAAAAAAATATAAATGAAAATGATCAAAACACGCAACCCGAGGGTCCGAAATCAGAAATAGGGATCCAATCGGCGTGCCGTTTGCTCCGACACAACTGGGTGGGTGATAGTAATGTGTGGGAACTGACAGAATCCTAATCAGATTCTCGGTTTGGGTTCCACACTCAAATCACTAATCTAAAAAAAAACCTAAATGAAAAAGATCAAAACACGCAACCCGGGGGTCCAAAATCAGAAATAGAGATCTGATCGGCATGTCGTTCACTCCGACATGACCGAGTGGGTGACAGTGACGTGTGTGAACTGACGGAATCCTAATCGGATTCCCGGTTTGGGTTCGGCGCTTAAACCACTAATCTTTAAAAAAAACATAAATGAAAAGGATCAAAACACACAACTCGGGGGTCCAAAATCAGATATAGGGATCCGATCGGCGTGCCGTTCACTCTGACATGACCAGGTGGGTGACAGTGACCTGTGGGAACTGACAGAATCCTAATCGGATTCCCGGTTTGGCTTCGGCACTCAAATCACTAATCTAAAAAAAAAACCTAAATGAAAAGTATCAAAACACGCAATCGGGGGTCCAAAATCAGAAATAGGGATCCGATCGGCATGTCGTTCTCTCCGACACGACCGGGTGGGTAAGAGTGACATGTGTGAACTGACGAAATCCTAATCGGATTTCCAGTTTGGGTTCAGTGCTCAAACCACTAATCATAAAAAAAACATAAATGAAAAGGATTAAAACACGTAACCTGGGGGGTCAAAAATCAGGAATAGAGATCCGATCAGCGTGCTGTTCGCTCCGACATGACCGGCTGGATGACAGTGACGTGTGGGAATTGACGGAATCCTAATCGGATTCCTAGTTTGGGTTCGGTGCTCAAATCACTAATCTAACAAAAAGAACCGAAATGAAAAGGATCAAAACACGCAACCTGAGGGTCCAAAATCAGAAATATGGATCCGATCGGCGTGTCGTTCGCTCTGACATGACCGGGTGGATGACAGTGACGTGTGTGAACTTACGGAATCCTAATCGGATTCCCAATTTGGGTTCGGCGCTCAAACCACTAATCTTAAAAAAAAAAACTAAATGAAAATGATCAAAATAAGTAACTCGAGGGTCCAAAATCAGAAATAGGGATCCGATTGGCGTGTCGTTCGCTCCGACACGACCAGGTGAAGGAGAGTGATGTGTGGGAACTGACGGAATCCTAATGGGATTCTTGGTTGGGGTTCGGCGCTCAAATCACTAATCTTAAAAAAAAACTAAGTGTAAAGGATCAGAACATGCAACCTGGGGGTCCAAAATCAAAAATAAGGGTCCGATTGGTGTGCCGTTCACTCCACATGACCAAGTGGGTGAGAGTGACTTATGGGAACTGACGGAATCCTAATGGAATTTCTGGTTGGGGTTCGGCGCTCATATCACTAATCTTAAAAAAACCTACGTGTAAAGGATCAAAACACGCAACCTGGGTGTCCAAAATCAGAAATAGGGATCTGATCGGCGTGCCGTTCACTCCGACATGACCTGGTGGGTGAGAGTGACGTGTGAGAATTGATGAAATTCTATTCGGATTCCATAATTGGGTTCGTCGCTCAAACCACTAATATAAATAAAATTCAAGTGTAAAGGGTCATAAATATTTTTTAATTAAACTTAGTGAATATTCATTTGTTTTAAATTTAAAATTTTGAAAATAATGATTGTATATTATTTTTTATTTATGTTTCTAATATTTGTTTTTTTTTATATAGGATCCTCCGACACTTGACGATCATGAGGCGGGGACAGCGGACGATCCAATAGACCTTTCATGATTTTTATTTCTTATTATTGTGTATGATTTATATTTGTTGTGATTGATGCATGTTCTTGTAATTTAAATGCTAGTGTGTATTCCTTAGTGTTTAATAGCTTAATGTGAATGTGATATGTTTAAGATTGAGTATTTGTTTTACTTGCTGAGTCTTTAGACTCACCCTTGCTTCGGCGTACAAGTGAGACATGTATTACTATTTTAAAGGAAGGCATAGCGAAGGTTGATCTCTTGGAGGAGTAGCTTTTGAGGAGCAAATTTTCAGTTGTACTTTTCTTTTCATAGCTTGAATAAAAATATTGTATGGACAATATTTGGACAATGTAGTTCTTTCCTCATGTAATAATGTGGACATTGTCATTTTATTTTCGCTATAGAGACTGTGGAATATGTGATGGTGAGGGACTAAAGTTGAATTATTTATTTTATTCTGTTGAAATAAATTGCTATCTACGTACTTTTGAACCAATCTGCTAGTGTTGGGTTTTATCCCACTGTAATGACGCTCTTTAAACCGTTGGGGATTGGTATAATCGTACCAGTATGAGGAGGGTCGTTACAGAGATTGGTATCAGAGCCCAAGGTTGACATTGTACATGGATAGACCATCATCACCACCATATTGTAAAGCCTTTATAGGAAATTGTCCATATATGTAGGAATTTATTAATAATGAATGGAAGATAGTTAAGGTAAATAGTTAGGATTAGTAACCTGGATTCTAACTAGATTGATTATTTTGAAGGAAATGGATGGACTTGATAGACGTAGTGCTCGGTCTAGGAGGTATGTGCAGAACCGCAAGATAAAGAAGTTCGTGAAAGGACTCAAACCATTGGTGAAAGCTAGGCTTCTAGAGCTTGACTGTCGTACCTTGGAAGAAACTCTTGGCATGGCGAATTAGCAAGAGAATAAAGTGGAAGCATATCAAGGAGAAAATGATGCTCAAAAGGAGGGAGTACCAAGGCCATTTCAAAGGCAAGATAGGAAGATGAAGAAGCTAATGGATGGCCAGAAATCAACTGTGGCATCAGGAAGAGGGAAGTCAGAATGTATCCATTGCGGGAAGCGTCATGGCGGGAATGCATGTTGGAGAATGGAATGGAGGTGTCTTAGATGTGGCAGCAAGAATCATCGGCTTAAGGAATGTCCGAACCTGAAGACGAAGTTCATCTCAAGAGATGCTTCATCAGTAACCATAAAGGAGCAAGGATTAGTCGGAAATGACCTCGGCGACGTCATTACAGGTACTTGATTCGATCTTCGAGGACGAAGATCTTTTTCAAGGAGGGGAGAGTGTGATACCGTAAAATTTTCATTCTTTTATATCGCGCATGTGTATTTACTTGTTGAGTGCATAACATGTGTATTTTATAGCGCATGTTATAATTCTTACACGTCTCATGAACGTATGCGTGTATATATATGATATTTAGGTGAAAATAGGCAATTAACAAATTTGTGCATACTGTGTATACTAAAATCCTAGGTATATAATACTTAGGTAATATTATGCATGATAATCGAATTACCGATGTGCAGGTTATAATTATCTATTTCTTGCATAATGTATATAATTATGTTGTATGGGTGTGTATAATTATACATACGTCAATTCAAGTTGGTGCATGTAAGAATTTGTGATTGTGGTATAAATTATTCTTAGTTAGCTTATTCTATATTACATCTTATAGATATTATGTATGTAAAATTTGAAGTGCATACTATCCTACCTATTCCATGGAAGTTGTGTGTAAATATATATATGTATGTTACTTTATGCATGTGATATCTATCTATCTAATCCTATGTACATCAAATTCATCTATAATATAGGAATAGTACTTAAATAACATTGTGCATGTGATAAGTAAGTTTTGTTGTGGACCATGTAAGTATATGTGTGCTATTTTGGTACAAGTATAAAACATACATAAATGTGTATGCATTATCTAGTCATCAATATAAGTAAATCCCATGCATATGGTAAGTGTTGTACACAGTAAGAAAACATTATCATACATTTTTTTTTAATAATCATGAGTTTATTTCCGAGCATGCAATATATATTTAATGTGTGTGAATTATCTAATTATTGAGGTGCCTATTGTATTTAATTATTTTAATGCATGTAGTTAGTATTATGGATATGCATATGTATACATACATGTGTTATTCTTGTTTAAATAATATTTATCTACTTTAAGCATGTTAAATTATTTATGGTGTGTGAAGTACTTGGATGATAATGTGCATACAATATTTAACTAATAATGAACACATTTTAATCATAGGTTCATGCGTAATGTATGTAATTATGCAATGTGTACGTATATGTGCATATATGTATGTATTGATGCATATTGTTCTTAATTATGATTAGTGTAAGTTGTATTTAATTAAATATTGTGAAATGTATGTACTTTATGTGGTAAGAATATATGCAATTATTTTTACACATACTAGATTGCTTTGGTGTATTTATACATTTAATTTTAGGTTTAATGGAGTTTTGGTTGCACTGTGCTGCTGGCGGCCAGGACCTGGACGCCAAGGCATTGTTGGCGTCCAGCCCCTGGACGCCAACCACAGTGGGCGGCCACCCCCTGGACGCCAACCCCATTCCGGTGGCCAGACCTTGACGTCAACTGTGCAGTTGACTACAACCGATGTTGATGTTAATATCCTCCTGCGTAACGGTTGAAGAATTGTTAATGCTCATGTTTTGGCTGGTTCCAGGTTAGGAAACCCATCTTAACCCATAGGAACCTACCCTAGTATGTATCCCTAACCCCGAGCCTATAAAATACCCATCTTAGGATGAGGAAAAGGCTTTTAGCATTTGGTGAAAACCCTAGCTCCGAGATGGTGAAAAGCTGAACATCGAAAGGCCGGATCTGTCAACAGGAGGTGTTCCCCGAGGAGCTA
Source organism: Colocasia esculenta (assembly GCA_014218235.1). Taxonomy (NCBI): domain Eukaryota; kingdom Viridiplantae; phylum Streptophyta; class Magnoliopsida; order Alismatales; family Araceae; genus Colocasia; species Colocasia esculenta. The sequence continues at coordinate 52,771,105 of CM024766.1, forward strand.
CACATCTGGAGGACAGCCAATACATCCAAGAAGATATCCCAACTCCGAGGAGCCATCTACATCGACTGGAGAAGAAGATCTAAGGCGTTTCCGAACACCTTTTTGACAGGGCCGAGAAGGGCTTCATCGACATATTCTGATCTTTGTAGATTTTTTTAAGAGGCAAGTAAACCTAGATCTTGATCCTATACATATCCCCTTGAGTTTTAGTATTTTTGTAGATTTTTCCTCGAGCCCTGGAACCCCAAATTCACCCTTGTAAGAAAAGTTGTCTGTATGTGCTACTGGGATCAGGTTGACGGCAACATAGGTTGCAGTCAAGTTCTTCAGAAGAAGTTGACGGCAACATCCCTTGACGTCTACTTCTTCAGGACCTGAAAATGTGCTTTTTGATCTTCTTTTGATGTTTAAATAATTTCTGAACATGGGTATATACTGAAATTTTTATAAGTAATTGTATACTGTTAGTAGGTCATATCATGAGTTTGCCTAAATTTTCTATGAACCATGTAAATTATTAAAATTTAGAGAGTGAATAAGGAGCATGACATGAACATGTTTAAATCTAGTATAAAAAGATTTTGTTGTGAATTAAATTTTATAAATTTTCCATGACAGATTGAATACCGGTATTAGGTTTTTGTTCTGTTAATGTCCAAATAGGTTGGTGTGTACCATACTTAATGATATTTCGATAATTATGTTTGCAACATAGATTTAATTATAGAAATTATATTTACTGTTCGAAAAATCTGAAAAATTGCATATGTGACATACTTACTACTAATGACCTATGATAAAAATTTAAAATCAAATTGATGACAGCAAGTACAGTTATTAGTTAAACCATGGAAATTGTTCATATTAGATGTATTGAATTCGATCTTGTGCAATTCAGTAAATGTACAGCATGTTTAGGACTGTAAGGTAAGATGTTTTAATTTTGAAAACAGTAGTATCATGATTAGGTTAACTAAGACATGTGAAATTGATAATTAAGATGTGTAAAGTGATTGAGTGTTATATGTAAAATATGTGAATAGGATGTGAAAACGTGAATAAGTAAATGTGTGATTATTGGGCCAAGAATGACACTACTACCCTAGAGGCTTCGAGAGCTGTACAAAGAAAAGTCCCTATGGAAAGCTCTATGTATGAAAAGTTTGTCCTAAGGGCATTGGGAAAAACCTGGAGGTGGACAAGTACCACTGGATAGGGTAGAGAGTGCTTCTCCCGGTCTACGTAGTTACCAAGATTCACCACTTCATTGCCTAGGTGGTGGGTATGTGATATGAGTTATGTGATATGAGTTATGTGTTAAGAGTTATGTGCTATGAGATGATGAGTTATGAGTATGAGATATTTGTTTGAGTCCTCTAATAGGTAGTTAAGACTATGTGTCAAGGCATTTTTAAATTATTGGAATATGAATAAGTATACAATGATATTCAAAAGTGGCAGGTGATGAGTACAAATGACATAATATGTGATAAGTGAAAATGAAAGAGTAAGTAATATGAGGATTTTGTGAAGATACAAGTAAAGAGAAAAGTTAATGTTAATAAGAATGTGCTTGCATGTGAAAAACTAATATATTAATGCAATATGTTCATATAATTTCATGTATTAGTTACCATAATTGTGATATCATGTTTAGTATCATGTTAGGTGTTTTATTTCTTTTTATGAGATAGGGCACATGAATCAACATAAGTCATCATGCCATTTATGTAACCTGAAAATTGAGCATGTGAGGTTCCTAAAGGAGTGGGATTGTGTGTGAGTAAGACTAAATTCATATAATGGATTTATTCCATGCTAAAACAGAAAGTAAAATATAGTTATGAATGTGTTAAACATAAGGAAGAATGTTTAGATTTCATGCTAGTTGTGATGGGTGCTTAGTATAGAGTTCTATGTCTAAATTGTGTAGTATTGCCAATCAACTTGACTATGTTCTAGACTTTTAAATTTATGCTATAGAATATGAAACCATGTGTATGATAATTATTTGCATTAGAACAACAAGCAAAATGTGAAATTAGATATGAAAAGTACATGTGAAAAGTGAATAGTCATCATGTTAGGTTGTTCAAATCTTTATGCCAAATTCTATGTTCTAATTTTAGGAATATATAGTGAAATAAACTAAAGTGTGAATGAATGAATCATGTTACATGTTAGGTGTAAAGAATATGTTCAAATGTATAATATTAGTATCCATGATTTAAATTAAAAAGTAATAGAGCAAAGTATGGTTAAGTGATTTAGAAATGTGTTGATAGCTAAAAGTATGTTCCATGCATGTTCTTGTAATTTAAATGCTAGTGTGTATTCCTTAGTATTTAATAGCTTAATGTGAATGTGATATGTTTAAGATTAAGTATTTGTTTTACTTGCTGAGTCTTTAGACTCACCCTTGCTTCGGCGTACAGGTGAGACAGGTATTACTATTTTGAAGGAAGGCATAGCGAAGGTTGATCTTTTGGAGGAGTAGCTTTTGAGGAGCAAATTTTCAGTTGTACTTTTCTTTTCATAGATTGAATAAAAATATTGTATGGACAATATTTGGACAATGTAGTTCTTTCCTCATGTAATAATGTCTACATTGTCATTTTATTTTCGCTATATAGACTGTGGAATATGTGATGGTGAGGGACTAAAGTTGAATTGTTTATTTTATTCTGCTGAAATAAATTGCTATCTACGTACTTTTCAACCTATCGGCTAGTGTTGGGTTTTATCCCACTGTAATGACGCTCTTTATACTGATGGGGATTGGTATAATTGTGCCGGTATGAGGAGGGTCGTTACAAAGATTGGTATCAGAGCCCATGGTTGAAATTGTACATGGATAGACCATCATCACCACCATATTGTAAAGTCTGTATAGGAAATTGTCCATATATGTAGGAATTTATTAATAATGAATGGAAGATAGTTAAGCTAAATAGTTAGGATTAGTAACCTGGATTCTAACTAGATTGATTATTTCGAAGGAAATGGGTGGACGTGGTAGACGTAGTGCTCAGTCTAGGAGGTATGAGCAGAACCGCAAGATAAAGAAGTTCGTGAAAGGACTCAAACCATCGGTGAAAGCTAGGCTTCTAGAGCTTGACTCCCGTACCTTAGAAGAAACTCTTGGCATGGCGAATCAGCACGAGAATAAAGTGGAAGCATATCAAGGAGAAAATGATGCTCAAAAGAAGGGAGTACCAAGGCCATTTCAAAGGCAAGATAGGAAGATGAAGAAGCTAATGGATGGTCAGAAATGAACTGTGGCATCAGGCAGAGGGAAGTCAGAATGTATCCATTGCGGGAAGCGTCATGGCGGGAATGCATGTTGGAGAATGGAAGGGAGGTGTCTTAGATGTGGCAGCAAGAATCATCGGCTTAAGGAATGTCCGAACCTGAAGACGAAGTTCATCTCAAGAGATGCTTCATCAGTAATCATAAAGGAGCAAGGATTAGTCGGAAATGACCTCGGCGACGTCATTATAGGTACTTGATTCGATCTTCGAGGACGAAGATCTTTTTCAAGGAGGGGAGAGTGTGATACCCTGAAATTTTCATTCTTTTATATCGTGCATGTGTATTTACTTGTTGAGTGCATAACATGTGTATTTTATAGCGCATGTTATAATTCTTACACTTCTCATGAACGTATGCATGTATATATATGATATTTATGTGAAAATAGGCAATTAACAAATTTGTGCATACTGTGTATACTAAAATCCTAGGTATATAATACTTAGGTAATATTATGCATGATAATCGAATTTTCGATGTGCATGTTATAATTATCTATTTCTTGCATAATGTATATAATTATGTTGTATACGTGTGTATAATTATACATACGTCAATTCAAGTGGGTGCATGTAAGAATTTGTGATTGTGGTATAAATTATTCTTAGTTAGCTTATTCTATATTACATCACCACAAGAAAATGTGGCGTTTCTGACGGATGCTTTCCGTCGAAAATCCGTCGGAAAATCCATTTCCGACAGCATTCCGTCAGAAACTTGTCGGAAATAGCTCGTCGGAAATAGTTGGTCAGAAAATTACCAACGGAAAAGAATTTCTTCGGAAATCGGTCGGAAACTCCGATTATTGCGTCGGAAATCGGTCGGAAATCGGTATTTCCGACGGATATTCCGACGGACAAATTCCGTTGGAAATATCCGTCGGTAAAATCGCTTTTTCTAGTAGTGCATCTTATAGATATTATGTATGTAAAATCTTGAAGTGCATACGATCCTACCTATTCCATGGAAGTTGTGTGTAAATATATATATATGTATGTTACTTTATGCATGTGATATCTATCTATCTAATCCTATGTACATCAAATTCATCTATAATATAGGAATAGTACTTAAATAACATTGTGCATGTGATAAGTAAGTTTTGCTGTGGACCATGTAAGTATATGTGTGCTATTTCTGTACAAGTATAAAACATACATAAATTTGTATGCATTATCTAGTCATCAATATAAGTAAATCCCATGCATATGGTAAGTGTTGTACACATAGTAAGAAAACATTATCATACATTTTTTTCTAATAATCATGAGTTTATTTACGAGCATGCAATTTATATTTAAACGTGTGTGAATTATATAATTATTGAGGTGCCTATTGTATTTAATTATTTTAATGCATGTAGTTAGTATTATGGATGTGCATATGTATACATACATGTGTTATTCTTGTTTAAATAATATTTATCTATTTTAAGCGTGTTAAATTATTTATGGTGTGTGAAGTACTTGGATGATAATGTGCATACAATATTTAACTAATAATGAACACATTTTAATCATAGGTTCATGCGTAATGTATGTAATTATGCAATGTGTACGTATATGTGCATATATGTATGTATTGATGCATATTGTTCTTAATTATGATTAGTGTAAGTTGTATTTAATTAAATATTGTGAAATGTATGTACTTTATGTGGTAAGAATATATGCAATTATTTTTACACATACTAGATTGCTTTGGTGTATTTATACATTTAATTTTAGGTTTAATGGAGTTTTGGCTGCACTGTGCTGCTGGCGGCCAGGACCTGGACGCCAAGGCACTGTTGGCGTCCAGCCCCTAGACGCCAACCACAGTGGGCGGCCACCCCCTGGACGCCAACCCCATTCTGGCGGCCAGACCTTGACGTCAACTGTGCAGTTGACTACAACCGATGTTGACGTTAATATCCTCCTGCGTAACAGTTTCAGAATTGTTAATGCTCATGTTTTGGCTGGTTCCAGGTTAGGAAACCCATCTTAACCCATAGGAAACCTACCCTAGTATGTATCCCCAACCCCGAGCCTATAAAATACCCATCATAGGATGAGGAAAAGGCTTTTAGCATTTGGTGAAAACCCTTGCTCCGAGATGGTGAAAAGCTAAACTTCGAAAGGCCAGATCCGTCAACTGGAGGTGTTCCCCGAGGAGCTACACATCTGGAGGACAGCCAATACATCCAAGAAGAGATCCCAACTCCGAGGAGCCATCTACATCGACTGGAGAAGAAGATCTAAGGCATTTCCGAACACCTTTTTGACAAGGCCGAGAAGGGCTTCATCAACATATTCTGATCTTTGTAGATTTTTTTAAGAGGCAAGTAAACCTAGATCTTGATCCTATACATATCCCCTTAAGTTTTAGTATTTTTCTGGATTTTTCCTCGAGTCTTGGAACTCCAAATTCACCCTTGTATGAAAAGTTGTTTGTATGTGCTGCTGGGATCAGGTTGACGGTAACATAGGTTGCAGTCAAGTTCTTCAGAAGAAGTTGACGGCAACTTCCCTTGACGTCTACTTCTTCAGGACCTAAAATGTGCTTTTTGATCTTCTTTTGTTGTTTAAATAATTTCTGAACATGGGTATATACTGAAATTTTTATAGGTGATTGTATACTATTAGTAGGGCACATCATGAGGTTGCCTAAATTTTCTATGAACCATGTAAATTATTAAAATTTAGAGAGTGAATAAGGAGCATGACATGAACATGTTTAAATCTAGTATAAATATGTTTTGTTGTGAATTAAATTTTATAAATTTTCCATGACAGATTGAATACCGGTATTAGGTTTTTGTTCTGTTAATGTCCAAATAGGTTGGTGTGTACCATACTTAATGATATTTCGATAATTATGTCTGCAACATAGATTTAATTATAGAAATTATATTTACTGTTCGAAAAATCTGAAAAATTGCATATGTGACATACTTACTACTAATGACCTATGATAAAAATTTAAAATCAAATTGATGACAACAAGTACAGTTATTAGTTAAACCATGGAAATTGTTCATATTAGATGTATTGAATTCGATCTTGTGCAATTCAGTAAATGTACAGCATGTTTAGGACTGTAAGGTAAGATGTTTTAATTTTGAAAACAGTAGTATCATGATTAGGTTAACTAAGACATGTGAAATTGATAATTAAGATGTGTAAAGTGATTGAGTGTTATATGTAAAATATGTGAATAGGATGTGAAAATGTGAATAAGTAAATATGTGATAATTGGACCAAGAATGGCACTGCTACCCTAGAGGCTTCGAGAGCTGTACATAGAAAGGTCCCTATGGAAAGCTCTATGTGTGAAAAGTTTGTCCTAAGGGCATTGGGAAAAACCTGGAGGTGGACAAGTACCACTGGATAGGGTGGAGAGTGCTTCTCCCGATCTGCGTAGTTACCAGGATTCACCACTTCATTGCCTAGGTGGTGGGTATGTGATATGAGTTATGTGTTAAGAGTTATGTGCTATGAGATGCGATGAGTTATGAGTATGAGATATTTGTTTGAGTCCTCTAATAGGTAGTTAGGACTATGCGTCATGGCATTTTTAAATTATTGGAATATGAATAAGTATACAATGATATTCAAAAGTGGTAGGTGATGAGTACAAATGACATAATATGTGATAAGTGAAAATGAAAGAGTAAGTAATATGAGGATTTTGTGAAGAGACAAGTAAAGAGAAAAGTTAATGTTAATAAAAATGTGCTTGCATGTGAAAAACTAATATATTAATGCAATATGTTCATATAATTTCATGTATTAGTTACCATAATTGTGATATCATGTTTTTATTTCTTTTTATGAGATAGGGCACATGAATCAACATAAGTCATCATGCCATTTATGTAACCTGAAAATTGAGCATGTGAGGTTCCTAAAGGAGTGGGATTGTGTGTGAGTAAGACTAAATTCATATAATGGAGTTATTCCATGCTAAAACAGCAAGTAAAATATAGTTATGAATGTGTTAAACATAAGGAAGAATGTTTAGATTTCATGCTAGTTGTGATGGGTGCTTAGTATAGAGTTCTATGTTTAAATTGTGTAGTATTGTCAATCAACTTGACTATGTTCTAGACTTTTAAATTTATGCAATAGAATATGAAACCATGTGTATGATAATTATTTGCATTAGAACAGCAAGCAAAATGTGAAATTAGATATGAAAAGTACATGTGAAAAGTGAATAGTCATCATGTTAGGTTGTTCGAATCTTTATGCCAAATTCTATGTTCTAATTTTAGGGATATATAGTGAAATGAACTAAAGTGTGAATGAATGAATCATGTTACATGTTAGGTGTAAAGAATATGTTCAAATGTATAATATTAGTATCCATGATTTAAATTAAAAATGTAATAGAGCAAAGTATGGTTATGTGATTTAGAAATGTGTTGATAGCTAAAAGTATGTTCCATGCATGTTCTTGTAATTTAAATGTTAGTGTGTATTCCTTAGTGTTTAATAGCTTAATGTGAATGTGATATGTTTAAGATTAAGTCTTTGTTTTACTTGCTGAGTCTTTGGACTCACCCTTGTTTCGGCGTACAGGTGAGACAAGTATTACTATTTTGAAGGAAGGCATAGCGAAGGTTGATCTCTTGAAGGAGTAGCTTTTGAGGAGCAAATTTTTAGTTGTACTTTTCTTTTCATAGCTTGAATAAAAATATTGTATGGACAATATTTGGACAATGTAGTTCTTTCCTCATGTAACAATGTGGACATTGTCATTTTATTTTCACTATATAGACTGTGGAATATGTGATGGTGAGGGACTAAAGTTGAATTGTTTATTTTATTCTGCTGAAATAAATTGCTATCTACGTACTTTTCAACCTATCGGCTAGTGTTGGGTTTTATCCCAATGTAATGACGCTCTTTATACCGATGGAGATTGGTATAATCGTACCGGTATGAGGAGCGTCGTTACATCTGTATCGGTTGTCTTTAGCATATCGATTGATGATGTTTTATATATCGACTAATGCTATTTTGCATAGCGATTGATGTAGTATTATTCCGATTGACTTTATAATGCTTTATGCAATCGATTGATGAACAAATCACAATATGTTAATGTTCTTTTGTATATCTTTAAACTTACACATAGTTCTACACTTCGATTCTTGAAAAGGTTTCTCTAAGAAAAGTACATTCTTTTATTACACTTATGCAATCTGAACTCCAGTCTATCTAATGCAGATCGTGTAACTTCACTGCTCTCTACACTTTGATTTAATATTCTTATTAAGAACATCCCTGAAGTACAGTATTTTGGAATGTTTCCAAGACAACCATCTGTTCTACAAATCATCTGCAAGTGTCCTTCGAACTGACAAGTTTTCAATTTTTAAGAAAAAACTTTTTGCAGATGTACTGTGCACTAAGCAGGTGTCCATACCTCTTTGAATGCTCACCTACCCTAGTACTCCTCAAGGATAGACATTTTCTATGGAACATATAGATATCTCTTCGAAACGACTTGTCTCTTGCTTTCAAATATTATTTTATTTCTTACAAGTCTAACCATGAGAAAGAGAAAAGTTTTTACATGGGTATGGTGTTTGCAGACATTTATTGAAGTTGTCTACAGAACCATGCAGCTATCCAAATAGCTTGGAAGCCATTGAGACTTAAGATCTGATGATGGACCTCTCAAGTAGTCTCCCAACTCACAATGTTCAAATTTTTGAAATGGCTATTTTCCAATGGGAAATAAAGACTCTGAAAGCCTATATTAGGAGCTGAAGTTTGAAGATCCACACAACTCAAAAAAAAAAATACACACACAACTACACACAAGAGAGCCACAAACACAATCTGAAGGAAAGCAATCTGTGCAAGTAGTCGACTTCAAGTTTTCCTCCTCTCTCTTGTCTTCTTTATGGATGATTCAAAAGTTTGAGATCTATTCTTCAGTCCACCTTTGAGTCAAAAAGAGTTCTGAACATTCAAGTCTATTTTTATATCTCTTTTTTGATCTCTTGTGTTTGCTCATTTCTTGAGCAAGCACTTAGTCTATACTTTGTTCAGAGTAGAAACCAACAGGAGGTTCGTTCCCTATAGTTTTCCTTTGGTAGAAGGGAAGCCCTACGGTTGTAGGTGGTTGTTTACCCCTTTGTTTAAGGAAAGACTTGTTGGGGAGTAAATGGTTGTAATACCTCTCTTTGGAGAGAAGTCCAAGGGTTCTTGGTAGTTAGTGGAAAATTTCAAGTTACGTTTGAGGACTGGACGTAGGACTACTGATTGACAGGATGTCCAAACCAGGATAAATTCATTATGCAGTATGTGTGATTGATTCCGCCAAGTTACATTTGTTTCACACACACCACACCAGGTACTAATGCTACTGTAAAGTGTTCTCTCGTTTTCAGATAAATTTTTATAGTATAGGAAGTCCTATTCACCCCCCCCCCCCTTTAGGACATATAAAGTTCCATCTCGATCCAACAGATATGACACTACTATTTTAAAGATAATAATATTTTTAGATAGTGTGAAACTATTCTAACATTATTATTATGAGAAATACAAGTTGCATGTCCAACATGATATCGGTCCATGTATTAGTGTGTGGATCCCACCCTACAAGAGCATTAAATATTTCTATATCACTGTCACCTTAGCTCTAACAGTGACAAATAATAAGTTAAATATGATAAATAACCAATTAAAAGTGACAAATAATTAAGTAAAAAATATTTAAATTTTCTTAAATGCTCTTGCATTATCCATACGAGAGCATTAAATTCTCTACATTATTCTCTGTAAAAAACTTTATTACCTTTAACTCATTATTTATTATCTCTTAGTATCAAAGGTGACAAGTAATGAGTCAAGATGACAAATAACTTCAACATGCAAAAATTTATTTTGGCTTTCTCTAATTAATTATTTATCACCTTTAATATTTATTTATCACCCTTAATATTAAGAGTGATAAATAGTGAATTAGAAATCACAATTAATTTATTAAAAAAATAAATAACTTTTCTTATTGGAAAAATAAATATACGTAAAAAAAAGTGGAAAAATGGTGGAGCTTACGTGTGGCCCAATGATGTTATGTGTAATGGTTCCAACAATATAACTCTATCCGTACAAATGATAAATATTTCTCTATTATCATTAATCGAAACCTACATCCTGTTAATTCGGGGTATGCGTACGAGGAATTTGTGTTGTTTTTTTTTTAAGAGAGAAATTCTAAACATGGGAGGGTATATAGTCTGGCCACCTATATCCACAATCTTCTATCATTTTTTTTTTTTTGAAATAGAACGACCTGCAGGGGTGCCCATAATTACCTGTTTAACATCCGTTCTATTTCCATGAATAAACAACAAATTAGTAAGACCTGAGTACCCATAGATATGTCAAGAAAGTATTATTTTATACAAGTAAAACTTACATAGTAAGTAGCAAACACATTTCTATACATACAATATGGATGCTAAAAATTTAGTTCTAAGTAGTCTTGTCATCCCTTTTATAGGAATTGGAGATATGTTTGCAACTCAAAGTATTATCCAAACAAATATTACTGACACAAGTATATATTATTAATATGCCAATCAATCCTTTAGCTAGATTCTGAATCCGCGTCCCAGCTTCCTGCCATGGCGGACGGTAGCCGGCTTCACGGCGGAAGTAACGACGGCGTCGGCGGCGTTATAGGGCTTGCCCTCCTTGTGTCCTTTGCCGTCCCGTCTGGAGTAGTAGACATAAGGCCAGGACATGGTGCCCCAGTCGACGGTGCCCTTCTGGTCCCTCCGGGCGTAGTATACGTATGGCCATGATTTCGTGCCGAAGTCCACCCGCGTCTCGGCGCCTCCGACGCCCTCTTCGCCGTCACTGTAAGCTTTCATATTGGGGGTTGAAGTCACGCCTGCAACATTTAATTTGCAGGACCACTCATTAGGCAGATGTGTGTGTGTGAGAGAGAGAGAGAATAATATATATATATATATATATATATGTGTGTGTGTGTGTGCCTTGCAGCCGATGATCCGGAGTGGCTTTCTGTGGCATCACGATTTGCCAGAGATCGCGCGAGGTCAGTGCCGCCGCCGCCGCTGTGCGGGTCGGTAACAGCGCCAGCTGCAAAGACAGCAAAGACGACGACGAAGAATAACCGTAGGTCGCCATGGTCAGTGAGGAAGATGATCAAACATGTGGTGCAGTTGGTTGGACCGTACCGCTAGAAAGAGGAACGCGAACACGAGGCATTGGGCCATGACGACGGCGGATGCGGAGCGTCGCCACCCGCAACGACGGCAGAAGTAGAGACGCGGAGATGAACGAGAGGATGAGGAGGAGAGGCCTGATGGCTCTATATATATGTGCAGAGGGTGAAGTAGCTAGCTTCAGCTCATATAGATTGAACACAGGCGCGGCCCTGCATGCTCCTCCGGCCTCCTTTTCTTCTCCGTTAATGTTTCCCCTGGTGAGATGAGATCTCATGTGTGGCCTTCCACATGCAGATCGGTATGACCGTCTTAGGTCTATCATCATCAAAGCGTTGTAAACGTTTTAGATTCAAAAGAAACCATGCACGGTGAACCCGTTGTTGAAAGCATCTAATCCATCGACATGTGATCAGCTGGGATGAGGCATCTTCTCCTTGGGGCATTGGGGCAGACAAAATGCAGTCGACTTCGATGTCATTTCCAGCTTGCAGTTTTGTGGTTACTCCAAGTGATGATATAACATTGTCTTCTAATTAATGTTATGACATATCGAACGAATCTTTTAATTATTATGGTTAATTCATATGTCTCCTATTTCGCTTTGCCGTCCGATCTACTAATGTGCAGACCCAAGAAAACGCCCCAAGTTATCTCCATTGTTCAGGCATTAGGATTGTCATTCTTCATTTAAGGTCCGTTAGCGCAAAGTCTCGCGTAAGAAAATATTTTGAAAGAAAACTTCACGCAATAACTTATTTGATATTCTCCCGAGTTAATCTATGAAATTTTTTTACCTAAAATTTATAAATTTTGACATCTTTGATGAGACTTTGTAAATTATTTTTTTTGATTTTTTTTTTCATATGATTTTTATGAGTAAAACTACAGTCTCTGCTCTCATTTCTAGTGCTCTGCTCTCCTTTTTAGTGCCTCTTTTTTACTATTAGTTGTTGTCTCTGAGACGACGATCGATGATTATTGACTAGTGACAGTAGTCAACGACTAGCATTTGATAGTCAGTGGCCGGTAGTCGATGGTTAATAATTAGAGCCTGGTAGTCGGTGACAGGTGCCTGATGATCAATGTTCAATGCCCGATGGTCGACGATTGGTGGTTGGCACTTGACGGTCAGCGCGGTCGACAGACGACGTCCGGTGGTCGACGGTCGACGCCTGAAGATAGACGTCCAGAGCTCTATAGCTCGCGGTAGTCGACAACAACCAACGTCTAACATCAAACAACTAGTCGTCGACAGCCGACAGTGAGCGATCGACACTTGGAGCTAACTTTTTATTTTTTTTAAATATTTTTGAAAATTTGTTTACTAAAATATAGATAGCAATTTTTTTTTAAGGAAAATCATTTATATGGCACTACAGGAAAACCAGGCTTTGCTTACGTCCAAACACCGTCAGTAGATAACCGAAAATCGTAAGCATAGTCTTTGCTTACAGTGTTACCCTACGATAGGGTTTCGTCGGCTAAGGTCCGACGGCAAAGGCCTAAGGCTACGGTGTTTTAAACTCCGTAAGTATAGAACTATAGTGACGGTGTTGGTAGCCGTAAGTAACACCATAAGGATATCCTTTTTTGGCTACGGCGATGTTAACCGTAGCCATATTTTTTATAAGGATAGACTCAGTGACGGTGAATATCCCTTCGGCATTTTAAACCGTAAGCATGTGTCCCTACGGCCACGTACACCATAGGCAAGTATGTTTCTCTACGGCCACGTACACCATAAGCAAGTATGTTTCCCTACGGCCACATACACCATAAGCAGTTTTTTTTCAGTAAAAAAAATAGTAATATATTTAAATGGATCCACATTCACCTACATTTAGAGATCCACATTCACAAACAATTGGATCAACACGTACACATCCACAGTTAAATCCACACATTCACATTTGGATCAACATATACATCCACATTTAGTTCCGCACATCCACATCCACATTTAGTTCCATAATCCACATTTAGATCCACACACATTACAATGCACAACACATTAATAATATAAAACACATTAAAGTTTAACAAACAATAATGTTAATGAAAGATTACATCAAACATCATTGTTCACATTCACATACTGGTGCTAAAGTCTATTCAGAAGAGGAAGTTAATTGTTAATAAATGAAATTATTCACATGTGGTGAGAGGAGATTTGTGATTTCTCCAAATAAGCTTGCTTTCTCCTTGGACCAAGACAGGTTTCAGCAGACAAACTGTAAGAGCAACAATATGTGGTCAATAAGTACTGTGTGAGGATATTTATAACAAAAGAAACAATATGCTTAATAAATAGTAATGCAGGGAAATATGTCATCAAACCGTTACACTTGTATCAAATAACTCAGGGAAAAGAAGAAGCATTTTTTTTGATGCGCAAGTTAATTATTTTGACTTTCTGCTACATGGTGTGGAGAAGAAATAGTTAGAAGGAAAGCAAGTTGCTGAGTAATTAAGCATAATTGAAATATTTATAAAGTAGCAATGGGCAATTAGAGGCAAGTATATGCAAGTTGAATATGTAATCAAAAAGCCCAAAAAATTGGAGCACAACTAGTACACAAGTCTTCCTCAACATGAGAGTTATTTCCCCTTGTCTTTTGTAGAATTGATGGATTCCCCTGTCGATCTTTTGCCATTTTGATCCTAAATTAGATCAGACTAGGCCACCCAAATCAGTTGAATTGGATGAAAAGGACTTCATCCAGTGTGGAAATTTCCTAATGAATTGTCCATACTGATCTTTTGATGTTGGAAATCAAATTCTGTGTTGTTAATAAGTTTTCCTTTCCACTTTACTTGTTACTGAGTTCCCTTTCCACTTTTCTCTTGTAGTTCATTTTACCTGAAATATATATGCTTATAAACAGTAATGCATGAAAATTAGGTAATAAACCACATCAACCAAGTACTATAATTGGAAGAACCAAAGGACGATCAATGTAGGGAAAACAACACAGAAAATAGATGTCAGTTTCAATTGTTTCTGAATACTTTGGTCTTGAACCAACTCGAATGCAAACGTATATACAATGTGCATAAGCTATCATACATCAATGCTAAGTCACGAGGAATTCAGATGGCTGTTTCCAAAGATCAAGTAATATGCTCAAATTAAATATTGTAAATTTATAGTATATCCTCAAGGCATTATGAGGCAGGAAAACTAATGCAGTCACTTACATGATGGTGAAATGTTTAAAATCAGCGCAGTACACTCCTCTGCATATACATATCCCTTTTGGTGGGAGCACTTCCCAAGTAAATAACCAATGCTCACCAGTAGTCCCCACAAGAACACAACCCCTCTTGAAAATGATGAAAATGATTCACATCTCTAACAAAAATCTCTCTTTTAGCAAATTTAGAAATGAACTTTGTGACAACATGGCAATCCTCACATAACCTCAAGTTTTTGGTGATCCTAATAACCTCTCCACTTCTACTACTAATGAGACCAAAGGCCAAAGCCAGTTTCTCACTGTGACCCAGCAACATCCGCTCCTTCTCCTGGTCAAGATCATAGAGGACTACATTTGTTTTTGGAACATAACCTGTTTTCTTCATTTCCATTACCAATCTAAGGATCAGAGCATGCAGTTGCTCAATCTGTGGGTTCATTTCATCAACAGACAAAAATGTGTAAACTTTCCTCTTCACCTCAATCCAACTGCATCCTGGCAACGTTGACATTAGACAAAAAAGTCATATTAACTGCTTATCTTTTTCCTACTATGAAGGAAGGTTGACATTAGCGGTTGACATTAGACTGAGATTCAGACATGTCTGTGTTTGACCCTTTTCTATGTTGCTGCAACTCAAAACATAAAAAATGGTGCATGTGTTATGAGTATAGATCAGAGCATGTAGATAGTTGACCTAGCAACACTAACTGGTGCATGTGTAATTAAGAATATGATCCAGTGCAGCTCAGAACATAAAAAATTTGGATACTTACCAAAAAGGGTGGAGGTGAAGATCAATTATCCTCAACCTCAACCTGTTACATGCAAAAAGTAAAGAACATCAGAGTTGACAATTAGCAACATATATATAAATGAGATAATATAAATAAACTTACATATTCTCTGAACCATATTATTTGACTCCCAACAGCATCATTCATATTTTTTCTATCTGCATCTTTGATAAACAAAGATGCAGTCGGGTCATGGGCTATGAGTATAGAAACCTCATAGTACTCACCACCTAACTTCTTCCCATGACCACATTATCATCATCATCAGACATTAGAATGCCGCTGGCAACTACCTTCCTTCCCCTTCTCCCTGCCAATGAATCCTGTTAAATTTTGGATATAGATGGTCAGATATACATGCATTCCAACATATTAAATCGGTTAGATTTCGTTACCTTTTTTCTTTTAGCATGACAAACACTTGCAGAACTCTGCACAAGTATATGTAGATTGTCAACATTAAGCAATTTTAATATTGAAGTATGTCAACATAAACTCATTACCTCATTATTGCCACGAGACTCAATTTTGTTCATTCTTTCTCGAGAGCATCAATTTGTTATTTTAGGCTTTCATTGTCCTGACGCAGCTTTTGTTCACTTCTTGAACCCCACAAGCTCTTTGGGGTAGGGGCCATGCCTATGCCATAGACTCTTCCAGTTCTGTCCCGTCCCATAACTTGCTCATAAGTGTCCCCCATGCTTGCAATTGAACTTGATGTACTTGATTGCTGCGTCAGCTTAATGTCTCGAATTTTATCTTACAATTTGAATGAAAAACATGAATTTGCAGCACTATCATAAAGAGATTATGTCAACATTAGAATATCCATACATAATGAGAATTATATGAACATTAGACAATTAACAAAGCTAATTAATTATACAATTATTGCAGCACTCTCTTCATTAACTGGACCACCAACTTTCTTCATACAGGTCCTTATGAATAAGTCCCCACGATCAAGAGTGGCCCTAGTTTTTAGAAACTACAACATTGTACAGAAGTTAACTTAGAAATAAACAAAATTATTTTGAATAGATGAACTGAGATGTTGAGTATATATGTTACCTCCTCGTGATATATGTCAGCAAAACTTTTACTACAAGCGCAGTGAAAAAATGTGTGTTTGGACTTATTTTGTTTGTTTATTTCACTGTGTTTCTACAAATCAAAATGACAACTATTAGAATAATTATGGAGTATCACTCTATTTAGACTAATTGTAACCAATTCCAATTACCTTGAATTCCTTCGAATACCATATCTGAACAAGATTTTTCCATTGATCTTCAATTACTCTTGTGTCTAAACATGCAAAGTGTTGTTGCGCTTTTTGATATGGCGTGAAGAACTTCGTCCTCAAGTCATACTTCCAAGACCTCTATTTCTGATCTAGATCCTTCATTACAAAATCATGCAAGCTGATGGGAACATCAATTTTCTCTGCATTTTTAAAATAAATAGTTAGATGTAATCAAGTGGAATAGAAAATTAAACAAACACATGTATTACATCACCTGGATAAAATCCCAAACATCGTCCTTGTTAGACGATGGCATTACCCTCCAAGAAATGCAATCGATCGGCAGTTTATCCCCCATCCTTGCCACAATGCCCAAAAATTGTTTCAGTAGCTGCCCCCCCTCTCCTAGTGGCTGCCCCAACTGATTAACATTCACTAGTATGTGTTCATTACTTTGCAATCCATGTACAGATCTTAACATTGTTGGGCCTCTCTTAACCACCTTAGAAGTGGAAGCAGACTGAGCATCTATGTGAATTCTTTTCCCTTGCAGGTCCTCTCTAAATTTCTCATACTCTTCTCTTGAGAACCAATCAGCTGTGAGCTGCAAAAAAAACAAAAACAAAAACATTGAAGATATTCAACCATTGAACAACAGTACATATATAGTGTGAGAAAAGAACAATTAACATTATTCAACTTACAAAAGATGGGTAGTCATTTGTGCTAAAGGATGTAGGAGCAGCGAGTATGAAACGAAATATGAAATAAAGAACCATGAATCCACATTCTATGCTCCCCTTTTGTTGGGGCACCTACAACATGAAAGATATTAATGATACTTTTATTCCATTTAGATATACAATTCAAACACTCCAAATTTAAAAGATTACCTTCGGCACGTGTAGATCAATTACTTTCAGTTCATCAGCCACTGCTCTCATCACATTCCCTTCATATGCAATCTTTAAGAAACTGCACCATCATACCAAATATACTTTTTATACATATATATGTTTCAAAATATATATATATATATAATAGAATATATTACTTTTTCAACTCATTTTTTATCCTAGTTGGTTCCCCCATGTGAAGGGAGTCAAGGAGCATAAGAAACGGCATGTCATTATCCCCTTTGTTACATATGACAACAAGCTGCCAATGATTCCTACAAATGAACAAAAAAATAAACAATGTTGATTTGTTACTGGATCAGTATTGGATACTTAATACATAAAACAATTAGGCATACCATATACAGATTGGAAGTAGAGAGTATGACTTCTCCAGGAAAGAATTTTTCTGTACAATTGATTTAATTCTATGACACCATCAGATGTCAATCTACAAAAGTTAAACCACAAACTGTCGAATATCTCAAAACACATTAAAAGCATTGATGGAATCACACCCCACAAATACCTGCAAGTTAAAAGAATTTAAAACACAATAGACATACTATATGGTGAATCATGCTAGCCTTGGAAAAATAGTAAAGTAAACTAAAAACACACAAATACTCACTCAACATGTTCTTGAAATATTAGTGTGTCCAACATCTCGGGCTCCCCGTCATAGACTTCTTTCATTGTTTTCTTTTTAGCCTTTTTCACATCGGTATCGTATGATGGCCCCGTTGTCTTCTTCGGCGAGTCCTCTCTGTCTTGTTTGGAATCTACCACCGTAAATCTCTTCCTTCGGCCCCTTCAAATTGCAAAGAACATGTTAACAACATAAAAAAAAAACAATTAACATATTCAGTTAGAAAAATTAAACATAGGATTACATTTTGATGTGTACCCTTCCTTGGCAACTTGTAAACCGCAATATTAAGAAGAAATTGACAAATAGAGGGTAAAACACAAGTTCATAATAGCAAGAATCAAAAATTATATAACCAATAATCATGAGACTTGAGAACAGATAAGACAGACCTGGCATTGTTGAAAACAGATAAGACAGACCTGGCATTGTAAGAACAGTAAATATTGACAAAAAAAGGCAAACAGTAAATATTGACATTTTTGTGTCCTTGTGTTGGCATTGCCAAAATCAATGTTGGCAGACATTTCTATCCTTGTGCTAGCAAAAATATACAAAACCATTCAGCGAATAGATAATACCCAAAGATATTACAAGTATAGGTACATATGTCTTCAAATTAGGATCTCTACACCATCAATGTCGTCTCTCTCCCATGTGATGTTTATGTCATCAAAAAAAGCAACATCATCATCAATGTTTACATCTTTTGCATCATTTTCAGTAATTTCTTCATTTTACATGTCAAAAGTAATTTCTCGGCTTTGTTTTCCTCACAACAGACCATCCTTCCATTTTGGGATCCTCCACATACCAAACATATTCCACTTGAGAGGCCACAACTGCCTCCACCTCCATCATAGCCTATTGCTCAGGCCGAGGTCGTCAACAGCCAACCCATCCACAAAACCACTTGGTATTACAACGATGAACCTTCTGAGGTCATGTTCGTATGCCATTTACCTACCCCTTCTACACTACCATCCATTGTTGCCAAACCCTCCACCATTAAGCCTCCACCCACCATTACACCAACCATTACACCTCCCATTGCGCCAACACCACTGGCAGCCAATCCGAGCAAAGCCTCCCTATCATACCCATTACACCTCCACCGGCCACATAGCCTTCCATTCCATCCACATCCACCCCCATCCAGTGGAGCGGGTGCTAACAAATAAAGAGCCGCAAGTGTCAACAAAAGAAGGAAGCCCCGGGACCGGGCATGCTATTCAAAATTCGAGAGCATATCCCTCGCATGCCGATCATTGCTTCCATACCAGGTACATTCACTGAGCGGGAGTCCTCCCCTCCATTCATGGCCGTCAAGAGGCCTTCTAATGATATGCCAATCATTCCCATTGCCAACAATTTCCAATTCCAAATACTCATAGGGGATCTCTCCCTCCAAGCTCTCATGACCCCTCACACCTTTGTTGTGAACCTTCCCACGCCAGTGAAGGGGTCAACCATGCAGATTGTGCTCACACACTCCAAAGCCCAATCATTGGCACAATCAATTACTTAAGGGGACGTGCCCCTTTCCATATCACACGCTATACAATCTTTGGGCATGGTCCCCTTATTTTTGCTTCCAACTCCATCAGTGGAACTCCCCACCATTTTGTTGCACTATATTCTAGGGGAGTTGCCACTATTACTTGAAACTCCGACGGAAGTCAACAATCCCCCAACCCATGAGAGCCGTTCAATCCTGATGAGAAGAGCAAGACCATCTGCCCGCTGGGCAAAACATGTGAGGAAGTACTTGTGGGTCAGAATGCCAACTCCCAAGCAGAACATCAAACTCCAGGCAAGGCAAAAGACCAAGGGGCCTCCGCCACCTTCTCCTTTTTCATTCCAATCATCTTTATGTTCCTTAGAATCTTCCTGTGGGTTCTCCACATTCCCTCCCTACGGGAGGCCTTTTATTTTCATCTTTTTAATGATTCATACTCCTATACGGGGCACCGCGTCCCCTTTTGTATCCCTTATTCTCTGCCTCGTGCCTCTCGTGCCTCTCGTGGCACATCCTTATGTTCCCACCATTCTCTCCTCCGTGCCCCACGTGGCACAACCCATTGTTTTCACCCTCCTCATCGTGCCCCACGTGGCACATCTCCCTTCATTGCCCCACGTGGCACATCTCCCTCCTGTGCCCCATGTGACACATCTCCATCCGGTGCCCCACGAGGCACATCTCCATCATGTGCCCCATGTGGCACATCTCCTTCCTGTGCCCCACGCGGCACCCTTCCCTCTCGCGCCCCACGCAGTGCACCCTCCTTCTTGGCCCCTCGTGGCCCACTTGTTCCCTTCTCTCCTCCGGCCCATCCGGTTTCCTTTTCCCCTATAGGGCACCACGCCCTTCTTCTCCTTCTAATCCCTCCAGTCTCGCCGGAGTCTCCAAATTCTTTCCACAATTCTCTCCTCTCCATTTTCAGTCAGGTCATCCGACCTTTCTCCCACTGTTTTTGGGGTTTTAGCCCCCACTTATCTTGTTAATTCCAAATCATTCTGTACATTCTTAATAGTCTCTGAGTCTCGCCCCAACATAGGGCATTCGTTCTCCTTTTACCTTCCAAGCTCTTATTGTGGAAAGTTACTATATTTATCAGTGTAAAAAAAAACAAAAAAAAATCCAAAAAAGATGAATATTCAACATTGTCATGCTATCGCAGCACTTCTGTTGTGAGGATTCCGCGCCAGGAGTCCAAAATTCCCTCCCAGGTCATTAAAGATTTGCCCTTAGCATGGGCACTTCACACACTTCACGGCTCCCTAAGCCGATTGTTTCGGAAGACACCGTCACTATCACAACCATGCCTGAAAGGCACGAATGTATATTTCTCCTCTTACTCGGCCAAAATATGGGTAATAAAGGTAGTCCGAGCAAGGCAACCAACTTGAAGCACACCTTGATGAGAGGATGTCTCAAAATGGGCAAAACAAATGGCCAAGAAAAATCAAAGTCAAATGCATGTCAAGAGTGGCAAAGTCCCCGTAGGGATCCAAACAGACCTGATCGTATGCATGCGAAAATCAAATCAGTATAATAGGACATGGCAAAGAGTGGCAAAGTCCCCGCGGAGATCCAAACGGACCCGGTCGTACGCATGTCCCTACAAATGAATGGTCATAAATCAATTCTAAAAAGCCCCAATAATCAAAAGAGACTGAATCTTCTGACGGTTGTACCAAGAAAGGAAGTCAAACCCAAACTCTTCAATACCCATACCGGCTTATCTCCAATTTTTCCTCCCTTCTCCCTGCTAGACTTCGTCGCCTTTTCAGGCATGGCTTCGGTAGTGGCGCTGTTAACCAAGCGCAATTGGCCGTAGGGCACAACTTTAAATGCACGCCTTACTCTGGGCACCCTTTAATGAAACGGGAGGTAACGAGGACCCCTCGCCAGTCAGTTTCTCATAACTCTAATGCCGCCACATCATGCAATGTTTTCAAAATCACAAAAAATCCAAATATTTCCAAAATCCCAAAAAAATCAAATACTTTTCAAAATCCATAAAAATTCAAATATTTCCAAAATCACAAAAATTCAAATATTTTCAAAACCCAACAAAAAATTCAAATCCTTTTCAAAAATTCATAAAAAATTGAATATCCAAAATCCAAAAAAAAATCATGATAGTGTTGCACATGGCAAGCACATTGCACCACATTGCGCCAGATTGAACCAATCCTTCCAATTCATTGGTTCCTGCTATCTTGAACTCCAAGTTCCCTTTTGTCCAAGTCCACTTATCCTCATGGTCTAAACCAAACAACTTGAATGAGCTATACATGTGTTTAAATGCTTTATCCATGCTCCCTGCTATGAATGATGTTATTCCATGATGTTTGTTATCTCTTGGCTAATGAGATCTTGAGTGCAGGATTCGAGTTACCTCATCTGGCACTGCAAGGCTGCGACTGCCGCCCTACCATCAAGTTATCTATATATTATACCGTTAAGAGCATATCAAGGACCTTGTGGCTCTGAGGAATCTGGGATTTGAGTTCCCCTTTAACAAAAAAAATGATTATCCCAGAGGATCCTTAGCCACATACATAGGCTGTTACGCTTGGCACATGAGGACGACGGACCCATGCATAAAAATCCGGTCCTGACTCAACGCCATCATAACAATATTATCCTTGATTATTTTCTACTCCTTTTATCCTTATTTTCTTTTAGCCCAGCATACATGCATATTGAAATCACAGTGGAAAACACTCTTTCAATGCAATTTGAGAGCCATTCTCGCTCCAAATCCAAAGCAATGTGAAATATTCCAATCTGGGTCAAGTACCCAACTCCCTCTGTTGTCGCCTCCAGGCTGATTTCCTTAAGAACCTTTGTTTGGATTTGTCCCTCCACATTTCATCCTTACTCCCAGAGATCCACATGAGGCAGTGGCAGACGCCCCTGATGGTGCAACCTAACGGATTATGTCCTTAGGTACTTCCCCTACGCTGGAAGTTGATCTCTCCTTTGTGCCCCACGTGGCACCTTTCCTTTGTGTACCACGTACACATCTCCAGTTGTGCCCTTCGTGCACCCTTTCCTCCTTTCCTGCAATCCAAACATTTGTCTCTTTAGGTCTTCTTCCTGGTGGTGACTTCCTTTGGGTGTTGGTGAAAGACTCTCATCAGGTGGTGTTCAGCCCATTGTCACGCGTGTTTATTTTTCACCTTGGTATCTACTTTTCAGTCCGCTCCTGCTCCGCTCCACTTCGCTACACTTCATTTCTTTCATTCCATTCACTCCATTACATTCCACTTCGTATCCCTCCGCTTCGCTCCCCTGCAAAGCAGACGCTAAGGCGTGGCAGTTGTAGACACGCGATTTTGACTCCACCGCGGGCAAATTTCATATTACGCCATAATGCCACAAATGGCCCTCCTTTTGTCTTGCAAGAGTAGTTTCACAATCATTCTTGGATCACCTCATTCCTCCCCGGTGCTTCCCCTCCATTTCCAAGGCTCGCCGGGCAACGTGGGCATCATTTTCAAGTCGCGTCGGGTATGGCAGAAGCATTTATGAAGGCTGCTGAAATGCGTCCAGTCTGGTGGATGCGATTATCCGCCTTTCGACACATGCTCCAATTGGAATCACGTCCACCATGGCTGCCGCGATTAGGCCCTAGACCTAAAGTCGTCGCACTCAACGACGCCCATGCATCAAATCATGGCAGATCTTTGAATTGTGTCCACCTGAGCTGTCGCGGTTTTAAAGGTCAAAACCTAAAGTCTCCAGCTAGGACCGGTGCATTTATGATCCCATGCTTCGAATCATGGTGAATTTAGAATCACGTCTGCACGTGTCACTGTGTTTTTAAAAAACCATTAATCAAATCAAGATCAATTCTGTCAGGAGATCGATTCGTAGGAAAACACGACGACATTATCCGACGCGATTCTAAACGTGGCCGTGGGCTACGATCGTCATGCGACCGTCCCATCAAATTGAATTTTAATTCGTGGCAGTCGTCCCCGATGCGACTCTCAATCATAGTTATACCCTACACAGGTCAAATCAAGCAGGAATTACGACACTTCTTAATCACGGCGGCCTTGGCCGACGCGTCTCCATCTGAGACACGTCCGTTGTCCCCGACGCGATTCGAGAACTTTGCCTATAAATATGAACCCGAGGGTCAGTTGTTAGGGGGTCCATTCAGTGCGGCGAAGCCCTGCCAGATTCTCGTCTTAACTCCGGCCCAGGGGGACCTTCTACTTCAAGCCATCCATTCAATCCCTTGGAGTTTGGAACCGGCATCCCTCTATCGTCCACGTTCATTGGAGCAAGGCGAGAGCGTTCTTCCTCCTCTTCCTTCGTCCATCCGGCAGCGCCTTCGCGCCATCCAACATTTGGGGAAGCACCCCCTCCCCTTTCTTTATTCATTTACTTCCTCCGGGCCCCACGAGGCTCCCTTTGTTATTTTACTCCTTTTACACACACACACACATGCATGCATTTTACACACACACCTACCGTTTAGGGGTTTAAAAGCCACCACACGGAGAGTCGTTTCTCATTCATTCATTCCATTTCATTTATTTAGGATTGTATACCACACATGTGGCTAATCCCCTTCTTTTATTTGTATTATTTTTCAGGGTAATCATCAACGGAAAGCGCCTTCTACCACGGCCGGCCGTGCTCGTAGAAGAAGAGGAACCCACACCCCCGCGCAACCTCCCACGCTCCAACAGGTATTCCACGTGATCACTTCTTCCGTTCGCACCCTTCGCCATGCACCTCCATTCGGTACCCTCGCGCACCTGGCGATCACATTTTTCTTTTCCTCCGTTTATCCCCCTTTGTAGTCACTTGTCTCTCTCTTCCCCTTTTTTCGGGAGTTCCCAACGAACTCGCCCATAAAAACAGGATGGAAAAGCGATACCTATAGTGTCCTCTGATTATAGTTTCACATTTTGGAAAGTAGTGGGTGAGTTTAGATTCTGAGCCAAGTGGAGATGCTACAGTGATCTTGGATTTTAGAGGTACAGGTTTGACAGGTAGAGTTGCAGTAAATGTGGTGGAAATAAATGAATATGCAACTCCAGTATCAATAAGCACAAAAGCAGGTTGAGAGTGTATGGAAATGGTACCTTCCACCATACCCCCTTCCTCGGGTAGGTCAGCTTCTACGACAGCATTAAGGCATCCCTGATGCCGTGGTACATTCTGAGCTTTACCTAGCTGGTCCTTCGGCATTAGACAGTCAGGAATACGGTGGTCACGACCACCACATCTTAAGCACGCCCCGAGCATCTTCCAGCATTCTTCAGCTCGGTGCCCAGGTTTATCATAGAATTTGCAGTTAACAACAAACTGCCTTCCTTCTACATTGACCTTCTTGTCTACAACATTGTCTCTTCTAGCATTCGGCCTCTTATTGTTGTTATTGTTGTTGTTACGGAAAGTTGGAGCAATATTAGGTGCTCCCTTCTTGACAAAGACCGGCTTTGAGTTGTCCTTGCCCCTCATACCTTCTATTTTGGCCACGGTGTCTTCTACCAGCTGGGCTTTTTGGACCATCTCAGTGTAAGTTTGAATGTTGTAAGGTCCGAGCTACTCGATGAACATGGGCCTGAGCCCATCCATGAACCGATTAGCCTTCAATCTTTTCGTTCCCACCAGATGTGGGGCATACACAGCCAAACGTGCAAACTGAGCCTCATACTCAGCCACGGACATTCCCTTCCGTTTCAGTGCAGCAAATTCCACCTCCTTCTTCTCCTTGACCCTCTCCGAGAAGTACTTTCCTCGGAAAATTTCCAGGAAACCAGCCCACTCTATTTCAGCTACATTAGGTAGATGGGCCGATGTGGCCTTCCACCATGCTCGAGCATCCTTAGTGAATTGAAAAGTGGCCAGTACCACCTTCTCCCTATTAGTGCATTGCATAACTTGGAAAATTCTTTCTATCTCCTCCTGCCAGTTCTCCGCTTTGTCTGGATCAGGGGATCCAGAGAAACGAGGAGGGTTCAAACTCCTAAAGTTGCGGTGCAGATCACCGGCTCCGTTCCTAGCAACAGCAGCCTGATTTCCAGCCTGAACCACATTTTGTAATGTCTGGGTCAAACCGGCTATAGTTTCTTGCATAGCTTGCCACTGATTGCGAGCCATTGAAGTTGAGTGTAAGAGTTATGAGGGTTCCTGAGAAAATGATAGAAACTAATTAATGTCTCTAGATACATTATAAGAGTCAATGGGAAGGAGTGTTTTGTTCATTCTAACATATTCCCAGTCTCTACCCATTCTCGCTAGGTACTATATTTAATTTTCATGACCTAGGTTCCATAGGTATCTCTTATTCCTGAGACATATATCATATTTGGTTTTCCTAGGCTCTGATACCACTAAGCTGTCACGTCCCGAGAATTACGCAGCAGATATTAATTCGGATATTTCGAGTCGATATCCCGAGACCTGAACAGTCGGCAAATAAGCCTCTAGCTAGCAAGCACTAATTGCGTATCAACACAACATCAGAATAGGGCCCAAATATTGAACTCAATTGAGAATGTATTCAAATCTCATTTCATTGTATCAAAGGTGACTAATACAACTCCTTAACTATTGGATAACAGGACTAGACTCAATAAAAGGAAAAGTACATTTATTCCTCACTTCCTACTATATGGTTCTAACACTCAAAGTAAACTAACTATAGCTAGACACATAGTTGGAATGCTCATCACTCTGATGCATTCCCATCCTCGACTTGCTCCTCTTCTTGTATTTCATAGTCACCTAGGATGTTTAAAAGTAGGGAATGAGCAAACTAGCCCAGTAGGATTTATATCTGAATCTGCGGGCAATGATATAAGTGATTAGCAGTTTAGAACTAGGTAAGCACGATGACTATCATGATATGCATTTACAAATAAAACTCATTAAAACATGATACATGAACAAGCTAGATAAAGTGATCATGATAGAACAAGATCTAGAACGATATAATGAGCAAGATATTATCAATAGTGAGGCATGTAACAAGCATGCAAGATATCACTTTAAATTGCAATAAATGCAGGATGGCCATATCATACAAGCAAGCAAGCACGATCATGTAACACTAATCAGGCACGAGACACTAATGTACACCAAGGAAAGATCCACCTTGAAATGCACACTAAGACACGTGTATGTGGTTGTTGTATCTAGCATTCAACATGCAAGTACTCCCAGCGTAGATGCAACGCCAGTAATCATTATACCCCATGGTTAACAATATATTTATGACTCTCCGTCATTAGGGCTAGACTGGAGCCCTTGGACACTCGCCGTGCACGGTTAACATCTCATTTCATTTTAAATGTAGATACCCACAGTCATTAATAATGGCCAATGAGAGTTTCAAGATGTAAGCATATGTAATGTCATGTTCATGATGATGATGAAAACAAGTAATAAGTAAATGTGAACATGATTTCATGATACCATAGTCAAGAAATAATTTCGGCAGCATAACGGTGCAATTTATACTTTAGTTCACTCTTTACATTAATGGCTTAAGTCTAGATTATACATCACACTCATGAGAACAAGAGAAGAAAGGAAGTGCACGCTATCTCCAGGGAACTTCAATGGTACAACCAACTAGGTCTCCATGAGGGAATCCATGAAGTACGAAGATTCACGAAGGTCTTAGAGAAAAGGTCGCCAGTCTACCGATACGAATTGACCGATAGAGAGCTTCCATGTCACGTCCCGAGAGTTATGTAGCGGAAGTAAATGATGCGGAATCATTCACAACGATATCCCGAGACGTGAATAGTCGGCAAATAAGCTTCTAGCTAGCACGCACTAAATGTATAACAACATACGTCATCATAGGGCCAAAATATTGAACACAACTAATCTTGTATTCAAATCTCAACTCATTGTATTCCAAATGGAAACTATTACAGGACTAAGACTCAATAAAAAGAAAAAGTACATTTATTCCTCACTTCTTACTACATAAATCTAACACTCAAAGCAAACTACTATAACTAGACTCATAGTTGGGATGCTCATCACTCGGACGCATTCCCATCCTCGACTTGCTCCTCCTCTTGAACTTCATAGTCACCTAATTGGGTAAAAGTAGGGTATGAGCAAACTAGCCCAGTAGGATTTATATCTCAATGTGCGGGCAATGATATAAGTGATTTGCAATTTAGAACTAGGTAAGCACGATGAATGTCATGATATGCATGTACGAATAAAACTCGTTAAAACATGATACATGAAACAAGCTAGATAGAGAGATCATGATAGAACAAGATCTAGAACGATATAACGAGAAGAAACTAGCAATAGATCACCTTGTATGAGCACGCAAGATTTCACTTGATGTCAATAGCTTTCAAGAACGCAAGATATCACTAATTGCAATAAATGCAGGATGACCATATCACGTAAGCAAGCAAGCATGCACAAGCACGATAATGTAACACTAATCAAGCACGTAGAGACTAATGTACACCAAGAAAAGATCCATTAAGAATGTACACCAGGACACGTGTATGTGGTTATTGTATCTATCATTCAACACAATGCGCACGACTCCCAGCACAGATGCAACGCCAGTAATCATTATACCTCATGGTTAACAGTATATTTATGACTCTCCGTCATTGGAGCTAGACTGGAGCCCTTGGACACTCTCCGTGCCCGGTCAGCATCTCACTTAAATTTTAAATGTAGATACCCACAGTCATTAATAATGGCCAATGAGAGTTTCAAGATGTAAGTATGTGTAATGTCATGTTCATGATGATGATGAGAACAAGTAATAAGTAACTCGAACATGATTGCATGATAACAGTAGTCAAGAGCTAATTCGGCAGCATAATGGCGCAATTTACACTTTAGTCCATTCTTTACATTAACAGCTTTAGTCTAGATTGTAAATCACACTCACGAGAACAAGAAGAGAAAGGAAGTGCACGCTATCTCCAGGGAACTTCAATGGTACAACCAACTCGGCCTCCATGTGGGAATCCATGAAGAGCGGAGATTTACGGAGGTCTTAGAGAAAAGGTCTCTAGTCTTATCAATTCAGAATGACCGATAGAGAGCTTCCAAATCCCCAAAAAAGGGCTGCCTAGAAGTGCAAGTGTGTAGTGATGTACGCGTGTCAATTCACAATCCATCGGTCTCAAACCCGCGGAAAGCACTTAACATGATGGCATGCAATGAACAATGCATTTAACTACACATGGGTTTGCAAGATTTTAAGATAATAATTATCATTTTAATCAAGCTAGAACAGTAACAAGAGCGTATCACAAGTTTCATGAATGATCACGTCATTAAGAGAATAATTAGAATATTGTTCATGAAATTATAGTTTTTAAATGGGTTAATCACTTTTAAGCCATTAAACAATAATAATGTAATGACCAGACCCAAGACATGCAATTTGTACATTAAATACCATATTAAACCGACCTCGGGTATAGCGGTAAGTTTTGCAAAAGAAATAAGTGGGGTTTCATGCAAAATTTTGAGAACGCGATGCACCCCAGTAAGGGTCGCGACAGGGTCGGGACAGAACGCGACAAGGGTATCTACAGAACGCGACAAGGCAGTCAGATCAGGCAGAGAGATAGCGACGACGCGCTCGTCGCATTCAGAACGCGACGGGTATGCTGTCGCGACAAGACCTCAGAACGCGACCTATCGGGCCGTCGCGTTCACAGGGTTTGCGCCTGAATTCGACAGAGAAAAGACATGTTCTTGGATTGCGGTCCAGAACTGCCTTATATTGACACAGGGTGCTTC
Source organism: Colocasia esculenta (assembly GCA_014218235.1). Lineage (NCBI taxonomy): Eukaryota > Viridiplantae > Streptophyta > Magnoliopsida > Alismatales > Araceae > Colocasia > Colocasia esculenta. The sequence continues at coordinate 52,800,686 of CM024766.1, forward strand.
AAAAATAAGAACAAATTGTATAGTGCATGAAAAATCACAAAACTAGTTTTAAACCAACCTAGACATGCAAGGGTGCTTCCAGTAAATCGGAATTAGAAAACACTGATGGTTTCGACAGGCTTTAATTAAGTCTAACATGAGATATAGAAGACAGAGAACAGTCAAATGCAAGATTTACTTTGCAAGGTATGATGCCGAAATAATTAGGGCTTTTAGGACAAAAGTCTCATCATGAAAGTTGTTGGGAACATGTAATATATGCAGACTATGATTTTTAAATAATTTTAAACGACCTTGAGATGCATGATAATTCGACACCAACGTAAAAGCCAAATGCCACCCGAAAACGTAGTATCATGCAGTGACGCTCTTACCACGCTTATAAATCTCTAACTATTGTCATTTAGACAAAACGTTAAACAAAAAACATGATGAGGACAATTAGTAGAAAAACTTTCATGTTGTGTGTTTGCTCTATCTCGGTCCTAAATTGCATGCAACATATAAAGAACGGGAAAAGCCCTGACAGTGCGCGACTTGGGGAAAACGCTTATAATTAAAAATCTACTCTTTGGAATTAGATGAAACTAGTGGGAAACGAAAGTTAACTTGATGCTCTACACATTTGTATAGGATATGTTAAGGTTTGGCCCGAGAACACCTACCTTCTGGGTTGAAGAAGTCCCATTTTTCCAGAAAACCCGTGTTCAGACCACTTTCTGAAGAACGCTTAATACTCCGTGTATACTGCATGGAATTTGGGCATTCCACTTGGGTTAGAATGTAGACTTGACCCTATTTCCAGGGGTATAAGCCTTGCAAGGTTTGTTTATGTTTTGACTCACCTTTGGTCAACTCCAAGATGACTATCTGTGCAGGTCGCAGCAGACGCAACGGGGAAGAAGAACGGCTTGGTGTGGATGATCTCCTGCTCCCCAGCCACCAAGAACTCCTCCACACAACCCCAACAAGATGTAAACTCGTCTCCAAGGGTTTGGTGGAGAGTATTTAAGCATCTATGGGTTTTAGGAGTCCTATTGTGACAAGGAAAGAAGAGTTGCGGTTTTGACATATTAGTTTCCTATTTTGAGGATTTTTTCCTCCATTAGAGTGTGTGAGGCTTTATGAAACCTCCCCCCATAGTTAACCACGAATTTGGGGTGCCAAGAATGCATGTTCTCATCCCAATTCAACTCTAATTGCCTCTTTCTAATTTCAGCTTATTTAAGCTACGAATTTCTATGCATTTTCTTGCTTCATTTGATTTTTGGGTCATATATGGTCCATTGGCCCAATTATGATATTGGGTCATTAATATATAATGTTATAAGTCTCTCCAATATTTTTATTTAATTCTATGACTCGTCCAAATACGTGTGATAATGATTTTTCGACTTATTTATGATTACGATAATAAGTTGCAAAACACTTTGAACTTGGCTAATCCAATTTTTCTTGGCTCAAATTTCTTTGTGGAACATTTAGTAATAATGTTTGGGGTCGATTTATAATTTTTACGAATTTTCCCGATGTGTTTTAGCACATATGATATTGATACGTATGTTTTAAATACTATGATATTATGGAAATTATTTATTTTCATTTATTTCAATTTTTTTATTTAATTAAAATTTTCGGGGTGCTACACCCTCCCCCACTTAAGAGAATTTGGTCCCCAAATTCATGTATAGAAATTTATAATACAAGTGAGGTGTACTTACCTGTGAATAGCTCCAGATATCTTTTGCGCATTGCTTCTTCGGTTTCCCACGTGTCGTCTTCATCCATGCGTTGATTCCATCTAACCCTTACTAATGGGATGACCTTGTTCCTTAGTTGGCGCAGTTCCCGGTCCACGATCTTAATTGGCTTCTCTTGATACGTTCCGTCCTTGTTGAATTCCAGGAGCTCATATTCTATGACATGCCACGGGTCTCTTACATACTTTTTCAACATGGATATGTGGAACACATTGTGTATTCCATCCATTTGTGGTGGTAAAGCGAGACGATAAGCCACCTCGCCGACTCTTTCAAGAATTTTGAAAGGCCCGACGAACCTTGGTGACAACTTGCCTTTAATACCAACACGTCTGATCCCACGGCCTAGAGACACTTTCAGGAATACATGATCACCCACCTGAAACTCCAGGTCTCTTCTTCTATTATCTGCATATGTCTTTTGTCTTTGTTGTGCTACGACCATTCTTTCTTTAATAAGCTTTACCTTCTCTATGGTTTCCCTTATCATCTCTGGTCCTAGCATTTGTTTTTCGCCAACTTCATACCAGCATATTAGAGATCGGCAACTCCTACATAAAGTGCTTCAAACGGTGCCATTTGAATGCTAGCTTGATATCTATTATTGTAGGCGAATTCCACAAGAGGTAAGTGTTCATGCCAGCTACCTCCAAAATCTAGGACACAAGCCCTGAGCATATCTTCAATCACCTGGTTGGTTCTCTCCATCTGACCATCAGTCTGTGGATGGAAAGCCGTGCTAAAGTTTAGTTTAGATCCCAAGGAATAGTGTAGTCCTTTCCAAAAGTGGGATGTAAACCTAGGGTCTCTATCAGACACGATAGACATCGGTACGCCATGTAATCTGACTATTTCCTTCACATACAATGCAGCCAGAACATCTACTGACCACTTATTCTTTACTGGCAAGAAGTGAGCCGACTTAGTTAAGTGGTTGACAATAACCCAAATACCATCGAATCCACCTCTAGATTTGGGTAGTCCGAAAATAAAGTCCATCCCTATACCTTCACATTTCCATGTCGGGATTTCTAGGGGTTTGAGTTTACCTGTGGGTCGCAAGTGTTCCGCCTTGACCTTTTGACATGTCAAGCATCGGGCGACATATTCCGCCACCTCCCTCTTCATATTTGGCCACCAAAAGCTTCTCTTCATATCATGATACATTTTCGTAGTTCCAGGATGAATGGTATACCTGGTCTTGTGAGCTTCATCCATAATCATTTTCTTTGTCTCCGCATGGTCGGGTACACAGACTCGATCCCGGAACAATAGTCTTCCATCTTCAGTTAATGAGAACTCTGGCCTCTGGTCTAAATTAGCCTTAATCTCCACTAGTACAGGGTCATTGTCTTGGAGTGTCATGATGTCCTCTAATAGTGTAGGTTGTGCTCTAACACTAGCAACAAGAAATCCCTTCTCTTTGATGTCAGCATCAATATTTAACTTGGCAAAGTCCTCTAATAACTTCCATTCACCCACCATTAAACTTGACAATGTGATCATTGGCTTTCTACTTAGAGCATCTGCCACCCCATTTGCTTTTCCTGGATGATATTAGATGGTGAAGTCGAAGTCTTTGAGATACTCCAACCACCTCCGTTGTCTCATATTCAAGTCCTGCTGAGAAAACAGATACTTCAAGCTTTTATGGTCAAAAAACACAATGAATTTCTCACCATATAGATAATGATGCCATATCTTCAGGGCGAAGACTACAGCAGCTAGCTCCAGGTCATATACAGGATAATTGTCCTCGTGCTTCTTCAATTGTCTGGACGCATAGCATATAACTTTCCCATTTTGCATCAGTACACAACCTAGGTCGATCCTGCATGCATCGGTGTACACCTCGAAACTACCCCCAGTAATTGGCAGTGTCAGTATGGGTGCCGAGGTAAGGTGCTCTTTCAATGCCCTGAAACTTTCTTCACATTCATCAGTCCAAGAAAATGGATTCTCCTTCCTAGTAAGCCTGGTCAATGGTACAACTATCTTTGAGAAATCTTTAATGAAGCGACGATAATAACCAGCTAAACCCAGAAAGCTTCTAATCTCCGACATAGTTGTCGACCTTTCCCAGTTCTTTACCGCCTCCACCTTAGATGGATCCACAGAGATTCCCTCATTGGATATGATGTGACCAAGGAAAGACACTTCCTCCATCCAGAATTCACACTTACTAAGTTTAGCATAGAGTTGATTATCTTTGAGCACTTGCAGAGCAACCCTCAAGTGTTCGTCATGTTCTTCTTTGGATTTGGAGTAAATAAGGATGTCATCAATTAACACCACTATAAACTGGTCCAAGCTTGGCCTATAAATATTGTTCATAAGTTGCATGAAAGTCGCTGGAGCATTTGTTAAACCAAACGGCATGACCACGAACTCATAGTAACCATATCTACTTCAGAATGCAGACTTGTGAATATCCTCTTCTTTTATTCTTAGTTGATGGTAGCCTGATCTTAGATCTATCTTGGAGAAATATTGTGCACCGGAGATCTGATCAAACAACTCATCGATGTGGGGCAGTGGATACTTATTCTTTATTGTCAACTGGTTTAACTGACGGTAATCAATGCATAGTCTCATTGTCCCGTCCTTCTTCCTGACAAATAGCACTGGCACTCCCCACGGGGATGTGCTAGGCCTGATAAAACCCTGATCTAGTAATTCTTGGATCTGTCTCTTTAACTCCTGCAATTCAATAGGGGACATGCGATACGGAGCTTTTGAAACAGGGGCTGCCCCAGGGAGTAACTCAATGGTGAAGTTTACCTCCCGCTTAGGTGGTATACCAGGTAATTCCTCTGGAAATACATCAAGATAGTCTCTGGCTATTGGAATGTCCTCTAGGGTTGGTTTCTTCTTTTCGGTTGCCAAGACGGAAACTAGGAAAGCATCACAACCCTGGTTGATCAACTTGTGATAACGGGTGCAAAGTAGTGATAGAGTTGGAAAGTTTGGTCTTTTAAAAGTGACCCTCCTATGGTGACAATTTACATCGGCATCATATTCAATTAGCCAATCGACACCCAAAATGGCATCATAACCCTTCATGTCTAAACAGATAAGGTCGGCAGGGAGATTGTGTCCTCCAATTATTGTTTCACATTTTGAAAAGTATTGAGTGAGTTCAGATTCTGAGCCTAGTGGAGAGGCTACAGTGATCTTGGATTTCAAGGGTACAGGTTTGACAGGTAGAGTTGCAGTAAATGTGGTGGAAATAAATGAATATGCAGCTCTAGTATCAATAAGCACAAATGCAGGTTGAGAGTGTATGGAAATTGTACCTTCCACCATACCCCCTTCCTTGGGTAGGTCAGCTTCTATGATTGCATTGAGGCGTCCCTGACGCCGTGGTACATTCTGAGCTCTACCTGGCTGGTCCTTCAGCATAGGACAATCAGGAATACGGTGGTCACGACCTCCGCATTTCAAGCACGCCCCGAGCTTCTTCCAGCATTCTTCAGCTCGGTGCCGTAGTTTATCACCGAATTTGTAGTTTTCAGCCAACTGCCTACCTTCCACTTTGACTCTCTTGTCTCCAGCAACATCTCTTCCGGCATTCAGCCTCTTGTTGTTGTTGTTGACGTTGTTGTTACGAAAAGTTGGAGCAATATTAGGTGCTCCCTTCTTTACGAAGACCGGCTTGGAGTTGTCCTTGCCCCTCATGCCCTCCACTTTTGCCATGGTGTCTTCTACCAGCTGAGCTCTTTGGACCATCTCAGTGTAAGTTTGAATGTTGTGAGGTCCGAGCTTCTCGATGAACATGGGCCTGAGCCCATCCATGAACCAATTTGCCTTTAGTCTTTCCGTCCCCACCAGGTGTGGTGCATACCAAGCAAGACGCGCGAACTGAGTCTCATACTCAGCCATGGACATTCCTTTCTGTTTCAGTGCGGCAAATTCTGCCGCCTTCTTCTCCTTGACTCTCTCAGAGAAATACTTTCCTCGGAATATCTCCAAAAATCCGGCCCACTCTACTTAGCTACATTTGGCAGATGGGCCGATGTGGCTTTCCACCACGCTCGGGCATCCTTAGTGAATTGGAAAGTGGCCAGTACCACCTTCTCCCTGTTAGTGCATTACATCACTTGGAAAATCCTTTCTATCTCTTCCTGCCAGTTCTCTGCCTCATCTGGGTCAGGCGGTCCAGAGAAACGAGGAGGGTTTAAACTCCTAAAATTTTGGTGCAGATCACCGGCTCTGTTCCTAGCTGCAGCATCCTGATTTCCAGCCTGAACCACATTTTGTAGGGCCTGGGTGAGTCCCGCCATTGTTTCTTGCATAGCTTGCCATTGGTTGCGAGCCATTGCGGTTGAGTGAGAGAGTTATGAGGGTTCCTGAGAAAAGGATGGAAATCAATTAATGTCTCTAGATACATTATAAGAGTCAATTGGTAGGAGGGTTTAATTCTTTCTAACATATTCCCAGTCTCTACCCATTCTCACCAGGTACTATATTTAAGTTCCATGACCTAGGTTCCATAGGTATCTCCTAATCCTGAGACATATATCCTATTTGGATTTCCTAGGCTCTGATACCACTTAACTGTCACGTCCCGAGAGTTACGTAGCGGAAGTAAATAATGCAGAATCATTGGAGACGATATCCCGAGACGTGAACAGTCGGCAAATAAGCCTCTAGCTAGCACGCACTAAATGTATAACAACATACGTCATCATAGGGCCCAAATATTGAACTCAACTAATCTTGTATTCAAATCTCAACTCATTGTATTCCAAATGGAAACTATTAGAGGACTAAGACTCAATAAAAAGAAAAAGTATATTTATTCCTCACTTCCTACTACATAAATCTAACACTCAAAGCAAACTACTATAACTAGACTCATAGTTGGGACACTCATCACTCGGACGCATTCCCATCCTCGACTTGCTCCTCCTCTTGAACTTCATAGTCACCTAAATTGGGTAAAAGTAAGGGATGAGCAAACTAGCCCAGTAGGATTTATATCTCAATGTGCGGGCAATGATATAAGTGATTTACAATTTAGAACTAGGTAAGCACGATGAATGTCATGATATGCATGTACGAATAAAACTCGTTAAAACATGATACATGAAACAAGCTAGATAGAGAGATCATGATAGAACAAGATCTAGAACAATATAACGAGAAGAAACTAGCAATAGATCACCTTGTACGAGCACGCAAGATTTCACTTGATGTCAATAGCTTTCAAGAACACAAGATATCACTAATTGCAATAAATGCAGGATGACCATATCAAGTAAGCAAGCAAGCACGCACAAGCACGATAATGTAACACTAATCAGGCACGTAGACACTAATGTACACCAAGAAAAGATCCATTAAGAATGTACACCAGGACACGTGTATGTGGTTATTGTATCTATCATTCAACACGACGCGCATGACTCCCAGCACAGATGCAATGCCAGTAATCATTATACCTCATGGTTAACAGTATATTTATGACTCTCCGTCATTGGAGCTAGACTAGAGCCCTTGGACACTCGCCGTGCCCGGTCAGCATCTCACTTAAATTTTAAATGTAGATACCCATAGTCATTAATAATGGCCAATGAGAGTTTCAAGATGTAAGCATGTGTAATGTCATATTCATGATGATGATTAGAACAAGTAATAAGTAACTCGAACATGATTGCATGATAATAGTAGTCAAGAGCTAATTTGGCGGCATAAAAGCGCAATTTATACTTTAATTCATTCTTTACATTAACGGCTTTAGTCTAGATTGTAAATCACACTCACGAGAACAAGAAGAGAAAGGAAGTGCACACTATCTTCAGGGAACTTCTGTGGCGGTCCTCGCCGTTCAGACCCGTTAACCTAATAGCGAGTCTAACTCGAGTCCGCCTCCCGCGAACGGGCCGGAGCCTCGCAAGGGATATCGAACCACTAGTCCATAGAAACATAAAGGAACCAGCTCAAATAAATATAAGATCTGTCAATCTCACAAATATTTACATGAATATACATAGCCATAGTACATCTGTAACCAAACTACAACAGAACCTGGGGCATACCCCAAGGTAAACAACAGAAAAGTAATATTACACTGCTGGTGGTGCTGACCCTCCACTGGACGATGGGCGCAAAATCTCCTGATCTCCCTCACCTGGTAGGAGGTAGGGGTGAGCCTCTCGAGTCACTGGCTCAGTAGGGAAACTCCCTAGAAACCGAGCAAACAAACACAAGTAGCAAAGTAGGAAATACTATGCTAGCAATTTATATTATTATCTAGCAGGATATAAAACTGTAAGTACTACTTACCCTTTGCTGCTTAACAGGAATCGATATAAGTAAATAAACAGCAAAACTAAACAAGTGTACGAGCTACTGTAGAGAAACGCCACACTCGGGCCACGTCAACTGGTTCGCGACACCAGTTACTGACCCGGACAAACAACACAGGACTACCTCTTAGTCTCGCAACCACGGACAAAAGGTCCAGCTGCCGCTCCACTAAACAAGTACAAAGAACTGTGGAGTCCAACTAAACCACCACAACTTGCAAGTCACACACCTCGTAGGCCCATGCCTGGCACCTTTAGGGACTCTGGCCTGAGCTCCCTAAAGTGAGACACTGAAAAACAGGACTAGCTAGGGTCCAGTACGTCTACTGGTGTCCGTCTCCGCCAACTACGAGCGCGCTACAAGCGACAACACAACAAACTCTCTCTAGTCGCTGTCCCACTGCCGTCTTTCCCTCAACCGACGTACTACTCAACACAAGAGTGAGGGTGTCAAGGAAGATGACAAGACCTCATCGGTACCCAGTACCGAGACAAGCCCTGAGCACTCACGTGCCTGGCTCACACAAAACCTGGGGCTCCCAACTGAAGAGGTATCCACGGAAGGCGTCAAACTACACACCACGTACACAGAAACCACGTGCACAACGCACAAGCCACGTAAAACCTTCACGCAAACCACGTGAACACCATATGAACCACACATAATGCACCTCATCACATAACACAAACCATGCAAAATGGATAATCATACACTTACATGTATTCTCGAATACTGTTTTCTATTGCTGTCGCGACAGGGTGTAGCGTCGCCTCCGGGTCGACGCCTTAATAGGTGTGAACCCTAAACCGGAATCCTTCATTTGGATCACCCCAAACTCTTTAAAATCTATGGATTTCATTCCATTTTCATGCTTTAATGTGTTCCTACACATGTTATCTAAGGTTTAGAAAGCAGGAAACACATTATCCACATCACACGAACGTTTCACGAATCAAACCACGGGAAATCTCCCTACCTTCGCAAAGAACGTGAAGAACGAAGCTCGTACGACGTTTCCTCCGCTCCACGTAACGTCCTCACGGTGGAAGCTCGTCAAGCCAAGCTCTAACAAGCCTAATCGCCCAAAAATTCCACAGAAAAACCCCCTGGCCGAGTAGAGCTTCTCTGAGCTCTGTTCTGCCAGGGTTTCTTAAAAACACAGTGAAGTTAAGAACGCGACGCCCTACTCGATCGCGACCTGAACGCGATGCTTTAGGCTGTCGCCTTAAGCCTGCTGACGTCAGTCCGTGCGCCCAGCATGCGACACGCGGCAGACATGCAGATGATCACTTAAACCGGAGGTATCATGAACGCAGCGCCATGGTCTGTCGCGATCAAAATGTGACGTCCCTCACTGTCACGTTAAGAACCGAGAAACAGTGAGTGCTTTGGGCAAAATCTCATAACCTGCGGAAACCACCTGCCACACACACGTCATCGGCCACACACTAGCCTCCATAACCACACAAAGACGATCCGAACGGTTGGAATGTTACATTACTATCACCTAAAAAGAAATTTCGTGCTCGAAATTTAAAACAAAAGCCAATTATCAAAATTTCAATTCAATCCATATGGTGTTATCACCTAAAAAGAAATAAAGACTTACTCAAACAAATATGGATACGCTTTTCTCATTTCTTCTGCTAATTCCCAAGTATCTTCACCACCTTGCATGTTCTCCCATCTAACCTTTACCAACTCAATTTCTTTGTTCCTGAGCTTTTGGGTTCTATGGCCTGAAATTTGTACTGGATATTCCGGCATTGACATGTCGGGCTTCAAATCATCTCTTTGATAACTGACAACTTGGGTTGGATCCTTGATATATTTTCTTAACATTGAGACATGAAACACATCATGTGCATCAGTGAAATCCGCTGGCAAATCCAATTTATAAGCTACTTCACCCATTCTTTCTTTTATTTGGAATGCCCCAACATATCTCGGGCTCAACTTGCCTTTCTTACTGAACCTTAATACACCCTTAGTAGGAGACACTTTTAAAAACACATAATCGCCGACTTCAAATTGTAATGGTCTGCGTCTAACATCTGCATAACTCTTCTGGCGACTTTGGGCTGTTTTCAACTTTTCTTGAATGAATTTTACTGTTTCTGCACACTGACGAACCATTTCTGGGCCCAAAACCTGCCTCTCTCCTACTTCATGCCAATTTAATGGTGATCTGCACGGTCTGTCATACAAGGCTTCATAAGGTGCCATTTCAATACTTGAATGGTAGTTGTTGTTATATGCAAACTCAACCAGACCCAAATGATGCTCCCAAATGCCTCCTCACACAAGACAGCAAGCTCTCAACATATCTTCAATAGTCTGAATTGTTCTTTCTGTCTGCCCATCTGTTTGAGGATGATATGTTGAACTGTACCTTAACTCTGTGCCGACTACTCTTTGCAAACTCCTCCAAAATCCTGAAGTAAATCGAGGGTCTCGATCTGAAACTATAGTGACTGGTATTCCATGCAAAGGTACAATCATTTCTACATACAACTTAGCTAATCTATCAACTGACCATGTCATGCTAACTGGCAATAATCTGCAGACCTTGGTCAATCTATCCACAAAAACCCATATTGCATTGTGACCTGATGAACTGGGCAAACCAACTATGAAATCCATTGCTATGTCATCCCATTTCCACTGCGGAATGGGTAATGGCTGCAACAATCCTCCCGGTTTCTGATGCTCTACTTTTATTTGCTGACATACTGCACATCTGGTTATAAACTCTGCAATTTCTCTCTTCATATTTGGCCACCAAAAATACTTCTTCATGTCTTGATAAATTTTAGTGCTACCTGGGTGAATGGTGTACCTTGATCTATGAGCTTCTTCTAAAACCTTTTGTCTAATTTCTGTATCTTCTGGGACATACAATCGTTCTTTTAGTCTGACCACATTATCATGCCCCAAATTTACTTCATCCATTATGAGAATATCTGCTAAACTAGTATCTGCTTTCTATGCCTCTGCTATCTGCCAGTAAAGAGAAGGCTCCACTGCACTAGTTGCTAATATTGCTCTGCGTTGATTGCTTGGCACATGAAAGGAATTCTCCACTACATCCTCATAGAGTTTCCATTCTCTGATCATAAGTTGATTCATAACTGCTTTTCTGCTCAGTGCATCTGCCACCACATTTACTCTGCCTGGATGATATGCCTTAAATTCAAATCTTTCTGAGAGAAAATATATTTTAAGCTCTTATGATCAGTAAAAATCTCAAATCTTTCACCATACAAATAATGCCGCCAGATCTTTAATTCAAAAACTACTGCTACCAACTCTAAATCATGAGTAGGGTAGTTCTCCTCATGCTTCTTTAATTGCCTGGAGGCATAGGCAACCACTTTACTATGCTGCATCAAAACTGCACCCAAACCTCTCTTGGATGCATCTGTAAACAAAACAAATCCGCCACTGCCCTCTGGAATCTCTAAAACTGGTGCTGATGTCAACCTCTTCTTTAATTCTGTAAAACTGCGCCTGTGCTCCGGGGACCACACAAAAGGAACACCCTTTCTTGTTAACCTTGTCATTGGTGTTGCTATCTTGGAGAAATCCTGGATAAATCTTCTGTAATAACCTGCCAAACCTAGAAAACTCCTAATCTCAAACACTGTTTTCGGCTCTTCCCACTTCATTACTGCCTCAACTTTGGCTGGATCCACTACAATACCTTCACCTGATATCACATGACCCAGAAACTGAATCTCCTTCAACCAGAACTCACATTTACTAAATTTAGCAAATAACTGATGATCCCTCAATATCTGCAAAGTAATCCGCAAATGATCTGCATGTTCTTCTTCTGATGTTGAATAAACCAATATATCATTAATAAAGACCACTATAAACTGATCCAAATACTGATGAAATATTCTATTCATCAAATTCATAAAAGCTGTAGGTGCATTTGTCAATCCAAAAGGCATCACAACAAACTCATAGTGCCCATATCTGGTCCGAAAGGTTGACTTCTTAATATCCTCTTCTCTGATCCACAATTGATGATATCATGATCTCAAATCTATCTTGGAAAATACTCTAGCTGACTGCAATTGATCAAATAAATCATCAATCCTCGGAAGTTGATACTTATTCTTAATTGTAACTTTATTCAGCTGCCTGTAATCTATACACATTCTTAAACTGCCATCTTTCTTTCTGACAAATAACACTAGCGCTCCCCATGGTGACTGACAAGGTCTAATAAAACCTTTTTACAATAATTCCTGCAACTGCTTTTTCAACTCTTTCAATTCTGTTGGGGCCATTCTATATGGTGCTTTAGAAATGGGTAAACTACCTGGTTGCAATTCAACTGTAAAATCCACCTCTCTATGCGGCGCTAATCCAGGCAACTCATCCGGAAACACATCTGCAAATTCTCTAACCACTGGCACTGAAACTACAGACTCACTAGACTTCATTAAACTAACAGAAGTAAGGTACGCTACACATCCCGCATTAATTAACTTTCTAGCTCTAAGTGCAGAAATAATAAACTTGGGAGTGTAAAAAGGCATACCTTGAAATTCAAACACTTCACCACCGGGTCTGCAAAATCTGACTCTCTTCTTTCTACAATCAACCAATGCCCCATAGGCCTCTAACCAATCCATCCCCAGAATCACATCATATTCTTTCAATGTTAGAGCATACAATCTAACTGGCATCTGATTCCCATGAATCACTATCGGAACATCTTCTAAAAAGCAGGAAGTTCCACTACTAACTCACAATGCCTTTCTTCTAAGGGAAGTACCACACTATCCAGAAAATCTTCGAAAATAAATGAATGGGAAGCACCGGATCAATTAATACTCTAGCAGTAAAATCAAAGAAAGGTAGTATACCTTCAATGAGATTGGATGCCTCCGTCTGAGCTCTGGTAACAACCATCACTCGACCCCGTCCTCCTCTTTGGTATGGTGCACCTATGCCTTGCTCTGCTGACCACTGAAAGGGCTACTGCTGCTGCTGCTGCTGGGTTCCTCTACCATAAGTCTGCTCTCGAGGATATGGGCAATTCCTTGCTAAATGTCCTGGTTGCCCACAATTATAACATCTAAAACCTGGATATGTTGTAGGTTGCCCTGCCGTACTCTACTGAGATTCCTCTGGAATCGGCGGTCTGTAGCCACGACCTTGATGAAAGCCTCCCTGCTGAAAACCCTGTTGCCTGCCTCTACCACGGCCTCCTTGAAAGAATTTCTTAATCTTCTTGCCCCATTTTGCTATTCCAGATGATGAAGAAGCTCCAGAAGGTGCTTTCCCTTTACTGATTCCTCCTGACGGTTGTGGATGCCGAAAACTACCTGAGCCTAAACCACCTGTCTGAGACTGCCCTTGCCTGGCCCGAACAGTCCTCTCAAGTATTGCTGCTCTCTGAGCTGCCTCTTCCACTGTTCTACACATCAATGGAATCACTGCATCTTGCAATTCTGGCCTCAGACCTCGAATAAAATATTCCACCATCATGGTATTATCAGTTACTACATATGGGGCATACCTGCTCAGGGCTATAAACCTCATCTGATATTCAAGCACCGAGAGGTTTCCTTGCTGGAGTGTCCTAAACTGCTCTCTCTTCCTCTGCTGAATCTGTATTGGGAAGAAAGAATCATTAAAAACTGACAAAAATTCCGACCATGAAATAGTGTCCTCCGTCCTACCTGTAAAAACTGTCTGCATCTTTAATCACCACCATTCCTGCGCAAACCCTCGTAGCTGGTATGCGGCAAGAATCACTTTATCTTCCTCAGGGCACCTCATTATCACAAATACCCTATCGATCTCATGTATCCAATGCTCGGCTGTATCTGGGTTGGGGCCTCTTGAGTATGTAGGGGGCTGCAATCTCAAAAATCGCTCCACAATTACTGTAGTCTCCTCTCCAGTAACTGGTCTCACTAGAACTGCTGGTTGTACAGGTACTACAGGTGGTACCTCTGTTGGGTTGAGTGTGTTTTGGAACTTCCTAAAGTTGTAATTTAATGATATCTAATGAACATCACTCATACCTTGATTTGTATGATGACATACTGTGATATTGATGATGTCATATTGTGATTTTAATGATGAGATATTGTGACATGTTGTGATTTTGATGATGATATGTTGAACATGTTATACATTTTATACATATCACAATAATGCTTAAACAACATGTTTCTGATGTTTAATATCTCATATTTTAATGATAATATCTTGTACTAATGGTTTATGTGTTAAATTTTTAGGTTCACACATTTTTGTCTTGGTAATGTCGACACTAGTCCCAGATTCCAGAAGACCCAGTTGCCAGACTGGGACAGAAGGTCGACACTAGCTCAAAGCAGGTCGACACTAGTCCCAGATTCTAGAAGGGCAGGTCGACACTAGTCCCAGATTTCAGAAGGGCAGGTCGACACTAGCTCAGGGCAGGTCGACACTAGACCCAGTTTCCAGCAGAGCAGTTTGCAGAAATGGGACAGCAGGTCGACACTAGATTAGGGCAGGACGACACACTCTGGCTGAAAGTCAAAATCGTGAATTTCTCTGTACACGTGGATGCTTGGGATTTAAGGGATTTGACCTAGGGTTCCGTGCCCATGCACCCCAAAGCACTTTATGGACATATGGGGCTATAAATACCCATGTTCCTTGTACCCCAAAGGTAAGGAGAGCCCATACACTTCCAGAAGAAGCCTTTTGGCGGCCAAAGGGGGTTTTCCAGATCTGTCTCCATCTCCAGAAGCTACAAGCCATCCTTTCAAGAGGAAGGACAAGGGAATCAAGGGGAATCCCTAGAGAGAAGCTTGATGTGCAAGGCAAAGGAGCAGATCCAACTGAAGAGGTGCAGAAGAAGAAGGATTTCTGGCATTTCAGATGCCATCAAAGCAGAGCATCGCCATTTGAGGAGAATCTCCATCGATTTCCATCAAGGCTCCTCAATTGAAGCATCTGCAAGGCCTCTTCATCGAAGAACACTCTTTCTACATCTATTTCCCTCATCTCAGAGTTTGTTCTTCCTTATTTCATCTGTGATATTTGTGCATGAAGTTCTGCACAAATTTATGTGTACGAATCTGTCTTGAATCAGATCATTGCTAGAGGATCTGATCTCTTTTGTGTTTGATCTAGCTTTTGTACTATGAGCCGTCGAGCTCTGGTTTGTGAGTCATCGTACTCACTGTGTGGTTTGAGCCGTCATGCTCAAGTTGGAGTCGTCGTACTCCGGTTGTTGTTTGAGCCGTCGTGCTCAGTTTGGAGTCGTCGTGCTCCAGGTGTTTCTTGAGTCGTCGTGCTCAATGGTGTTTGGAGTCGTCGTGCTCCAGTGTGAGTTGTACTCAAAGTTTTGAGTAGTGTGGCCTCACTGTGTGAGGGGTGGACGTAGGAGTCACTGGAGGTGATTTCCGAACCACCTAAAATCCTCTGTGCAATGGTTTGGATTGTGGTTTGACTTTATTTTACGCTAGATGCATGCATACGGATTTCGTTCACACTACTAATCGATTTGCTCACACATTCTAATCACTTCAGTTCAGTAAATTGTTTGGGTGATTTGATCTCTGATTCAAAGTAATTTTTAATTGCTTAAGCTTCCGCGTTAATTGGTGTTAGATCTATTCAACCCCCCCTTCTAGATCTGATCCATCCACCCATCCGATCCCCAACAATTGGTATCAGAGTGGGTTAATGTCTATCTCTAATCTGATTTGATTGCTTCTGTTTGATCTCTGTGTTAATTGCTTGAATTGTTTGCTTGTTCTTTCACCATCTCATTAATTGATGGATTCTCGAGGATTTGTAGCTGAAGGCCATTCCATTAACAGACCACCATATTTTGATGGGTCTGATTATTCATACTGGAAAAATCGCATGCAAGTTTTTCTTAGGGCTCAAAATTATGAAATTTGGAGGATAGTTGAAGTGGGTCCTTATGAAAATCATGAAGATGAGGAGAATTGGACTAGAGAGCAAATTAGAAAAGCTACTCTTAATTATAGTGCCATGAACATGCTTCAGTGTGCAGTCCACCCTAAAGAATATTCAAGAATATCCATGTGTAAATCTGCTAAAGAAATTTGGGATAAACTTGAAGTAATGTATGAGGGAACATCTCAAGTTAAGGAAATCAAAGCAAACATATTTGTTTTTGAATATGAATTGTTTATGATGAAATCTGATGAATCGATTTCTGAAATGTTTGCTAGGTTTATGATAATTGTCAATGGACTGAAGGCATTAGGTAAGGAATACACTGATGCTGATCTGGTAAGAAAAACCTTGCGCTCTCTATCATCTGTTTGGCACACAAAGGCTACATTGATTGAAGATTCTAAGGATTTATCCAAAATCTCCTTGGATGAACTCATAGGATCTTTAATGACTTATGAAATAAATCTGAAGAGAAATGAAGAACACATGCTTAAAGCTAAACCAATAGCACTTAAGGCTTCATCAAGCATCAAAGAGAAAAATCAAGAAACATCAAGTTCTGATGAGTCTGAGTTTAATGAAGATGAACTTGACATCATGACTAGACAATTCAAAAAATTTTTAAAATCATGAAGAAGAAGATTCAATGAAAAGAAACAATATTCTTCTAATAAAAGGAATGTTTCTTCTTCAAATTGTAATGATAGCAGAAATCAAAAAACTGATGAAGATATTGTTTGCTATAGGTACCACAAGAAAGGACACATGAAAGGTGAGTGTCCTGAGATCAAAAAGGATAAATATGAGAAGAACAACAAATTGAAGAAGTCAAAAGCCATGATTGCAACTTGGTTAGATGAAGACCAAAGTGAGGATGGTTAAGAGAACTCTTCAAGTTCAGCAAATGATGAGTTATGCTTCATGGCTAACAGAACTGATGGAAAGAACTCACAAAGAAAAGGAGCAAAAAGAACTCAGAAAACTATGGCTCTCACAGCAAAGTCTAAGAGTTCAAAACACTCTTCATCCTCTTCAGAACACAAGAGTTCAAATGGGTCTAAAAGGTCAGGTAAATCAACTCCAGATCCATTTGTGTATTCTAATTCTGATCCTGATGAAGATGAAAGTATGTCTTATGCTGAATTGATGAAATTCTGTGAAAAGATACAAAGTATTAATGTACAACTGAACACTAAAAATAAAGACTTGAAAAAGACTTTAAAACATTGCCATAAAGAAAGTGAAAACTTGAAAAATACACTTGAATTGCTCCAGAAAAATGACAAAGATCCTTCAGAAGAAATTGAGAATTTGAAAAATGAAGTTGAAAAATTAAATTCTGAAAAAGAGAATTTGGAAGATGAAGTCCAAATTTGTGAAACTAAATTGAATGGATTGAAAGAAAACCATGAGCTATTGAAATCAAAAGTCATTGATCTGGAAAATGAAAAATAAGAATTGATTAATCTCAATAACAATTTCAAATTTGATAATGATCAATTAAACAAACAAATTTCTAGCATGGCTTATGATCATCAAATAAATGAAAGATGCAAACAACTTGTTGAAGAAAATCATCATCTAAAAAGGAAGATTGAATGCTTTTTCCATGGCAAACCATTAGACAATGAGTGTAGCAATTTGAGTAATAAAATTTCTGATTTGGAAAAACAAATTGTTCAATCTGAAAATGAAAAGAACAAGATGAAAAATGGTTTGGATGTCATGAAATAAACTTCAGAATTCAGAAAAAGAAGTTGTTGCATTAAAAGCTGAAAAACAGAAGATTCAAATGAATTGAAGAACACAAGTTTTGCTTCTGTAAGAGACAAGAAAAATGAAAATAAAACAAAGTTAACATTTGTTAAAACTGCTGCAAAGAAGAACTCTGCTAACTCTAATGAAAAACTAGTGAAAGTTCTTGTTCAGAAACAGAAAAAGAAAAAGGAGAATGCTAATGTCAAGAAGATTCATCTACCTTCTCCATCAGTTCAAAAAGCTCCAAGGCAAGCTCCAAAGTCACATCATGCCATGAGCTACCAAAAGGTACCTCCTTCTTCTCATGGTAAGCCTCAGCACATGAAAATGAGATTCCAGCAAATGCATACATGCCAAGGTAAGAACCAGGTAAGAAATGCTCTCATTTGTTTTAATTGCAATAAACCTGGTCATCTTGCCAAACATTGTTGGAATAAAAATCAAAATTTCAATAAACATGTCAAATCAGTCAAATGCTTTCATTGTCATAAAATTGGTCATATTTCTAGGGACTATTGGTACAGAAATGATTTTGTTGTGCATGCTCAGAAATTCCAATCTAATGCACATGCTCATACACATAGGAATAAACATCATGTTCATACTGAAGATGTTCAGAAATTCCATGTGTATAGGCATAGAAATGTTGCACAAAATCATTTTGTTTCTGCTCATATTAAAAATCCAAAAAATAGAAAACTTCATGAAAACATAAATGCATTGATCAAGGCAAAAGGAAAATCTGGAACTAATTCTGCTCATAGTTCTATCAATGAAAGAAATGCATCTATACAAAAATTAAAAGCATTTTGGATTCAAAAATCTTTGTTGCAATCTAACATGGATTTCATTGCAGGACCCAAACAAGTGTGGGTCCCAAAACCAGCTTGATTAGCAAGCTGAGAAGTCTTGCAACCATACACTGTAAATGGATTCAAGATATTGGATGTGCAAGGCTAGAAATGATTGGAGAACACAGGTAAAATCTTTGAAAAAGAAATGAAGACCATTCAGGTAAAACATCTTTATTATTTCAATTTTGAATTGCCTGAATTGAAACAAATGTTTAATTTCTATATGAAAAATGAGAAATGTGTTTCAATGCTACTCCCATCAATGAACTTTATGTCATAACAATTGGAATCAAGTTTATGTTATCATGCATGCTTAACTGTTCCCATGAGTCTGTGTGCATATTAACTGCTTTGACTTCTTGGTATATCAAATGATGACATGTGGAAAAATAGGTTATGCTTGTTTGGAAACTATCATTATGCGTGAGTAAAATACTTCGCCAAGTACCAAAAGTCATGTTATGCTTAAAGCTAATTGTGCTCATAATCATGTGTGAATTGCTTGCTAACTTTTTCATTCCATGCACATATTAAAGGGGAGTAAATTTGAAAAAGTTGAAAAATGTTTTTCAATAAATGTAATGAATTTCATGCTAAAAATAAAGTGTAATTGACTTTTTTTTTTCAGTGACTATGTGGTATATCAAATGGTGAAATGTGAAAGGACAAGTTAGGCTTGTCTGGAAACTATCATCATGCGTGAGAAAAATTCTCCGTCAAGTATCAATAGTCTTTTCTGCATAAAGGTCATCAAGCAAAATGAAAATCTCAAAAACTTTATTTTGAGTCTTTGCAAAATTCTTCTCCTTCAATAAATTGTCCTGTTGATATATGCTTGATCATGTTCATACTCTTTCTGTGCTAATTGCTTGGAATGAACATATCTGAATTGCTTAAATGATCATTTCATATCATGCATATCTTATGGGGGAGTGAATTCGAAAGAATCTTTGAGTGAAATACTGGAGAAATTTGCTGGAGAAATATTCTGTCATATCTGATTCATCATCAACTCCCATTCAGTTTGTTGACAAATATTCTTGCTCATAAATTCCTCACTCTCACATTGCATTAACATTCTTGGTATATCAAATGGTGATTTGAAGAAAGACAAGTCAGGCTTTTCTGGACACTTTCACTATGCGTGAGTATATTTCTCCGCCAAGTATCAAGAGTCTTGTATGCAATTGTTGAGGGGGAGTCATTGTCATATCTCTTGACCTTACTTGTCTATCTTGAACCCCAAATTCATCAGAATTTTTGAGTCCTTGTGCTATTTTCTTATGAGAGAATTAAAACATTGAAACTAAAAACACTGTGCATTTAGTTTAATTTCAAAGATTCAGTATCATTTCAAGGTCATGCAATCTTAATACTGAATTTTTTTAAAATGATTTGCAAAACACTATTATAGGCACATGAGTGGCTTTAATATTTCACATGTGTATTTTTTAGCTTTATTTTTACCACATGTTAAGAATAATATTTCTAAATTCATAGCCATGACTTGTCTGGTCAAAGTAAAAATATTCCTGTAAAATGTCAAAAGAAAATTGATCAATCTGGAAAGATACAAACAAAGCAATGCAAATGCTTGAACCCCTGAGTAACCGGGCTATTTCACCTGACAAGTGATTTGTTTTGCGTCAAAAAGTGGAAATCAAAATTTTCAACTCTGTATAAGATAATGAAAGTTAAACCACTGAGTAATCAGGAGGTCTTGCATCTGATCAATGTGATTTCTTGCACTGAAAAGTGAGATTTAACTAATTTATTCTTGTATTCTTTCCTAGTGAAAATTGAAGGAAAATCAAAAAGATAGGATAGAAAAGCTTAAGACCTTAATTAAGTTCATGTTTACTGTGTTTAGACCTATTATTTTACATTGTGTTAAACTTAAAGCTCCTAACGTCCTTGTTAAATACTTCTGCTCACTCATATAGGTCACTTTATTTCACATGTGCATCATTATTTTAACCACATTCAGATTATTGTAATTTGCTATTCTTTGTGTTGAGTGTGTCTTTGTGATTAAACTTTGTTGCACAATAACAAAAACACCATAATTTCTCTCAACTGATCATATCACTTTGCCTCACTCATTTTGAATGACTCTGACCATTTATTCCCTACATTTCAATTCTTGATCTCCTACAATCTTTGTTTCTCTCTCTTGTCTATCCTTTTGATGATGTCAAAAAGGGGGAGAAAAAGGCATATCAAAAAGGGGGAGAAAAGGGCTTTCCAAAAAAGGGGGAGAAAATCCTTTAAAGGAGAAAGGTCAAAGTGTGTATATGGTCAAAGGGGGAATTATTGCAGTCAAGGGAGTCAAGATATTGGGAGATTGTGCATATGCTTTGTCATCATCAAAAAGGGGGAGATTGTTGGGTTGAGTGTGTTTTGGAACTTCCTAAAGTTGTAATTTAATGATATCTAATGAACATCACTCATACCTTGATTTTGATGATGACATACTGTGATATTGATGATGACATATTGTGATTTTAATGATGAGATATTGTGACATGTTGTGATTTTGATGATGATATATTGAACATGTTATACATTTTATACATATCACAATAATGCTTAAACAACATGTTTCGGATGTTTAATATCTCATATTTTAATGATAATATCTTGTACTAATGGTTTATGTGTTAAATTTTCAGGTTCACACATTTTTGTCTTGGTAGTGTCGACACTAGATCAAAGCAGGTCGACACTAGTCCCAGATTCCAGAAGACCCAGTTGCCAGACTGGGACAGCAGGTCGACACTAGCTCAAAGCAGGTCGACACTAGTCCCAGATTCCATAAGGGCAGGTCGACACTAGCTCAAAGCAGGTCGACACTAGTCCCAGATTCCAGAAGGGCAGGTCGACACTAGCTCAGGGCAGGTCGACACTAGACCCAGTTTCCAGCAGACCAGTTTGCAGAAATGGGACAGCAGGTCGACACTAGATTAGGGCAGGTCGACACACTCCGGCTGAAAGTCAAAATCGTGAATTTCTCTATACACGTGGATGCTTGGGATTTAAGGGATTTGACCTAGGGTTTCGTGCCCATGCACCCCAAAGCACTTTATGGACATATGGGGCTATAAATACCCATGTTCCTTGTACCCCAAAGGTAAGGAGAGCCCATACACTTCCAGAAGAAGCCTTTTGGCGGCCAAAGGGGGTTTTCCAGATCTGTCTCCATCTCCATAAGCTACAAGCCATCCTTTCAAGAGGAAGGACAAGGGAATCAAGGGGAATCCCTGGAGAGAAGCTTGCTGTGCAAGGCAAAGGAGCAGATCCAACTGAAGAGGCACAGGAGAAGAAGGATTTCTGGCATTTCAGATGCCATCAAAGCAGAGCATCGCCATTTGAGGAGAATCTCCATCGATTTCCATCAAGGCTCCTCAATTGAAGCGTCTTCAAGGCCTCTTCATCGAAGAACACTCTTTCTACATCTATTTCCCTCATCTCAGAGTTTGTTCTTCCTTATTTCGTCTGTGATATTTGTGCATGAAGTTCTGCACAAATTTATGTGTACGAATCTGTCTTGAATCAGATCATTGCTAGAGGATCTGATCTCTTTTGTGTTTGATCTAGCTTTTGTACTGTGAACCGTCGAGCTCTGGTTTGTGAGTCGTCGTACTCACTGTGTGGTTTGAGCCGTCGTGCTCAAGTTGGAGTCATCGTACTCCGGTTGTTGTTTGAGCCGTCGTGCTCAGTTTGGAGTCGTCGTGCTCCAGGTGTTTCTTGAGTCGTCGTGCTCAAGGGTGTTTGGAGTCGTCGTGCTCCAGTGTGAGTTGTACTCAAAGTTTTGAGTAGTGTGGCCTCACTGTGTGAGGGGTGGACGTAGGAGTCACTGGAGGTGATTTCCGAACCACCTAAAATCCTCTGTGCAATGGTTTGGATTGTGGTTTGACTTTGTTTTACGCTAGATGCATGCATAGGGATTTCGTTCACACTACTAATCGATTTGCTCACACACTCTAATCACTTCAGTTCAGTAAATTGTTTGGGTGATTTGATCTCTGATTCAAAGTAATTTTTAATTGCTTAAGCTTCCGCGTTAATTGGTGTTAGATCTATTCAACCCCCCCTTCTAGATCTGATCCATCCACCCATCCGATCCCCAACAACCTCTACTCCGGGCGGGGGTGGAACTGGAGGAGCTACTGGTACCGCCTCCTCTGGAAATGGTGGTACTACTGCCGCTAGCTGCACCTGAGGTTGCTGATCTAGTCTTACCCGAATCTCTGTCAAGCTCTCCCAGATTCTTTCTATCATTCTCTGCGTAGGATCTTCTCCTGCCCCTTCTCCTTCACCTCCCACATTTCTCCTTTCGGCCATTACTACTCCTGCACAAACATTATTTAAACAATACAATACACAAGAAATCAATACAAAACCAGGGTCACTACTAGTAGTGGGTTACAGTAATGACATAGGTATGTAATTTCCAATTCCTTTATATTCTTACGGACCTTGCTCTGATACCAACTGTGGCGGTCCTTGCCGTTTAGACCCGTTAACCAAATAGCGAGTCTAACTCAAGTCCGCCTCCCGCGAACGGGCCGGAGCCTCGCAAGGGATATCGAACCACTTGTCCATAGAAACATAAAGGCCAGCTCAAATAAATATAAGATCTGTCAATCTCACAAATATTTACATGAATATACATAGCCATAGTACATATGTAGCCAAACTACAACAGAACCTGGGGCATACCCCGAGGTAAACAACAGAAAAGTAATATTACACTGCTGGTGGTGCTGACCCTCCACTGGACGATGGGCGAGAAATCTCCTGATCTCCCTCACTTGGTAGGAGGTAGGGGTGAGCCTCTCGAGTCACTGGCTCAGTAGGGAAACTCCCTAGAAACCGAGCAAACAAACACAAGTAGCAAAGAAGGAAATACTATGCTAGCAATTTATATTATTATCTAGCAGGATATAAAACTGTAAGTACTACTTACCCTTTCCTGCTTAACAGGAATCGATATAAGTAAATAAACAGCAAAACTAAACAGGTGTACGAGCTACTGTAGAGAAACGCCACACTCGGGCCACGTCAACTGGTTCGCGACACCAGTTACTGACCCGGACAAACAACACAGGACTACCTCTCAGTCTCGCAGTCACGGACGAAAGGTCCAGCTGCCGCTCCACTAAACAAGTACAAAGAACTGTGGAGTCCAACTAAACCACCACAACTTGCAAGTCACACACCTCGCAGGCCCATGCCTGGCACCTTTAGGGACTCTGGCCTGAGCTCCCTAAAGTGAGACACTGGAAAACAGGACAAGCTGGGGTCCAGTACGTCTACTCGTGTCCGTCTCCCCCAACTATGAGCGCGCTACAAGCGACAACACAACAAACTCTCTCTAGTCGTTTTCCCACTACCGTCTTTCCCTCAGCCGGGCGTACTACTCAACACAAGAGTGAGGGTGTCCAGGAAGACGACAAGACCTCATCGGTACCCAGTACCGGGACAAGACCCGAGCACTCACGTGCCTGGCTCACATAAAACCTGGGGCTCCCAACTGAAGAGGTATCCACAGAAGGCGTCAAACTACACACCACGTACACAGAAACCACGTGCACAACGCACAAGCCACGTAAAACCTTCACACAAACCACGTGAACACCATATGAACCACACACCACACGCTCCCCGAGCGTTGAGAGAGTGCTAATGCACCTCTAACTATCATCACATAACACAAACCATGCAAAACGGATAATCATACACTTACATGTATTCTCGAATACTGTTTTATGTTGCTGTCACGACAGGGTGTAGTGTCGCCTACAGAACGCGACGGCACGATAAGTCGCCTTCTTAACGCGACACATCACTGTGTCGCGACATGGTCGCGATGCCATGGGTCGACGCCTTAACAGGTGTGAACCCTAAACCGGAATCCTTCATTTGGATCACCCCAAACTCTTTAGAATCTACGGATTTCATTCCATTTTCATGCTTTAATGTGTTCCTACACATGTTATCTAAGGTTTAGAAAGTAGGAAACACATTATCCACATCACACGAACGTTTCACGAATCAAACCACGGGAAATCTCCCTACCTTCGCGAAGAACGCGATGAACGAAGCTCGTACGACGTTTCTTCCTCTCCACGTAACGTCCTCGCTGTGGAAGCTCATCAAGCCAAGCTCTAACAAGCCGAATCGCCCAAAAATTCCACAACAAAACCCCCTGGCCGAGCAGAGCTTCTCTGAGCTCTATTCTGCCAGGGTTTCTTAAAAATGCAATGAAGTTAAAAACGCGACGCCCTACCCGGTCGCAACCTGAACACGACGCTTTAGGCCGTTGCCTTAAGCCTGCTGAAGTCAGTCCGTGCGCCCAGCATGCGACACGCGGCAGACATGCAGACGATCACTTAAACTGGCGGTATCATGAACGCGGCGCCAAGATCTGTCGCGATCAAAACGCGACGTCCCTCACTGTCGCATTAAGAACCGAGAAACACTGAGCGCTTCGGGCAAAATCTCATAACCTGCGGAAACCACCTGCCACACACACGTCATCGGCCACACACTGGCCTCCATAACCACACAAAGACGATCCGAACGGTCGGAACGTTACAACTTCAATGGTACAACCAACTCGGCCTCCATGTGGGAATCCATGGAGAGCGGAGATTTACGGAGGACTTAGAGAAAAGGTCGCTAGTCTTATTGATTCGGAATGACCGATAGAGAGCTTCCAAATCCCCAAGAAAGGGCTTCCTAGAAGTGCAAGTGTGTAGTGATGTACGCGTGTCAATTCACAATCCATCGGTCTCAAACCCGCGGAAAGCACTTAACATGATGGCATGCAATGAACAATGCATTTAACTACACATGGGTTTGCAAGATTTTAAGATAATAATTATCATTTTAATCAAGCTAGAACAGTAATAAGAGCGTATCACAAGTTTCATGAATGATCCCGTCATTAAGATAATAATTAGAATACTGTTCATGAAATTATAGTTTTTAAATAGGTTAATCACTTTTAAGCCATTAAACAACGATAATGTAATGACCAGACCCAAGACATGCAATTTGCACATTAAATACCATATTAAACCGACCTCGGGTATAGCGGTAAGTTTTGCAAAAGAAATAAGTGGGGTTTCATGCAAAATTTTGAGAATGCGACGCACCCCAGTACGGGTCGCGATAGGGTCGGGACAGAACGCGACAAGGGTATCTACAGAACGCGACAAGGCAGTCAGATCAGGTAGAGAGATAGCGACGGTGCGCTCGTCGCGTTCAGAACGCGACGAGTATGCTGTCGCGACAAGACCTCAGAACGTGGCCTATCGGGCCATCGCGTTCACAGGGTCTGCGCCTGAATCTGACAGAGAAAAGACATGTTCTTGGATTGCGGTCCAAAATTGCCTTATATTGACACAGGGTGCTTCAAAAATAGAGAACAAATTGTATAGTGCATGAAAAATCACGAAACTAGTTTTAAACCAACCAAGACATGCAAGGGTGCTTCCAGTAAATCGGAATTAGAAAACACTGATGGTTTCGACAGGCTTTAATCAAGTCTAACATGAGTTATAGAAGACTGAGAACAGTCAAATGCAAGAATTACATTGCAAGGTATGATGCCGAAATAATTAGGGCTTTTAGGACAAAAGTCTCATCATGAAAGTTGTTGGGAACATGTAATAGATTCAGACTATGATTTTTAAATAATTTTAAATGACCTTGAGATGCATGATAATTTGACACAAATGTAAAAGCCAAATGCTACCCGAAAACGCAGTATCATGCAGTGACCCTCTTACCACGCTTATAACTCTCCAACTATTGACATTTAGTCAAAATGTTCAACACAAAACATGACGAGGACAATTATTAGAAAAACGTTCATGTTGTGTGTTTTCTCTAATTCGGTCCTAAATCACATGCAACATATAAAGAACGGGAAAAGCCCTGACAGTGCGTGACTTGGGGAAAATGTTTATAATTCAAAATCTACTCATTGGAATTAGATGAAACCAGTGGGAAACGAAAGCTAACTTGATGCTCTACACATTGGTATAGGATATGTTAAGGTTTGGCCCGCGAAAACCTACCTTCTGTGTTGAAGAAGTCTAATTTTTCCAGAAAATTCGTGTTTAGACCACGTTTTGAAGAACGCTTAATACTCCGGGTATACTGCATGGAATTTGGGCATTCCACTTGGGTTAGAATGTAGACTTGACCCTCGTTCCAGGGGTATAAACCTTGCAAGGTTTGTTTATGGTTTGACTCACCTTTGGTCGACTCCAAGATGACTATCTGTGCAGGTCGCAGCAGACGCAACGGGGAAGAAGAACGGCTTGGTGTGGACGATCTCCTACTCCCCAGCCACCAAGAACTCCTCCACACGACCCCAACAAGATGTAAATTCGTCCCCAAGGGTTTGGTGGAGAGTATTTAAGCATCTATGGGTTTTAGGAGTCCTATTGTGACAAGGAAAGAAGAGTTGCGGTTTTGACATATTAGTTTCCTATTTTGAGGATTTCTTCCTCCATTAGAGTGTGTGAGGCTTTAGGAAACCTCCCCCCATAGTTAAGCATGAATTTGGGTTGCCAAGAATGCATATTCTCATCCCAATTCAACTCTAATTGCCTCTTTTCTAATTTCAGCTTATTTAAGCTACGAATTTCTATGCATTTTCTTGCTTCATTTTATTTTTGGGTCATATATGGTCCATTGGCCCAATTATGATATTGGGTCATTAATATATAATGTTATAAGTCTCTCCAACATTTTTATTTAATTCTATGACTCGTCCAAGTACGTGTGATAATGATTTTTTAACTTATTTATGAATTACGATAATAAGTCGCAAAACACTTTGAACTTGGCTAATCCGATTTTTCATGGCTCAAATTTCTTTGTGGAACATTTAGTAGTAATGTTTTGGGTCGATTTATAATTTTTATGGATTTTTTCGATGTATTTTAGCACATACGATATTGATACGTATGTTTTAAATACTATGATATTATGGAAATTATTTATTTCCATTTATTTGAATTTTTTTTTATAATTAAAATTTTCGAGGTGCTACATTCTAAATCCCCAAGAAAGGGCTGCCTAGTTGTGCAAGTGTGTAGTGGACACGTGTCTCAATCCACAAACCATCGGTTTCAAACTTGCAGAAAGCACTTAACAAGATAACATGAGATGAAACTATGCACTTTAACTAAACATTGTTTGCAATATTTTAAGATGATAATTATCATTTTAACAAGCTAGAACAATAAGATGAACAACTCACTAATTGCATGAATGGGTCATATTATTTAAAGAGCAATTAGAATAACATTCATGTAGTTATAGATTTTTCATTGGGTTAATTGCTTTTAAGCCATTAAACAACCCTCATGAAATGACCAGAATCAAGACATGCAAATGATGAACTCAATACCATGTAAAACAGTCCTCGAGTAAGCCTTGAAATACGCGTCCGACACCGTGGACGCACTTCATGACGGTGTGTACAATTGATACACAACGTATTGTGAAGAAGCTAAATGGCGTCCACCTAGGTGGTCGCGTTTCACATCAAATAGCGTCGGGGCATCCCAAATCGTTCATGAAATCCCTTTAAATAAATAATATAAAAATCGCCGAAAATCTTGGGTGGGAAAAATGTCGGAATCGCGTCGGCCTTGGCCGTCGCGTTTCAGAAGCCTTCTGACAGGACAACGACCCACAGTTTGAGGCACGGGTCGCGCCCCAAATCGCGTCGCCAATAGAGGACGCGTTTAAGAAGCCCTGTGAATCACGTTGCCTAGTATGGACGCAATTCACTCTTCAACCCAAAAACGCAGAAAACATAGAAACACAGGTGCTCGATCCATGCAACGCTTATATCCTATAAATTGGAGCATTTGGGACAAAAGTGTCAACATGAAAGTTGTTGGGAACATGGAATAGGTTAAAACTATGGTTTTGGATTAAATTAAAACGGCCTCGGGATGTGAGAGAAATCCCCACGAACATAAAATGCGATTAACATGCGCGACTTTGGCAAAACACTTATAACTCAAGATATACTCAACAACATTCGATGAAACCACTTGGAAATGAAAGTAGACTCGATGCTTTACACATTGGTATATGAGTTGTTAAGGTTTGGACCGAGAAAACCTACCTTATGGGTTGAAGAAGTCTCATTTTTCCAGACAACTCATGTTCAGACCACTTTTAGGAGAACGCTTACTACACCTAGTATAATGCATAAAAATTGTGCATTCCAGTTGGGTTAGGAAGTAGACTTGACCCTCTTTCCAGGGGTGTAAGCCTTGCACGATGTGGTTTAGGTTGGACCTACCTTTGGGCGACTTCAAGTGGACGGTTGGCACAGGTCGAAGCAGACGCAACAGGGAAGAAGAAGGGCTTGGTGTGCTCGATCTCCTACTCCCCAGCTGCCAAGAACTCCTCCACACGACCCAACAAGATGTAAAACTCGTCCCCTAGGGTTTGGTGGAGAGTATTTATGCATCTATGGCTTTTGGAAGTCATATTGCAACAAGGAAAGAAGAGTTGTGGTTTTTGCATGCCCCCTTCCATGTTTTGAAGATCTCTTCCCCCATTGGAGTGTCTTGGCCATCAAGAAACCTCCAAGGATGGCTAGGCTTGAATTTGGGTTGCCAAGAGAGCATTATGGTCTCCAATTTTACCATAATTACCTCTTTCCATTTTCAGCTCAATTAGGGCTGCGAATTTATGGGTATTATTCATGCTCCATTTGATTCTTGGGCCAAAAGTGATCCATTGGCCCAATATCAATAATGGGTCATCAATATATAATGTGGGAAGTCTTTTTAACATTTTTATTTAATTTATGGCCGTGTCATATTTCCGTGTTAACAGTTTTCCGACTTGTTTCCTATTTTGGATAATTAGTCACAATAACTCTTAAACCTAGCCCAAATGATTTTTATTGACCCAAATTTCTTGATGGTTCATTAGAGGATATTATTTGAATTCCATCTATGATTTTTATTTATTTTTCTGACTCATCCAAGTACGTGTAATAATGATTTTTCGACTTATTTATGAATTACGATAATAAGTCGAAAAACGCTTTAAACTTGGCTAATCCGATTTTTCTTGGCACCAACTTCTTTGTGGGGTTTGAAAATGAAAAATTTTCTGATCATGTTTTTAAGCTTAATAATGCTTTGTATGGTCTCAAACAAGCTCCAAGAGCTTGGTATGACCGGTTGAGCTCATTTCTTGTAAATAAAGGTTACATTAGAGGAAAAATTGATCAAACTTTGTTTACAAAAACTATAAATAACCATTTCATTGTTGTTCAAATTTATGTTGATGATATCATTTTTGGTTCAACAAATAATGATATGTGCAATGAGTTTGCCCATCTTATGCAATCTGAATTTGAGATGAGTTTAATGGGTGAACTTACATTCTTTTTAGGTCTGCAAGTGCATCAAACTTCTAAAGGAATATTTCTGAGTCAAACAAAATATGTGACGGCCCTGGATATTTATGCCCATTAAGGCTCCATATCCAGATTCGCCTCCCGCGAATGGACCGAAGTCTTGCAAGGGATATTTCACACTCGAGTCCAGTAAGAATATAAAAGACAAACCACAACAATATAAGACACAAGAAAGTACATGTGCTCATATCTGTAAACTACATTGTACAACTGTCCCAATACATTAGTATATGTTCAATTAAAAAGTACAACTACCTGAGGCATACCCCAAGGGAGCACAAGCTCACACAACTCGACTACAACACAACTGCTGGTGGTACAAGTCTGCCACAACGTCTCTATACGCTACACAAATGGTAAGCCTTGAAAATAACTGTAAGGGAGTGAGCCTCAACAAGTCACAGGCTCAGTAGGGGACCACCCGAAAACCACAACACAGAAGAACCTCAACCCCAGAGGGTCTCACTGGCAACACCAAAAGCCAAACCATGGCATGCTCACAATATTTATAAGAAATAACAACTTAAACAGCTTATAATTCATAAACAAATACATATTCCTCGGAAAGGAAGAGGAACCATAAGACTAGCACAGCACTACTAGTCTGCTCAACAACTGAAATGCCTAGGCCTCAAGCCTCACATGCACACTACCTCAATCACAGGTCGCCTAAGCTACAAGCCACACAGGCAAACCACTTCCTAGGCTACAAGCTTCACAGGCGAACCACACCTCGTGAGTAAACGGACTGCTAACCAAGAGCTGGTCCATTATACCCAAAACCACGATATAACGAATGTCACACTTAAATAACAGGATTGGCTACCACGATGCCAATCCATCACATATTATAACCTTAATCGAAAGTTTACCCAAGAAAGGGTAAAACACAACAAGTGAAAGGTCACACCACATGACCTCCACGGAGCACAGCTCCACCACAAAACCTGAAAAGACTGGTACCCAATGTACCACAAGAAACAGGTACCCACGCAGGGTACAGGTACCTACTACCACGAGGTACCATCACAAAGACCACAACCAAACTAGTGCCACCACAAGGCACTCCACCACGGGCAAAACCTTAACACAACTGTGCCAACAACAGGGCACACCTCAACGGGTAAAATCACAACTAGTGAGCCACTATTCACAAGCCACGACCACTGGCAAAGCACGAGTCAAAAAGGAATGACGCCACCACACAGGAACGGACTACTGGCTGATCAAACCAGTATCCAACCCGGACAACACAACACAAGAACTACCTCTCAGTCTCGTAGCCACGGACCCTCAGTCCAGCTACGGCTTCACAAACTCACAAGTCAAGCAACTAACTGTGGAGACTAACAAACACCACCACCACCTGCAGCCTCACACACTGCAGGCCCATGCCTGGCACATTTAGGGACTCAGGCCCGAGCTCCCTAAAGTGAGGCACTGGTAACAGGACTAGCTAGGGCCCAGTACATCTACTGGTGTCCGTACCCCCAACCAAGAGCGCGCTACAAGTGACCAAACGTAAAACCAGCTCAACACAAGTCGCTGCCCTCTGTCGTCTTTCCCTCAACCGGACGTACAACTCAAACTCAGGAGTGAGGGTGTCCAGGAAGATGACACAGACCTCAACGGTACCACACTGTACCGGAACAAACCCCGAGCACAACACACGTGTCTGGCTCACACAGAACCTGGGGTACCCGACTGCAGAGGTATTCTGGAACAAGCGCCGGACCACCAAACTCGGCAAGCTCAAACCCCGATACTTACATATAGAATTTTTATTACAAATCACGGCACAAATGTAAGGAATAGCTTGACCTGGTCACTCCGTGACCCATAAGCTAACCTACACAAACGTATCTACGAATCACATTAAACATTAACAACTCAGCCTGTCATTGGTCATACCATGACCTCCATGCCACAATAAACTCAATACACATAATCATTTGATAACCATACTCATACTTTACTAATTAACCACTTTATTTAACCTATAATAGACATTAGAAAGCCAGGGCTAGGTTCACATGGAAACCTTACCGCCCAGCTACCACAAACCAACCTTTATAACATTATTCAAATCAGGCACATTATACATTAACCACGTAAACCACACATTCATGATACAAACAGCACGCCACAAGCGAGCTAAAAGAGCGTTACAGGTGCCAATGCACCACTCATGCTAACCATGCATGTAAAACACTAATAATCGAATAATCGTACCATTTAAACCATGCATAAAGGACCTCTCGTCTGAGGTCGCGACGTGGGGTTGTGTCGCCTTCAGAACGTGACACCCCGATGTGTCGCGTTAACAAAGCCTAACGCGACGGGTTATACTGTCGCGACCAGGTCGCGACAGAAGAGTTTGTCGCTTTTAGATCGCGACACCCCAAACTGTCGCGTTAGAAAACCCTAACGCGACAGGTCGGCCTGTCGCGACCTTGTCGCGACAGGGGGTTCCGTCGCCTTTACAGGAAGGAACCCTAATCTGGGATCCTGTCCCCGGATTACCCCCACATACCATGCAAAACACATTTAATTTCCATTTTTCATGCTTTAATGATAGCCCTAACATGATATCTATGGTTTATAAACTGTAAAACACACCATTCACATCACACGCACGATCCAAGCATCAAAATGAGGAGGGATCTCCCTACCTCCGCGAAGAACGCAAAAACCGTCCACGGTACGGAGTCTCCCCCGCTCCACGCGACGTCCTCACGGCGAGAGCATGCCACAAACACCTCCAGAACCTTGGATCACCCGTAAAACCACCACAGCGACCTCCCCTGACCGAGCAGAGCTCGCCCCAGCTCTGTCCGGCTGAAGCAAACTTAAAAACTCCCAGCGGTTGGGATCGCAACGTACCTCCCCGTCGCGACCTTATCGCAAAAGAATAGGGCGTCGCCTTCCCAGCACACCAATGGCTACAAATGTCAGACTTGAAAGTGATGCTTCTGGTAAGTCTGTTAATGCCAAAACCTACAGAGGTATGATTGGTTCTCTTCTCTATTTGACTACTTTTAGACCAAACATTCAATTCAATGTCTGCATGTGCGCCAGATTTCAAGCAAATCCTAAAGATAGTCACATGACTGTTGTCAAAAGAATTTTTAAATATCTTCTTTCTTTATGTGATCTGGGACTTTGGTATCCGGATAGATGCAAATTGGATTTGATTACATACAGTGATATTGATTATGCCGGGTGCAAACTTGACAGGAAAAGCACTAGTGGATTGTGTTTATATCTAGGTGGTTATCTTATTTCTTGGGCTTCCAAAAAGTAACATTCTGTAGCTCTTTCTACTGCAGAAGCAGAGTATGTTGTTGCTGGTAGCTGTGGTACCCAAGTTCTTTGGGTCAAACATCAACTCCTAGATTATAATCACACATTAAGTTGTATTCCCATTCTTTGTGATAACACTAGTGCTATAAATTTGTCCAAAAATTCTATTCAGCACTCCCGCACAAAGCACATTGATATCCGACATCATTTCCTTCGAGATGAAGTTTCAAAGAACTCTTTTGAACTCCACTTCATTGACACAGAAAAACAAATTGTAGATATTTTCACTAAGCCTCTTTCTAAAAACAAATTTTCATCTTTAAGGAGAGAGCTTGGGTTGTGCAAACTTCCACATCTTTGATATCTTTCATTTCTTTTTGCAAATAAATTCCTCTTTCTCACATTGCATTGGTACTCTTGGTATATCAAATAGTGATTTGAAGAAAGGCAAGTCAGGCTTGTCTGGACACTTTCACTATGTGTGAGTATATGTCTCTGCCAAGTATCAAGAGCCTGTTATGCAATTGTTGAGGGGGAGTCATTGTCTTTCAATAAAACATTCTTGTTAATTCTGCTATCACTTCATTCAATTTTTATTTCTTCAATAATCTTCATGTTCACTTTGTGATGGGGAGCTAGTTGTCAGGGGAAGTCATTGTCACTTCTTCATTCATTTCTCTTGACAATAGTTGTCTATCTTGAGCCCCAAATTATCAGAATTTTTTAGTCCTTGTGCTATTTTCTTGTGAGAGACTTAAGACATTGAAACTAAACTCATTGTGCATTTAGTTTAATTTCAAAGATTCATTTTCATTTCAAGGTTGTGCAATCTTAATACTGAATGTCTTTAAAATATTTTGCAAAACACTTGTAGGCTCATGAGTGACTTTAATGTTTAACATGTGCATGTTTAAGCTTCATTTTTACCACATGTTAAGAATAATCTCTCTAACTTCGTAGCCATGACTTTTCTGGTCAAAGCAAACATATTCCTGCAAAACATCAAACGAAAATGAACGCAATCTGGAAAGATACAAACAGAGCAATGCATATTCTTGAACCACTGAGTAACCGGGCCATCTCACCTAAAAAATGATTTATCTCGCGTCAAAAAGTGGAAAGTAAATTGTTATCTCTGTATAAGATAATGAAAGTTAAACCACTGAGTAATCAGGAGATCTTACATCTGGTAAATGTGATCTCTTGCACTAAAAAGTGAGATTTAACTAATTTATCCTTGTAGTTCTTTTCCAGTAAAAATGAGAGAAAATTCCAAAAGACAGGACAGAAAAGCTCAAGACCTAAATAAAGTTCATGTATAGTGAGTTTAGACCTATTATTCTACATTATGTTAAAATTAAAGCTCATAACCTCCTTGTTAAATAATTCTGCTCACTCATATAGGTCACATTACCTCACATTTGCATTATTATTTTAACCACATTCAGACCATTATGTCTTGCTATGCTTTGTGTTGAATGGGTCTTTGTGATTAAACTTTGTTGTACAATACCAAAAACACAATAATTTCTCTCATATGTCAATATCACTTTGCCTCACTTATTTTGATTATTCCTGAACCTTCATTTCCATAACTACATTTCTTGATCTCCTACCATGTTTTGTTCTTTTTCATGTCTATCTTTTTGATGTTGTAAAAAAGGGGGAGAAATTGTAGAGAATTAGGGGTGAGAATTTGCAGGGAGAGGGAGAAATTGTATTTATTTTTTCATCATCAAAAATGGGGAGAATGTTGTGTTGAGTGTGTATTTTGAAACCTTTAATGATGATTTTAATTATGACTAATTGACATCACTCATAATTTGATTTTGATGATGACATTTTGTACATATTGTATATATTATAACGATGACTAAATAACATGTTTTTAACACTTAATATTTCATATTTTGATGTTCACAGAAGCCATTCAGAATTGAAGAAGTC
Source organism: Colocasia esculenta (assembly GCA_014218235.1). Taxonomy (NCBI): domain Eukaryota; kingdom Viridiplantae; phylum Streptophyta; class Magnoliopsida; order Alismatales; family Araceae; genus Colocasia; species Colocasia esculenta. Next base: position 52,836,046 of record CM024766.1, read on the forward strand.
AGTGGTGTCGACACATTCATTGATTCAGAAAGCAGTGAAGTGAAAAGTAGTAAGTGGTGTCGACACAGAACCATCATGTGTCGACACATCCATTGCATATAGAGAACAGCCAGAAGACAAGAAGCCAGTGGTGTTGACACAGGTTGATCATGTGTCGACACATCCTGTACTCCCAGAAAGATGATTTTTGGTTTATGATCAGGTGTGTCGACACAAGTGAAATGTGTGTCGACATAAGTCACCATTCAGTGCTGTCAGGACATAATGCAAGGATCATATGTCGACACACAACTTGATTGTGTCGACACAATTCGAATGATGATTCAGATCCTCAATTTTCTTAACACGTGTCTGTGTGGGAATCAAGGGAATTTACCTAGATTTTTGTGCCCACACACCCCAAGGCTCCACATGTACACATGGGACTATAAATACCCATGATCCTTGTACTCCAAAGAAAAGAGAACTCATACAATTCCCAGAAAAGGAGGAGAGCAGGAAAAAGGGGATCTGCGTCCAGAAAGGGAGCAGAGCACCTCCTCTAGGAAGAAGAAGAACGAGAAGAAGTAGAAGAAGAGGAGTTCGTGATGAAGACAGATCTGAAAAGCTTGGAAACATCTCAGAGTCTGTAATTCATCTAGTTATCATTTTAATTAGGTGATGTGTGTATGCGTTCTACACAGATCATCAAATTCTGTTTGTTCTATTTTCTTCATTGTAATAAGATAGACCGCGCTAGAGGATCTACTCTCTAATCGAGCTGGTTCTAGTAGGACTTGGATCCATCGTGTTGCAAAGGTTTTGAGCATAGTGTGCTCAGGGTTTGGAGCCGTAGTTCTCTGGTGTTTGAGCCGTCGTGCTTAATTGCTTGTGAGTCGTTGAACTCACAAGCGGTCTGTAGAGTAGGTCGTCGTGCCTATCTCTTGGGTATTTCTTTAAGTCATCATACTCAAAGGGTTTGGAGTCGTCATGCTTCAGTTTGTACATACTTGAGTTAGTGGTTCATCCATCGTGGGGAGGTGGACGTAGGAGACACAAGTTGTGTTCTCCTAACCACCTTAAAATTCTCTATGCACTGTGGTTTGCTTGTGGTTTGTTGTCTCGTTTCACGGTTTGTTGTCTCGTTTCACTCTATACTCACACACCACAACTTGATCTACTTGAATTGTGTGTGTCACTCGTTTTAATTCCGCTGCCATACACACACATTCGTAATTAACATTGATTCAGTCACCTATCCGATCCCAACAAGAAAGACAAAACTGCATTCATTCCTTATTCTTGTAGATCTCTCTTTCTGTCTGTGCTTGCTCATTCTCTCAGCAGCACTTGTTGTGCAACCATTAGTGTTTGTATCCCGTAGGGGTTTGTTACTTTTTGTGCCCTTTGGTAGAAGGGAGGGCTTACTTATTGTAGGAGGTTAATACCCCTCGGGCAAAGGGAAGACTTGCTTGTAAGCAAGTGTTGTATGCCCCTCTTTGAAGGGAAGACCAAGTTTTCTTGGTGGTTAGTGAAATACCCAAGGTATTGCTTGGGGACTTGACGTTGGACTCCTACTGGAGAGGAGATCCGAACAAGTATAAATCTCTTCTCCCATATGTGTGATTGCTTCCACTTATCTATTTTATTTCGCACGCTACACTAACCATTAATATTATTTTTAGTGAGTTTTAGATCTAACTCTTCTTAGCAGTAATTTCAAAAGGAAGTCCTATTCACCCCCCTCTAGGACATTTAAACTTCATCTCGATCCAACAAGTGGTATTAACCGGTTCTTCTCTAAAGAATCAAATGGTTCGAGAAGAGATGGTAGCTGAAATGCACAACCTCGAAGATCAATCTGTAACAAGGCCACAATTGTTTGATGGTGAAGACTACCAGTACTGGAAGATGGGAATGGAATGCTTCATCCACAACACAAACTTGATCTGTGGCAGGTAATAGAGCAAGGTGATTATACTATTCTCACTAAACTTACATTTGATTGGTCATGTAACGACCCTCTTTATACCGATACGATTATACCAGTCCTCGTCGATACAAAGGGCGTCATTACAGTGGGATAATAACCCAACACTAGACGATAGGTTGATATGTACATGAATATAATTGAGTACAGCGGAAATAAAAGAAAGAACTACTCAACTTTAATCCATCATCATCACACATTCCACAGTCTATATAGTAAAAGAAAGTGACAGAGTCCACATTATTACAATTTTAAAAGAAACCACATTGCCTATTACATTGCCATATGATGACATTACACATACTATGAAATAAAATAGCTACTAAAAGGTCTCCACAATTATTACTCCTCGATTCCAATGTCGACCTTCACTACCCTCTCTTCAAGTACGGAACCATCTGTCACACCTATACGCCGAAGCAAGAATGAGTCTAAAAGACCCAGCAAGCAATCTGAAATATCAACCTTACACACATCACATACACACTAAGTTACCAACAATAAGGAAACACATGCTATCATTCTAACCATAACAATTTACATGGCACATGTTTTATATGGTCAACTACACATAATTCATCCAAACACGTTCCTAACTAACACATGCTCATGTTAAATCATGGAAATTAAACATACACCTACGCAAGTTCTCTACACATGATATATCCTATGATGCATGATTCAAATATTTATCATGTCACTGCACAATTCTACCAAATTAAAACATAAGGCTATGTACAAGACAATGAACACTCCTAGCATGGTATCTATACAAATTCTCATGCAATTATATCATTTTTTCACACATTTAACTTGTTGTTTTTAATGTAAAATTATCATACTCTCTTGACACTTGCACATGCATTTTAATAAACTACTTAACATGATGCTAAACTTTCTATCAAAATTAACCTTAATCATATTAATACATGCATGACAAGAACATATGTACTCTTATACATCTAACATGTAACATGATTTAACAATCCACACATTATTCATATTATGGTGCAACTCTACCAACTAGAGCATGAATTTAAGCACAAAGTAAAGAACAACCTAACATGATATCTATTCATGATTCACATACACTTTTCACATTTAATTACACATTTCATTTGCTGTTTTAATCGAAATAATCATAATTATACATGATTTCACATTCTATTAAACATGAGTTGAAGGTTTCAAACATAATCAAATCGGTTGGAAAATTTTATGTAATTTAAGCATGGAACTATGTACTAATTGAATAGCATGTCTAGCGTGGAATTTAGACATTCTTTCATGTATTTATCACAATTAAAATCACATTTTGTTTGCTGTTTTGACATGAATTAAACCTAATTATATGGAATCACCTTTGTTCACATACTATCCTTTTCATTTAACAATTCCACATACTCATCTCTCAAATTGCATAATTCACATGCTTACATATGCATATTCACATACATTATTACATGAATGTTATTAAACTATATAACATGATGTTAAACGTGATATTACAATTAAGACATTAACACATGGATGATATGAATAAATGCATTATTACATTGGTTTTCACATGTAATCATGCTCTCATTAACATTTACTCTCCCTTACACATCATTTCACACATTTTTCACATTGTTTACTCTTGCACTTTCATTTATCATGTCACATCAATTGAACTTACCACGTGCATCAAGGGCACCTACCACGTGCCATATTCACATGTCACATCACTTTATTCACATTTTATTACTTAAGTTGCCATGACACATAGTCATAACTACCATCTAGAGGACGCACACACCCATATCACATAGCACATAGGACATCAAATTCACATATCACATATTCGTCACCTAGGCAATGCGGTGACAAATCTAGGTAACTGCACAGAACTGGGAAAAGCCCTCTCCACCCTAACCAGTGGAACTTCTCCACCTCCAAGATTTCATCCTAATGCCCTTAGGATATATTTCACAACATTGATTCTTCCATAGGGACTTTTCTATGGTACAGCTCTCAGACCTCTATGGTAACAGTGTCAATTAGGCCCAATTTTATTTTAAGCACATTATCTCATCTCTTCACATTTTACTCACACTTAATTCACACTTTAACCCTTTTCTACACATGCACTTTAACTTACTTCCACATGCTTTATTTCACAGTACATGATGCTGCTGCTTATAGTGATCATTAGCTCATAAAACAACTTAATCATGTTGTCTCTTACATAATTATACATGACTAAATCTAAACATGCTCATTATGTCAATTATCGTTGTTAACCTAATAACAGTACTTAATATTATGAAAATAGTACGAAACTTTTATCATAGGCTTCATCTATTTTACATGTCACATGGTTAAATTTTCAGATTTTTCGGATCAGTACAACTATAATTTTTATAACTAGGACATATTTCAAGCATTTCTATCCAAATTTCATCAAACTCCATATTCTTAGAAAACAGTGATATTTAACAGTTTCAAAACATGAAATCAAACATCATACTTACATGGAAAATTTATGAATCCCTAACATACACTGGGTCTAAATATTCAAGAAATATCATGGTCAATTTATACTTATTGTCCGCTTGCAGGAATTTTAATAAATAGAACATATTACAGAAATTGACCTCGTCCTCATGATATGACCTAAAGACTATCTCTGACCACCTATAATTCTTACAGTAAGCATACAAATCCAGAAGTCCAAATAACACATTTTAAAGATCAAATAATGCACTTTTAGAACTCTGAAGAACTTGGCGACAGGGTGTGTGCCGCCAGAAGAGTAAACGGCACAGTCTGGTGCCGCCAACTGAGGAGCTTGGTGGCACAGGATGTGGCCGCCAACCTCAGGTCTGTAGGCAATGCAGACAGAACACAATAAAAAGGGGAATTTGGAGGTTCCAGGACACGAGGAAAAATCCAGAAAAATGCTAGGACCTAAGGGGACATATGTAGGGTTGACATCCATAGAATACTTGCCTCTAAATAAATCTACAGAGATCAAGATTCATCGGTGAAGCCCTCCTCGGCCAGGCCAAGAGGGTGCTCAAAACTGCCTTCGATCCAGTTCTTCTATTGATGTAGCTTGATCCTCTGAGTTGGGAATGCCTCCTTGATGAAGGGACTAGCCTTTATTGGTGTAGATCTCTAGGAAACTCCTCCAGTCGCCGGATTGAAGTCGTCAAAGACCCGCTTTTCTCCACAGGAACCTTAGCTTCTCAATGAACCAAAAAGACTTGGCGCGGCCAGAAAAAAGGTGTTTTTATAGAGCTGGGCAGGTTGGGTACGCATTAGGGTAGGTCTCCTACGGTTTGGGATGGGTTTCCTAAACTGGAACTGGGAAGAACGCATACGTTACCAAATCTGAAACCGTCAGCAAGCAGTGAACTTGGCGTCCACATCTGGTGCCGCCAACATGGGGTTGGCGTCCACCCATGGTGCCGCCCACAGTGTGCTTGGCATCCATCGATCTGGATGCCAACATCAGGCCATGCAGTCAGCGGCACAGAATGTGGCCGCCAACTGTATATCTCGGCCAGAACACAGATATTCATTAAAATAAATATACAATTACACCACAACTATTTAATGTGTGCTAAATAAATATACATACATTCACCATATAAACTACATGCATTACACACTATTTATTTAAATATAGATTGCACTAATCTTAGTCAAAGATAATATGCACAAAATAACATGCATATATATACAAACACAACATAGTTACATGCATTATGCATGAATATATAAATACAATATGCACATTATTATTTAAGTACCATACACAACATAAACAATTTAATATGCCTAGAATTTAATAGATATCATTTGAGCAAGATTAACATATATAAGTATACATATACTCATCATAGTTACATACAATATGTATATCAATATTTAGATACTACATGCATATTTAAATATATTGCATGCACAGAATTAACCTCATAATTGTTTGTAAAATGCATGAGATTTAAATAAGCATAACATGTACATCGATAGTCAGATAATGCATGCACATTTAAATATGTATGCATGTACGAAAAATAACTCACATACACTTACAATGTATATAGCAGTGATTGCATATCATGTGCACATATTACTCATATATAAATGCATGGTTTCTAATTAGGTATAATACATGCTATAAACAACTTGATGAGTACAGAATTAGGTAGATATCACCTGCCTAAGATAAACATACATATATACATGCGTACGAAGCATAATTACATGCAATATCCAAGAATAAATAGTATAATATACACATCAATAATTAGATAGTCTATGCACGGCAATATTAAGATGCAATATGGATAAAGTTAAATAAGAGCAATCTATACAACAATAATTAATTTATATACACACACATATGTGCACAACAAAGTTACATATATTATGCCTGAAATAGGTAAATATAATATGCACATCAATAATTAGATTCAACATGCACATTTATATACATTACATGTATAGAAAATTAACTCATATATACCTACAAGATGTATAGCAATATTCACATATTGTACACATAACATCGTTTAAATTCAATATACATAGGATTTAAGTAAATACTATATGTACACAATTAGTTAAGCAATTATATTCATAAAAGTATTATATATACATACACATGCACATAAGTAATTAAATAATTATAACATGCACGCATTTAATACACACCATATGAGCAAGAACAAATAAACATCACATACATAGAATATAAAATGAGTAAAATTCGGGGGTGTCACAGGTCATTAGATGATAAAAGGCATGTATCTTTAAATTATAAAGCTAAAAATTATCTTTGTTGTTCACATCGGTTACTGTCTAAGTCTTCTATCAATTACTATATAAATATTTCGATTTCTAAAGACTTGCATGATCAGTCGATGTTCAACTCTGACTCTTGGCCAGTCGAAGTATGACATCGATTGTGTACAAGTTTGAATAGTCGAAGTCCACTTCGATTCATGACTAATTGATGCTTTACATCGATTAATGTTATGTTTGTTGCGATTGATAAACACTGCATCGATTGACGTCGCTTTTGTTGCGATTGATGAACACCACTTTGATTGATGTTATATCGCATCGATTGCTTAACATTATTTCAATCACTCTATTATTGTTTTGATTGGTGAACGTTTCACATCGATTGGTGTTATATCTTCCGATTAGTGAACTATACATAAGTTATGTTCCGATCAATGACCAAATGTTCACTTACCATACTGATTGGTGTTATATCTTCTGATTAGTGAACTATTGTTAAGTTATCTTCCGATTACAATTATATCTTCACTTCGACTTTTGTCTAGTCGAAATGCTTTATCTATCACTATGAATGTTTTGAAGTGTTCTAGAGTCAAAGTCTCTTAAAGAGAGTAAGAGCTGAAGTTTAAAATTTTCATTTCCCTCATTTTTTCTACAATTATTATTATATTAAAAAGACAGAGGTTGATTTGTCTTATCAGTTTAGGATCTTTGCTGATTGTATCTTATGAACTGACAAGGCTTTTAACTCCTTGGGAAAGTCTTTGTAGCTAGATTTTTCACGTCAAATGTAAACCATATCTACTTTTAGATGCATGTCAGATTTTATACCAATAAGGATACACACATTTCTAGGACAAAAAGTTGTCAATATTGCATTACTTGTTATTCCTTCTCTTTAGTATATTATCTGCTACCTTTCTAGCCTTAAGAAGAAGAAAGTGGTTTTGTCACGCCCCGACGCAGAATATTGGAACGTGAGGCAGTTGCAAGTAAGCAAGTATAGAGCGTAGAATAGACAACAAACCATTGGACAATTAAATAATGCGAAATCAAATATCTTTCATTGATAACTCAACTGTTGTCTATTACATCAACTTACTCAGAGCCATATCATAGGGCCCAATTGACTCTAATACATTGAATGGAAGTAAAAGACTAACTAAGACATCAAGGATAACATAGTGATGTCATGGCACTCGTGGATCACTTCGGGTCCTTCCCATCCTCGTGGGTGTACTCATTCTCCTCAACCTCACCTGAGAACACAATGACAAATAACGTAGGGTGAGCGACAACGCCCAGTAGGATTTATATCTCATAGTGCAGGCAACTTTACATGATTAATGTGTTAAAAGTAGAGTCACTATATGAGAGAGCTAGAGAGTCACGTAAAGTAAGAGATGGCACGATAGTAGGTGATTGAAATACCACAAGTTTCCAAATATAGCACAGAGCAAAATGGCCATAGCACAAATAGCACAATGTATAACAATAGCTCAACGAGTATAGTATAGTACTTTGATTGTCATTTAGATAGTCGAGATAGATAGCACTTGAGTGTAATGCCAAACACTCTGGTCAATTAACTCCCGCGGTTACTAGGACTTTTGGGCGCACCTCCCAAGACCAGACTGGGTAGTTTATATTGCCAGACATTAGTTATATTGTTTATCTTTAGACAATCAGTCAAATGGCCAATAGAGACTACCAAGAAATAGATGAGAGTACTAGATGAATAGATGAGATAGTAGAGAGAGTGTGAATAGATGAGCGAGTAGAGTATAGATGAGAACTATAGGTCATTGCACATAAACGTCGATTAAACGGGCGATAGTAAGAGCTACACAACACGCGCGATTGGTGTTGGCAGTTAGGTGGAATTCACTAACCTTCCACTGGCCATGTTATGCACAAGTCCAGAGGTCCGGTGTGATTCAAGATAAGAGAGAACTTCTAAAGCCGTTTGGATCATGTTGATCCCTAATGGTGTTGTGGGTGTTAAGGTAAAACCAGCTCGGTCTCCATGAGAGAATCCACAGAGTACGGAGTCTTACGGAGGTCTTAACAAAAGGGACCCTTGTCTACCAGAACGAAATGTCCAATAGAGAGGTTCCAACTTGTCAAGAGAGTAGTGTATAGAGAAAACGAGTTGCTCGACATTTTAGAGGAATTCTAGAACAGTGGAATGGTGATATCGGTATTCCAAACCACGTGATAAAATAGAAACAATGTCATTATTATCATGGGTGTAAAATGTGCATTTATTGAAGTAATTTACCTGTCATGCCCAGACATTTAGCAGTGGAACAAATATCGGGATACGTGAACTATACGAACATAAGTATCACAGTTAAGTAACGCAGAGTCATAATTAAATGTAACATCATACTTGAGATAGTAATAATGTCAACTACAATAATCCTTATTTCATTCCATTCACTAATTAAAAACTGTACATCACAAGGACCAACTAAAGGGTTCATTATTTAAATAAAAACTCCATGAAAATGGTTCACTATTACATAGGCTACTCAAATATCTATTCCTAATCTTTCCACTCCTCGTATGATGGGTGCTCTTCACTCATGCCTTGCCCCATCGAAGTCCACTGGATCCTCATAACTATCTGAAAAGGATAGGATGATAGGGTGAGCGAACTAGCTCAGTAGGATTTACATCTCAATGTGTGGGCACTAATATACATGATTAACATTTTAAATAAGCAGGATATGAATATGAACATGAAGACTATGCATGCTTTTCTAACAGGTCGAATAGCTGAATAGAATGAATATCGTATCAAATCAATTATTGAATTTCATATGCAATGGACAGGTAACTCAAGAATAGAATCATATCAAAAGGAATTGGCCATATTCACACAGATATCACATATTCACGTGATCAGACATATCATATCAAACTTATTATATCATATCAAACGAAAACACATTCTCACAAATCTTGCACACATTCCGGTGTCATGCCATGCACCACAAATCCATACTCTCACGGTTAATAAATACGTTGGGGCGCTCCTCCCCAGGACCAGACAGGGCCCCTATTGCACAGGGATTAGTCAAATGGACCGAGGTCCCTCGTTGTGCCGATCAAAAATATTATGGCCACGGATTTCCAATAACAAGCTCATTGTAATAAGGACATGATCATTCATAGAGTCAAGGTAAGACAATAGCTCAAGGGATCAATTGGACAGCATAACGACATATCTTATGTTTCATAATTCATTAATGTATTGACAAGAGGATGACTAATGACAGATCGTATGCGGTACAAGTGCTCTCTATCTCTAGGGTACTTTATGGTACAACTAGCTCGGTCTCTATGAGGGAATCATAGAGTACGAAGACTTACAGAGGTCTTAGGGAAAAGATCGCTAGTCTGCCAATACGGAATGACCGGCAGAGAGCTCCCAATTCCCCAAGAGGGGTGTGCCTAATCGTGCAAATGTGTAATGTCGGGTCACGGAACATTCCTAGTCGCGTATGCAATGGATGATCAAATTATGGAAACATCAGAAAGCATGTAAATAAGGAAAGTTCATATGCCATAAACAATTAACATAATAGCAAACTCTTAAACTAAGAAGTCTACTCTAACATGTAATCTCCACAAATTCATATCATATTCTTATCATAGAAATTTCACATCAAGGTAGATTACAAGATGATAATCAAATGAACATAATATCTTACACATTAGAATCATATTCATGTCATTATGGCTTTCAAATGGGTTGATTGCTTTTAGGTCATTAGACAGACTACACAATGCATCTTAAAAACATATCATGCAAGACTAACATTATACACAGTGAAAATAGGTCTCGGGTAGGCCTTGGAATACACGTCGGACATAGTCGACGCATTTAATAACACTGTGTACGGTCAAAACAAACATAACCTGCAAAAATCCAAATCGCGACGGCCTATATGGTCGCCTTTATCATTGAATCACGACGGGTTACCCCGTCGCGTTCATGACATGTGTTTAAAATAGGAATATAAAAATCGCCTAAATCCTTGGGCGGGAAAACCTGTTGAATAGCGACGGGGGTTCACGTTGCGAATCAGACCAGCGTTGAAAACCATGCAGCACACAGTTCCACGAAGACGGTTGACAAGTCAGACAGAAAATCGGGACTGGGTGCCCGGTCACCTTTTGGTGAATTGTGACGGTCAAGACCGATGCGGTACCAGGCGATGGAATCACGTTGCCTGACCTGGTCGCGATTCAAACCTCAACCCGAAAACGTAGGAAAACATTACAATCTTCTTGATAGGCCTATAACTTGGAATCTAATGACATTTAGATAAAATTCTCAACACAAAAAACGAAGAGGACGACTAGTAGAAGAAGTTTCATGTTTTGGGTTTGATCTAATTTTGCCTTGGTTTGTGTGAAACATATGGAGAACGCAACAAGCCCTAACATGCGTGACTTAGGGGAAACACTTATAACTCAACGAATACACCATGAAAATTTGGCAAATCACTTGCATATGAAACTAGACATGCAGCACTACAATATGGTATAGGTTTTGTTTAGTTTTGGCTCGAGATCACCTACCTTTAGACGGATCAAAGAGATGCAAATGTCCAGTCGATGCAAGCGAGGTTGAGGAAGAACCTTAGTTTTCCCCAGCTGTTCTCCTCTCCTCTTGTGCCCTAGCTTGCTCCTCATGACCCCAACTCAATTCCAAACTTACCCTAAACAATTAATGACGACCACTTATAGTTTTAGGGTTTAATTCCATGTCCTAATGGTGCTAGGAAAGGTGGCTGCAAAATCTGCTTGGCACCTTCCAAAATTTGGGATTTCTTCTCCCAATTGAAGTAGCTACACCATAGGAAGGTTCTTAGGATGGTTGGCCACGATTTGGCTTACTATGCTTGGCTAATAGCATTAGTTTAAGCCCTAATTTGCCCTTCCCAATTACCACATAATTACAGGTACGAATTTTGGGTATTTTCTTGCTCCAATTTTATTCTTGGACCAAAAGTGATCCATTGGCCCAATTTCTATAATGGGTCACTAATACATGATGTTGGAAGCCTCTCCAACATGTTTATTTAATATATGGTCGTGTTATATTTCCGCGTTAACGATTCTCCGACTTAGTTTTCTAATTTGGGTAATTAGTCACATTGTGATGTAAACTTGGCCAATTGGATTTTTCGTTGCCCGAATTTCTTTGTGGAATGCTTAGGAATAATGTTTGGGGTTGATTTATAATTTTTACGGAATTTTCCAATGTGTTCTCCCATGTACGTTAGTGGTACGTAAGAGTTTTATCCCTTTCAATAATACAGAAATTATTTATTTCAATTTATTTATAATTTTTTTAAATTACTAAGTTTCCGGGGTGTTACATTACCAGATAATTTATTGAAGTATTTTCTGCATGGTTTCATGGCAAGGATAATGGTTTGGTGTGTGCATGTGCATGAAATCATGAGAGCATGTAATAGTCGTGCACAATAGCTTTTAAATTTAAGAAACATGTAAATATATCAAGTTTAATAACATGGATGTTTACTGTTCATTACACAGTAATACAGGGTATAAACATGCTTATCATGCCTAAATAATCCTTTAAATAGGACAATAATCGTTGCTGGAATAAGATAGTTTAAATCGCGACGGGTCAGATGGTCACGTTTAACAACATCGATTCGGGGACAGAAACGCGATGACAAGGCCCGTCGCGTTCATGCAAACCCTAATTATTCAAAAGGCATGATTCCCCAAAAGCGGGAAACAACGGTAAAACGCAACGACCTTAGTGGTTACATTTTCAGAAAATTTCTGACAGTCAACGGGCACACAGTTTGATGCACAGTACGAGGGAAACCCTAGCCAAAACGCGATGACATGGGTGGTCGCCTTTCAGGTAAATGCGACGGTCCTGTCCGACGTGATACTAGTCGATTGTTACGCAACGTCTGGCTCGGTCGCGATTCAATGATCAACCCGAAAACAATAAAATCATGCAACGATCTTTATGCAACGCTTATAACTCACAATCTATGGCACTTGGGACAAAGTGGTGAACATGAAACTTGTAGGGGACATCAAGTAGAAGAGAACTATGCCTTTGGATCGAATCAATTTGGTTTCATTAGGCATGTAAACTAGCATGAACAAGAAATGACACAGACTTACACGATGATGGGAAAACGCTTAGAACTCGATGGATACTTGATGAAAATTAGGCAAATCACTTGCAAACGAAGCTAGACAAGATGTACTACAAGATGGTATGAGTTTAAATCTTCTTTGGCCCAAGAATACCTACCTTTGTGAAGATCTCACACCAGAAAGTTGCATAAGTCGCAGCAGAGCACGGTTGAGAAAGAGCATGGTTCTCCAGCCGTTCTCCTCTGCTCCTGGTGCCCTAGCTTAGCCTCCCATGACCCCAACACAATGGTGAACCTTCCCCTTTAGTCGTAGGACAAGTACTTATATGTCTAGGGTTTATTTCAAGTCCTAACAAAACTAGGAAAAGTGGGGGTGCGGCCATGGCTGGTTTCCTTCCTTGTTTTTGGAGATCTCTCCTCCCAAATGGAGTTGGACTACACTTAGATGGTGCTTGCTATGGTGGGTCATGAATTTGGTTGCCATTCTTGGCTAATTGCTATGGTTTAAAACCCTAATTCACCCTTTCCTATTTTCTATACATTTTTGTTACAAATTTAGGGGTATTTCTTCTTGCTCCATAACCCATGCTCCTAATTTGGCCCAATAGCCTTTGTGTGAGCTAGTCAAATCAAGCCCATTACTTTTTAATGTTTATTGAGTTTTATTTGATTCATTTATTTCATTATTTCTATTTATTTATTTATTTAAAATATCAGGTTGCTACAGGTTTGCATGGTTTCGATACATGCAGGTATCCAACACGTCTTGCTATAGAAGCATGCAGGCTATCCATAAATAGAACAAAGATGATTGTTTGACAGAAGACTTGTAAACATTACTCTTAAGCCATCCTTTCAAGACCAAACGTTCACATTTCTAACGGCTAGATTCAAAAAGACAACTGAAGACATTGAAGACTGAAGACTCTATATAAAATAGACGAAGCCCTTGAAGAAATAGATAAGAGATTGAAAAGTAGATGAAGAGGACATAGACAAAGATATACACGAATGATAGAGAGATGACATTTGAAGAAACCTAGCTCATCTGTTCAAGCCTTCGACTAGTCTTCAACCATGTGGACACTCCTTAAATTATTGTTCCAGTCCACAAATATTCAGAAAGAGAAGATTGCCTTCTATTGTTATCATCCTAGCTCTCTTTCTATCTATGCTTACTCATTCTGTGAGCAGAACTTGTTGTGCGACTATCAGTGTTTATAACTCGTAGGGAGTTTGTTCCCTATTGTTCCCCTTTGGTAGAAGGGAGGGTCTACTTGTTGAAGGAGGTTGTATGCCCCTTTGGTGAAGGGAAGACTTGATTTAGTCTTGAAAGGATGGCTTTAGAGTAACGTAGATAGAGAGGTAAGGATGGCTTGTAAGAGGTTGTATGCCTCTTACTCTCATAACTTTACTGAAAATGAGAAGAAACTCTAGGATCTATTACTAACCTACTTTGATTAGATCCCTTCCAATATGTATCTTCCTAGTTCCTCTTGAACATATCCCTCATTTTCAAATATTCTTGATTTCCCTCAATTCCCTTAATCTTTATCTCTTGCAAAGATCTCCTTTATGCTGATGACAAAAAAAGGAAGACAATATTGAGAGAAAATATAGGTGCATTATAGGGGGAGATTATCAAAATAAGGAAGAAAATATTAGTCTTAAAGGAATCATATATTCAGGAGGAGCATCAAGTAATTACATTTCTGTATAACTTAATTTTTGATTGATTTGTTTGCATATTGTAATATCATTATGAATTTTGATATATGAATTTTCAATATATAAGATTTTGTTATCAACAAAAAAGGGGGAGAATTGTTGAGCACTCATTTGTGCACATTTAAGTAAAGCATTACTTATTGTTTTGAGTATGAAAAAATCCTATTTTATTTAATTATCAAATCCATGATTAGAATTACTTGTAGTCTAGATTTCATTTTGTTGTCGATAGATCTCTCTTAGTCGTCAACATATTTCTCTTATGTGTCGACACTTGTTTTCTATATGTCGACACGTCTTCTACCTGTCAACACGTCTTCTGTCTCTCGACACATGATTTACTTCAAAGTGAATATTTTTCTAAGTCCACATTGACTACAATATATGTATCATGGGCAGTCGAAGTCCACATCAATTACTGTCTAAGTCTTCTATCATTTATTGTATAAATGTTCCAATTAATGAAGACTTACATGATCAGTTGAAGTTCAACTCCGACTCTTGGCCAGTTGAAGTGCATTATCGATTGGTGAACAAGTTTGAACAGTCGAAGTCCACTCTGACTCATGACCAGTTGATGCTTCACATCGATTAACGTTATGTTTGTTGCGATTGATGAACACCACATCGATTAACATTATGTTTGTTACGATTGATGAACACCTCATCGATTGACATTGCTTTTGTTGCGATTGATGAACATCACATCCATTGATGTTATATCACATTGATTGTTTAACATTATTTCAATTACTCTATTATTGTTCCGATTGGTGAACGTTTCACATCAATTGATGTTATATCTTCCGATTAGTGAACTATACATAAGTTATGTTTCGATTAATGACCAAATGTTCACTTTTCATATCGATTGGTGTTATATATTTTGATTAGTGAACTATTGTTAAGTTATCTTCCAATTACAGTTATTTATTCACTTCAACTCTTGTCTAGTGGAAATTCTTTATCTATCACTATGAATGTTTCTAAGTGTTCTAGAGTCCAAGTCTATCTTCAACTTCTTTTAAAGAGAGTAAGAGTTGAAGTTTAAATTTTTCATTTCCCTTTCTTTTTTAAAAAAATATTATTATACTAAAAAGATAGAGGTTGATTTGTCTTATCAGTTCAGGATCTCTGCTGATTGTATCTTTTAAACTGACAAGGCTTTTTAGCTCCTTGGGAAAATCTTTTGTAACTAGCTTTTGCACGTCAAATGTAAACCATATCTACTTTTAGATGCGTGTTAGATCTTATACCAACAAAGGTACATACTTTTTCTAGAACAGAAAGTTGTCAGTATTGCATTATATTCCTTTTGTAGTATATTATCTACTACCTTTCTAGCCTCAAGAAGAAGAAAGTGTTTTGCATGGTTTCGATGCATGCAGGTATCGAATGCGTCTTGCTACAAAAGCATGCAGGCTATCCCTAAATAGAAACAAAGATTATCATTAGATAGAATACTTGTAAACATTACTCTCAAGGCATCCTCTGAAGACCAAACGTTAACATTTCTAATGACTACATTCAAATGGATAGCTGAAGATATTGAAGACTGAAGACTCAATATAAAGTAGGCGAAGCCCTTGAAGAAACAGATAAAAGATAGAAAAGTAGATGGAGAGGACATAGACAGAGATATACGTGAATGATAGAAAGATTATATTTGAAGAAACCAAGCTCATATGTTCAAGTCTTCGGCTAGTCTTCAGCCATGTGGACACTCCTTAAATTATTCTTCCAGTCCAAACAAATTCAGAAAGAGAAGAGTGCCTTCTATTGTTATCATCCTAGCTCTCTTTCTGTCTGTAATTGCTCATTCTATGAGCAACACCTGTTGTGCAACCATCAGTGTTTGTAATCCGCAGGGGATCTGTTCCCTGTTGTTCACATTTGGTAGAAGGGAGGGCCTACTTGTTATAGAAGGTTGTATTCCCCTTTGGTGAAGGGAAGACTTACTTAAGAACAAGTGGTATATGTCTCTCTTTGAAGGGAAGACCAAGGTTGCTTGGTGGTTAGTGGAAAATCCCAAGAGTTGCTTGGGAACTAGACGTTGGACTCCTGTTTGGTAGGAGATCTGAACCAAGATAAATCCTTTGACTTTTGTGTGTGATTGCTTCCACTACTCTTATTTTTATTTCACACATCGCACTAATTGCTAACAACTCTTTGAGTATTTTTCAGATCTAATTATTATTTGCAGATAGTTTCAAAGTAGTCATTTTCACCTCAACTCCATTTCGATCCAACACTTTATTTCGACATTAATGCTTGGAGGACAATATGAGGCAACAATGTAGCTCCTGAGATAACTTCTCAATATGTGCTATGTTAGAAAGTTGGCTCGGCTCACAATCCATACTTTATCTCGATAGGCCAAAGTCTGACATATCTTATCCTATCAGCTTATAACCCGAAGGATACTTAGTCTGACAAATCTTTAACCCAGTAGTGTAGACACTCTTGCCTGATATGAAGGTCAATAGATTCTGCAGTTATCTATGGATAATAAAGGCCATAAAGAAGTTCCTTTCTTGCATGAATGTCTGCTTATGATTGACATGATGACTACTCACGATTCTCATAGTTGGCATAAAAAAGTCCATGATGACAAGGACCCTAGCCATAATTGCAACTATGTTGCATGGGATCTTTAGGGACATTTGACTACCACAATAAATCTCTGATGAAGCTCTTTAGCTAAAGGCATGAAAGCTTCTACACTCATTTTATTGTGGAGAGCAATCTTGAATCACTCTCCATTTTACTCTGGTTCTCACTTAAATATCAGAAGATTTTCTTTAAGATCTCCATCCTAAAATCCTCTGATCTTTTTTTCTTATTACGGATCTTCTTCCTAACATCTAGGATCGTCATCTCATTTACAAATTATAAGACCATCCCACGATCAACATTAGATTCGAGATTTGATCATTTCTTGATCTTTTTTCAAAAGTAAGATAGTTGTAACCAAATCGCACATATTGGAAGATTTCTAGAATCATATCAAACTTTTGATCAAGCCAGCCTTACTAATCCACCGTGCACGCACGAGGTTTTATGGGTTTTTTAAATAAATAATCATATTATATTATTTAATTATTTAAATAATAAAAAAATTCCCAAAATAGTCACCAAGTTGCGACGTAGGCAACTTGGTGACCGGCTGGCAACCGGTGTAAGTTTGGGAGCCGGCGTTGCCAATGCCTCCTTTGGAGCCGGCATTGGTAATGCCGGCTCCAAAGCCGGCGTTGCCAACGCCGACACTGAAGGAGTCGGCATTCTCAATGCTGACTTCAGTGTTGGTATTGAGAATGCCGACTTCAGTGTCGGCATTCTCAATGCCGACACCGCTTTAAAACTACCCCCACCTGCCCCGAAACCCTTCACCCTCTATTGCAAACCCACCCCTTCCCCCCCTGCTCGCCGCGCCCCCAGCTCCCGCAGCATCGCCGCCCAGATCGCGCCGCAGGAGACCCCACCCGATCTCCTCCCTCACCTCCCCCCCCAGCCCGCGCCGCCCTCCCTCTCCATCACCCCCCACTGTCTCCCCCTCCCTCCTCTCACATCCACACCCCCCCAGCTGCACCACCCTCCCTCTCCATCACCCCCCACGTCTGTCTCCTCCTCCCTCGTCCTCTCACATCCACCCCCCCCCCAGCTGCGCCGCCCTCTCTCTCCATCACCCCCCACTGTCTCCTCCTCCCTCCTCCTCACCCCCCACTGTCTCCTCCTCCTCCTCCTCCCTCCCCCCCCCCCACCCAGCCATCCGGCCGGAAGAACAGGTATTTTTTTAATAATTTAATATTTATATTATAATATGTGATGTTAATTGTATAAATATTAGATATATATGAAATTAATGTTTAAATTATTATTGTTTGACAAATGTGATTTGTTTAATGATTTTTGTTTGAAAAATGTGATTTGTTTAAATAATTTTGTTTGACAAATGTGATTTGTTTAATGATTGTTGTTTGACAAATAAAATGTGTTTAAATTATTATTTTTTGACAAATGTGATTTGTTTGAATATTTTGATTTGACGTATGTAATTTATTTATCTTATAAATGGCAGATATGACTAGTTCCAACATTTCTTTAATGTGTTATTATGATGGTGTCTTACATATTGAGGATCATAAACCTCATTATGAAGGAGGTATTGTACGCATTTTGCATGTAAAGAAAGACACACGTTTTACTGAGTTGATGAGAAAGTTATATATCTTGACGAAATATGACGAAAGACATGTTAAGATTGGTATAACATGCAAGTGGCCTACTTCTATGGGTGAATATATTGCAGTGAGAGTAGAAGATGATGAAAATGTTGAAAGCATGTTCGATTTGTATCCTTCTCATGTATCTAGTGTACAATTATATTTGGAGAAGGAAGATATAGATAATATATCTATTCAAGGCAACGATGAAGTGCAAACACATGGTCATATTGATGACAACTTGCATACTCAACACTATGAGTATCAACAACCAACTGGACACTTCACACGTATGTTGAATGATGATGTTGATTCTATTGGATTTTATTCTGCTAATGAGAGAGATGTCCGGTATGAATCATATGACTACACATTACCTACAGATTATAACCCATGGTGAGTTGTCTCCCATAATTGTACGAAATATATATTAGTGTGAGAAAATTTTGTTAACTTTTATAATTTTTATTTGGAGGTCTATTGGCTATGGAGGTGGATCCTCACAGTATCATTTCATGCCAATCACTGATCCTTCACATACTTTTCCTAGTGCGAGCTCATCAGGGTATGTGATTTCATCATCTTCATAAATTATTTTGATGTATTCATATAACATACCATAAATCTTATGTCATATTTGATTAATATGTAGGCACCATGTAACAGAAGAACATGTGATTGAGGAGGATGAAGAAGATGAAATAGATTCACAAGATGATATAGATGACAATGAGAATATGGAAGAAGGAGATGATGAACCATTATTTGATATTGCCAGGGTTAATAATACAGAAATTGAATATGAGCAAGACCCTCCAAATGTATTCACTTCTGATCACTGGATAGATGAAGCCACAATGAATAATTCTCATGAAGGCATTGATGTACCTTGTACTTTTGAGGGTGAAGAGCCTCATGTTGGACAAATTTTTACAAACAAGAAGAATTTGATATATGCATTGCAAACATATTCAGTTAAACATAGTGTCCAATATAAGGTGACACGAAGTCACACGAAGATGTTTACAGCTCAATGCATTCATGATACATGTGCATGGAGGGTTCATACATCAGTTGTGAAGGGTTTTGATTATTTTAAAGTAAAAAAATATGCTGGACCTCGTACATGTGTGAATCCAATATTGCAAAGTTCTAATCGCCAATGCACATCTCGTTTTGTTCAAAGGTTGATTTTGTCAGCTGTGAAGACAAAGTTAACAATTACTCCAGAAGAGATTGTGAGAAGAATACTAGATGAATATCATGTTGAAATTTCTTATAAGAAAGCATGGATTGCAATATCGACAGACATATTGTTAGACCCCGAAATTTTATTCTCTTTTATATATATGTATGTATATGAATGGTGTGTTGGGAGTTCGCTTGTTGTGTGCATAGCATGCGTAGTTCATTGTGCCTACTATAAGTTTTATACTTCTCTTGAGCATATATATGTATACGTCTATTCGCGTAGAAGTGAGCAATTAGCTAAATTAAGAAGTAATATGAATATTTTCTTTTCTTTTCCAATAATCTTAGACTCGGAATATTTGGGTAATATTATGTAAGTATTTTCTAAATATTGAAGAATATCCTATACTACCTATTTCATGGAATTTTGTATGAGAGCATATGAAGTACATATGTGTATGTACGTATGTATGTTATCTTATGCGTGTGACAATTGTATACCTAATTCTACATGCATAACACCTTGGTGTACTTATATATGCATGTGTATGTTTAATTGTAAACATGGTTCATTGCATGGTTTAGTTATTGCGTACATTGTACTTCGTACATTGCATGTACATAAAGAGTTCAAGCATGGTAGGTGTATTTTGTAGTTTATATTGGAAATCTATACTCCTCATGAATAACATGCATGTATTTTTAGGATAATTAGGTGAGGATAGTCAATTGGCTAAATTATGCATATAGTACTTAAGCAATGTTAGGTAAAGTTGCGCAAGTTAATCTAATTATCGGTTCGCATGTTGTATCCATCTATTTCAAGCATAATGTACACAAGTGTGCTACACCCGTGTGTGTATACTATATATATGCCAAATCAAGTGTGTATGCATAGGTAGATATCTACGTACATCTCATCTTAGTGTATTCATGTATGCTTGTGTATGCCTAGGTATAAATGCTATTGATTGCCCGGTGTAGTAATATACATGTTATACCTTATACTTTGTATGCGTATGAAGATATTCATGTGCGTGTTGTTATCTTAAATGTACCTATGTATGTATGTGTAGGATAAGTAGTAATTATTGGATATTTACGTGGTGTAGTGGTGTATACACTATACTACATAGATTTCATGTGCATGTATGAGTGGGTTAAGCATGGTTCTGCATGATTTTAAGTTCTGGCAGAAGAGTGTATTGGCGTCAACATACATGGACGCCCATGTTATGTCAGCGTCCATATCGACGGACGCCAACCCTATGTAGCCGTCCAGGGATGTGGACGTCAATATCCCTAATTTTCTGTGCTCTGCAGAGCGCAGAGAACACTCATTGGGATAGGCCTCTGATTGGGGAGATGTCTTCCCAACGTCTCTCTTGTCCCTTCAGCCCCTGCACGAGCCCCTCTTGCCCCCTTATTCTTTCAAACACCTCTCTTTGCTATCCTAGAGAGCTCTCTTGGCTCATTTTCTAAAAGGAAACCCTAGTTGAGAGGAGAGATGAAGGACTGACCTTGAGAGCTCAGATCCGGCGTTCTGAGGCTTGGATCCGGCGATCTTTTTCGACAAGGAGGAAGTCCAAGCATAGGAGAAGGCTTCCCCGGCGTTGGACTGCGGCTTCCAACCCCCTAGAACCCAGAGCAAAGGATTTCTGGAGGCTTCTTGGCAAGAACCAAGGAGAGCTTCATCGGCTATTTTGATCCGTTTAGAGGTTTTTCTTCAGGCAAGTAAACCCTAGGTCTTGAGCCTAGATATGTCCCCTAAGTCTCAGGAATTTTTGTGGATTTTAATTCGTGTCCTGGAGCCCCTATTCTGAATCTTTTTCCAAGCTCGGTCTGTGTTCTTACACAGACAGGAACTTGACGGCAAGAGACCTTGCCGTCAAGTGCATCTGTTAACGGCATGCGATAATGCCGTCAACCCCTGTAAACGGCTAGACATTGACACTGAGTTCGTCAGGACAGAACCGTTAACTGTTTTCTCTCCTCTAAATGACTATTTTGGATGGGTTTCTCGCGATGAGGATATACTGTAAACCCTATACGTTATGTAAGATATCTATTGTGGTGTGTGGATGGGTTATTGAGCATGGTATGAGTAATGCAATTTAATTGTTTTGTGAAAATGCATGTATGTTAAGATAATAACCTTCTTGATTCACTGTTTGGATGATTTAGAGAGGGTCGGAAAGTGCTAAATGTTGTGAGCCATGTATGCATGCATCAGTCATCCCCTGCAATTTCTATGATTTTTCCCATGTTTATATGATTTGTTAGAGTTTATGTTTTGGAAAATAGAGAATATGTATATGACTATTAAATTCTCTAGTAAATCGTGCTTTGTGCAATAAATACGGGTAGAATGTCGTGTAAATACAGGCATGTCAGGTCAGGGCTGAGGCATGTTAAATCAAATGCTTATGCTAGGTTTCCATGCTAATAGGGATTTCAAATAGCATGTAAAATAGATGTTTGATTTTCTGTAGATTCTATTTAGCTCAGAAAAATCTGAAAAATTGAGGGTATGATCTTGAACCTGAAAATAGCATGTGGTTAAAATTTCAGGTCATTTGGACCAGTATATAAAGAGTTATGTATTTTTCATGTGAAATGTAATAATCTACGTATGTTATCGTAATGTGGTTAGTTATTGCTTAAACCCAACCTGATTAATGAAACTTCTGGAATGTTAATTATGGTCATCTGTAGTAGCATGGTTAGGAGAAAAACAGAGTCACATTGTGCATGAGAAAATGAGGGAGATGTGAGTGTTATGTGTAAAATACGTGTTAAAACTCGGCATGAGTAAAGTGTAAAAGTTGTGCCTATGTGACACTACTACCCTAGAGGCATCGGGAGCCGTATATAGAAAAGTCCCTATAGAAGGCTCCATGTGATATAAGTTTGTCCCAAAGGCATTGGGAAAACCCCGGAGGTAGACAAGTACCACTGGATAGGGTGGAGAGGGCTTCTCCCGGTCTGCGCAGTTACCAAGATTCACCGCTGTATTGCCTAGGTGGTGAGTATGTGTATGAGTTGTGTCATGCGTTGTGTTATGAGTTGTGTTATGAGTTGTGTTGAGAGCTGTGCTAAGGAATGAGCATGAGCTATGAGATATCTGTTAGTGTCCTCTACTGGTGGTTAGGACTATGTGTCATGGCAAATTGTGTAAGCAATGAAAAATGAACAAAGTGTGAAATATGTGAACATGGCACGTGGTAAGTGCAATCGATGTGATACATGATAAGTGAAAGTGGTAGAGTAAATGATGTGGGAACGTGTAAATTGTGTAAGTGTGAACATGTGTACATGTCAAATGTGTAAAAGTGAACAATGTGAATGAGTAAGTGTGCAATCATGTGGGATAAATGTGTTAGATTGTGAACTTATGATATATGTCATGAAAGTGCTAAATGCATATCCAAACAGCAACCTAAATGTATGCAAAACGATGTTTCACTTGTGTAAGAATGAGTAGAATCCATATTAGGAACTTCCCTTTCAAACATATGATAATCTCACGTTAATTGCTATCATGTTGTGATTGAATTGTATATATATATAGCTCTCACGTGAATGAAATGGTAGTGAGCATGTAATAAGATTTTCACGTTTGCAAAAGGTTGATTATGAATATGGCAATTGCATGAAAAATATTTGGATTCCATGCTAGTTGGAAGGCTCAATTAGTATAAAAGTTTTATACTTAAGTGCTCATGGATTGCTAAATGGTTTCACCATGTTTTAACCTTCAAGTCATGCTACAAATGTGAACCATGTGCATGTGATTTTATTATGTTAAAACAACAAGCAAATTGCAAGTAGTCATCATGCTAGCTTGTTCTTTTCTTTACGCTCAATTGTATGCTCTAGTAGTAGAAATATCCATGGGTTAAAAGAATGTGTGGACGAATCATGCTACATGTTAAGTGTAACTAATAAGTGCATGTGTATGATGTAATGCTCATGATTTAGAATAGAATTATGGTAGACTAAAGCATGCTCCTGTGAAGATAATATGTCTTGCTAGTTGAGAGTAAGGACCATGAGTACCTTCGTGATTTGATGATAGTGTGCATCTCTTAAATGTTAATGTCATATTGTGAGTGTGACATGTTTAAGTTTAAGACTTTGGTTTGCTTGCTGAGTCTTTGGACTTACTCTTGCTTCGGCGTACAGGTTGACAGGTATCTTTTTCTAGAAGGAAGCTTGGTGAGGATTGTCATTAGAAGACTATTTTGTGGAGCTATTACTAGTTGTACTTTTTTTTTCCTAGCACGAAAAGGATTATTGTATGGACAATATTTGGACAATGTAGTTCTTTTATCTTGTATTAAGGTGGACATTGTCTTTCAATTTCTCTATTTAGATTGTGGAATGTGTGTTAGTGATGGGTAAGAGTTTAGTTGATTATTTTATTCCGCTGTACTCTATTGCTATCCAGGTACATATCAACTTATCGACTAGTGTTGGGTACATGTCCCACTGTGACGACGCCCTTTATACCGATGGGGATTGGTATAATCGTACCGGTATGAAGAGGGTCGTTACACATATGGCTTTGCTTTTCATCCTGTCTTGGATAGTCGACATTGGCCTCCGCATAGAGGTGCTACATTGCAACCTCCATTTGGTCGCAGGCAAAGTGTTCGTCCACGTAGCAGGCACCTTCATATGCATATGGATACGACTAAAGAAGGGTCATCTCATAATCATTGTAGTCATTGTGGCCAACCAGGACATTATAGAAGTACATGTCCAGGGGCACAACCCCCTCATCACAATTAGTAAGTATTTTTTATGTTCCTTGCATATATATGTCTCCTTGCATCTTATGCTCATCTCATATATATCATGTCTTGTTTACACATGTTGGTTATATACTTATCATTCTTTTTATATGTATGCTTTGCAGAGATGGACCAGTTTGCAGGTCCTGTAGATACTTCTGTATTATATGCACAGTGTTATCATAGATCACAGTTGGTTCACGCTGGTCAGGTATTGTTATTGTTAATGTATTGTTGCATGTGGTTGCATATTCTAAGTATTTGATTTTTTTTGCAGTTGTGGTCTTGGGAGCGACTTCATGTGGGACGTCCTGACATTGCGATGCATCCTTTGGCACAAGACATGCCTTTGGGACACAAGTACATTTAAAATTTTGTGTGACTATTTATTTATATGAATGTTACTAAGTCACAAATAAATTGTAGGTGGAATGTTTGAAGAGCAGAGATAAATAATCCTCATCATGTTTTGAGATTGTATAGATCAGAGTTTGATCATCAGGAGGACTACTAGGTAAACATAATGAAACCTATTATATTGTACACAGAGGATACAATACTTACACTTACATCATGTATTTTCAATACAGATTAGGTGGGAGCCATACACTGCTGATATATTGGAGATGTTACCAGCTGTTTCTAGGCAGGCATCTCATCTTTGGTTGTCTCGAGTTCCTCTCATTTCTTTTTCTATTGTTGAGATGCATGTTCCAGATAGAGTACTTAGACAGTTTGGTAGAGTACAACATATTCCTGGTCCTGTTGATGCATTAGATCGTGTCACCCGAAAGGGACGTGGGCATATTGATTGGGCTAGATATTTTGCACATTTTGTACAGATGTGGCATCATCGGGCAGATTACATTATACCACCGGATGAGGAGACTGTTGGTATTGGTAGAGGGGAGTATATGGCTTGGTATTGGTCTATCACTAGGCGGTACATTCCTCGGTCAGGTTTCAATTATGATATGCGTTATGAGCCGCGAGATCACATAGAGAGGAGTCTAGTAGACGGTATGAAGCATTTACATATGATGGCTAGTGTTGGCCTTCAGGATGATATATCAGATAGTGATGCTATTTTAGTGCATGAGACACAGCCACAGTCGGAGACAGAGGTTGATGCACAGGAGCAGTGTCACAACCGTGGTCGTGGTCGTGGTCGAGGTCGAGAATCTAGAAATGGAAAGAAGAGATGGTTTTCACAGTTTTTTTGAGATGATTTATGTACTTGATGTTTTTTAGTTGTATTCTGGTGTACATATGTAATTTTGATGTATTTGTGATTTTGACATGATATATATGTGACTTAGACATGATGTATTTGTGACTTAGACATTTACAAATATTTTGACATGTTATTTGTGATTATCCTTGACATATATTGAAATGCTATCGTACAGGAACATGTACAAATAATAAAAATATAAGTGGAACAGGGGAGGTGTTGTCCATTTTTTTTAAAAATTAAATAATATTTAAAATAAATAGAGGTATGTTTACAACCATATAATTTGTTATTAATAATCTATTTTGCTATCATTTTAAAAGATTCAAATTCTAATCTAAAATTTAAAAATTGAGTTGAAAATTTTTGTATATGTTCTTCAAAAACATTTCCCTATCTACATTCCCTATCTATATGTTGTTCAAAAATTGAGTTGGAAACACAGTTATGTCTGAAACACAGCTATGTCTGTGTTTCACTGAGACAGGCAAAACACAGACAGGGCTATCTGTGTTTTACCTGTGTCTCGGTGAAACATAGAGCCCGCAGGCCGCGCTCTGTGAAAACACAGGCCGCGGCCTGATGGATTTTTTTTATTATTTTTTAAAGCTTGGAGTCGGCATTGCCAATGCCGACTTCAGAATGCCGACTCTGAAGTCGGCATTGGCAATGCCAGCTTTGGAGCTCCAAAGACGGCATTGGGGTCCCCAACCGCAATGTCGGCTCCAAAGACGGCATTGGGGTCCCCAACCGGTCACCAAGTTGCCTACGTGGCAACTTGGTGACTATTTTGGGAATTTTTTTTTGTGATTAAATAATTAATTAAATAATAAAATATGATTAATTAAATAAAAACCCAGGTTTTGTTTATTTATTTTGACTTCAAAGAAAGTGGCTATTCTAGATATGAGGGTTAGTAGAGAAATATGAAAATGATATAGGGTTAATATGTAAAAACCCTTTTCTTACTTAAAACAACCTACGATGGGGAGTCAAGTCTCGTTCCCGGCCGCTGAGAAGCGAGCGATGGACTGTGGCGTAGGAGATGATCCCCTCTCCCGCTTCTCGCATCCTTAGCTGCTGCTCGATAGCGCTGTCCACCGCCTCCGCCTGGAACTCCATCATCAGGGCAGCCGTCGATTGTGGTCGCTGCCTCGAGGCCCTCCAGGTGTATGGCCGGATGCGTCGGGCTGGCGCACCACCGGACAATCTGACCTTCCCCTTCGTCGTCAAGGCCTGTGCGAAGCTCTCCGACGTGAGGACCGGCCAGGCCGCGCATGCCAACGCGGTGAAGTCCCCCTTCTGGCCCGACGTCTTCGTTCAGACGGCGCTGGTCGACATGTACCTGAAATGTGGTTACATGGCTTTGGCATGCGACCTGTTCGATGGAATGCCGAAAAAGGATGTTGCGGCTTGGAACGTAATGATGTCGGGGTTTGTTCAGATGGGTTGTCTCAGAAGGATCCTGGATCACTTTTTCAAGATGAGACTGGAAGAATTTGTACCGGACTCAATTACGGTTCTACTCTTGACTCAGGCGTGTGCCGTCGAGAGAAGTCTCCATACAGTAAGATCTGTCCACTCCCTTGGGATGCAGATGGGAGTTGGATCTGACGTAACAGTGGCAAACACATGGATTTCTGCATATTCCAAATGCGGAGATTTGTACTCAGCAGAGTTGGTTTTTGGGGAGATCCCCCTGAGCAATCAGACAATTGTGTCATGGAATTCCATGATTGCTGGTTATGCACAGCTTGGTAGACTGAATAACGCCATCGCTTGTTTCCTTGAAATGTGCCGGCGTGGTACCAGACCAGATGTGAGCACGTGTGTGAGCTTGCTTTCGTTGTTTGCTCACTCGATGGCAATTTTAGAAGGTAAGATGTTGCACTCGCTTGCCATCAGAGGCGGTCTTGATTCAGATTCATCTGTAGGTAATATTCTCATTTCATTATATTCCAAGTGTGGTGCCATTGACATTGCACGCTTCTGTTTTGATAGCATGCCCAGAAAGACTTGTGTTTCCTGGACTGCCATGATCGATGGATATGCGTTAAAAGGAGACATTGATGGGGCTATGGACGTTTTCCATGACATGCAAGGTGCTGGAGAGAAGCCTGATTGTGCCACCATTGTTGCTGTTCTGTCTGCATGTGGTCGGACAGGAGCAATCACACTTGGAAGACTGATAAACGAATATGCAGTTGGGAATGGGTTTGATGACGAAATCATGGTATGTAATGCATTGCTAAGCATGTATATGAAATGTGGGACTAGTGTCGAGGCTCAAAGACTTTTCCGCAACATGTCTAAAAGGACTCTAGTCTCTTGGACAACAATGATCTCAGGGTATGCAATGAATGGAGAGTTTGAGGAAGCTCTGGATCATTTCTCCCAGATGGTGGAGTCGGGGATGAAGCCCAATCAGATAACATTCCTTGCAGTTCTTCAAGCATGTACACATGCAGGTTTCCTTGAAAAAGGGTTGGAGTATTATGGCATGATGACAGAGGTGCATAAGATATTTCCTGGACTGGAACATTATGCTTGCATGGTTGATCTTCTTGGACGCAAAGGACAAGTGAGGCAGGCTCTGGAACTTGTCCAAAGCATGCCAGTAAAACCTGATGCTGTCGTGTGGGGTGCTCTGCTTGGAGCTTGCATTACCCACCATGAAATTGAAGTCGGAGAATATGCATCTCGTCACCTTTTTGAGATAGAGCCTCAGACTGCTGTCCCATATGTATCAATGGCGAATGTTTATGCTTCTAGAGGGAGATGGGACGGTGTTGCAAAGATAAGGACCATGATGAGAGAACAGGGCACAAAGAAATCACCTGGACAAAGTTCTGTTCATGTCGATGACCACCTCCATGTTTTCTCTGCTCAAGACACCATTCATCCTGAAATCTTCCGAGTGTACCAAGTGTTGCATGGGTTATATTTGCTCATGAGAAAAGCAGATAGCAAAGTGTAATGGGATTTACTTTGGCTTGTGATTTAGGGCGAGACATAGGGAAAAGAGAGAGCTCAAGTATCTTGGGTATTAGATGGTATTTACATGGATAATTTGCAGGAGAAATTGGAAGTTATCGCAACATCTGCGAATTCAATCACTAGAAACATTTAAGTAAATATTTTCAATAAAGTCTTGAATACATACTGGATATGCATCACATTTTCCAAGCGGATGCCTGCGTGGGAAAGTTAAGCCACGGATCACTTCTTTCCTTTCAGGGTTATACTTATGTGACATGTCAAATCGAGCCCATTTAACCTTTAACCTGACATAACCTGAAACTTCATGGTTGATCAGTCGCGGCGAGGCTGGGTGGGACAAAGGGGTGATATCTTTGTTTGTGTATACTGTGTAAGCTGAAGCCATGGGTTCAGCCAGTTGCCTGGCTTTCGCCTGTTTTGGTACTAGCGACGGCCTTGCCCGGCCTACAGAATTATTCATTTGGGATTCTTTATATCTATATGATAATTACCCCCCCCCCCCACACCCCCCAAAAAGTGCTTCGAATTCTTTCAATCTGTTTCATTCGGTTTTTTCTTTGATGGCTCAACTGGCCAAGCATTTACTTGTTTCCCCAAATAGGATGATTCAAAGTCGATCTATCTAAATGTTTTCCCTATATTAAAGGACAACTCTGCACTTTGTAGGTGACATTTCTAGGTTTTGGACTATGAACAAAGAGTTA
The DNA here is from genome assembly GCA_014218235.1 of Colocasia esculenta. NCBI lineage: Eukaryota > Viridiplantae > Streptophyta > Magnoliopsida > Alismatales > Araceae > Colocasia > Colocasia esculenta. The sequence continues at coordinate 52,865,852 of CM024766.1, forward strand.
ATCTCAAATACCGATTGGTTCTTGCATGCAGCTGCTAAGCTAAGATCATTTTTCTTGAGGAAAAAAGGTGTTACAAAAAGTTGGTAAGAAGTGCCGGATTTATAGCATTTATCTTGATCTTTTCGTTGAGGAAGGTCAAGTTGTACGTGTCGTGATCGATTGATGTCTAACTTCATTTCCTAACATAGGACATTATTTTAACAAGCCGTTGAAACATTGAACGTGTAAAATAAGATAGGGTTAATTACATACATACTCTTGAAATTAGCCCTTCAAATCTTGAGCTCATATACTCAACATCTGAATGTATTTTATCACATATATCTTTGCCCTTACATTTCGTCATTTAACACAATTATGGTGAGCTAAGAGATAGAAATAACTAACTTATTCCTAATTTTAGATCTCTTACACATAACAAAATGAGAAATGTTTATTGCCCTGAGAGAGAGAGAGAGTGAGTGAGAGCAGAGAGAGAGGAGAAATTCCTCTCATGATGTTCTCCACTCCTCTTTCTACTCCTCATCTTCCTCTGTTGCTGCCGAATAGGACCCATCTGTCATATTCGGATGCGGAATATCGGGACATACAGTTGTAAATCACTTGAGTAATCAAAACAAGTATTAAAAAAATCAAATCATTGGAATAATAATAAATAAATCTAACAATCAACTAATAATTTTATTCATAATC